>JAWKAU010000078.1:0-600000 GCA_033398695.1 Orobanche coerulescens
ACTCCTGCCGACACCTCCTCACTTCTCTTCCTTGTTTCATTACTGTATGTACCCGTCGACTTCTCTCTCTCTCTCTCTCTCTCTCTCTCTCGGAATTTTTTTCTTCTCAAATCGGAATGCAGAGACGGAAATACGCACTCACACACAGAACCTTACACACAAATCAAAACAACCGATCACACTCACACACTCCACGCAACCGGCGAGAGGTGTGGCAGACAAAGGCTGCAAATCGACGGTGGTGCTACAAGTGCAGGATGGCAGTGGTAATTTCCGGGGTTTTCACGCCGGTGCTGCGATTTCAGGACGCATGTTTCAAAAATTGGGGAGTGGCGGTCCAGCCGACTGGGTTAGGTCCCTGATTATGGGCTTTTGCCTCGCCGACAGCAAAGCTCGACGATGGCTCATGGTCGCTGATTTGAAATGGAACTGGTCGGGAAAAATTTTGGTTTGGCTCAAAGTTTTACACGGTTGGATGGTTTGGGGTTCTAACCGTCGATTTGGAAATCAGGTACGATTATGGCCGAAGGATTTGGTAGTTTGATTGGTTTCTGAATTTGGGATGTTAAAGGGGGCGAACTTCTGGTTTCGTTCGGGTTGGAAAATCCGAATTTGGATTCGGGTCTGAAGGTTTCGTCCCGAGCAGATAAAAATCGAAACGATGAGGATTCGGATTTCAGGTTTACAGTGGGTTAGGTTTGATTTATGATTTCAATCGGGTATAAGTTCTGGTCTGATTATGAAATTCGGTTGAATTTATTCTTTTATTTTATTTTATTGTGATTATTGATGGTTTAATTTCTGGGATTGGGTTATGTCGACTGAACTCGACTGGAGTTCAGAAATCACCCTCGGATGGAGAATTGAGTTCGGTTCTGATCAGGACTACACTTTGAAAAATTCTGGACGTGGTGATTGAACGGGCTGAAGAAGTGGGTTTGATGGTTTCTAGTCATATATTGTATTTATAATTTGCAGAATAAAAGAAAAGTGTTTAAATTTTACCTTGCTGGGAGTATGGGAACTGAATAATGATGATGATGATGACGATCGACCCTTGCAGAAGATGATTTCTTCTTCTCTCCTACTCCCTTTGTATGATTATGATTTGTAGAAGACTTTGTACAGATGGAAGGTAGGTTGATGGATGATATTCTTCTCTTGAATGATTACTGCCTATTTGTACAGATGGTAGATGTATTTTTCTTCTTCTTCTTCTTTTTTTGTCTGGGGGCTGAACGATGGATGTAAAGGATTTCTGCAGAAAGAACTTTGTATATTTATAATTGTAAATCTTTAAGTGTTTTAGTTTTAGTTGAATTTAGTTTTGTGTTGGAGAAGGATTGAGGATTTTTGATAAAGTGAAAACTCTGATCAGGGAACGATCGATTGCACCAGAATTCTTAATTGTGGTTAATTAAATTTAATTATAATTTGGTTAAATTAAGACACATGGTTAAAATATAAATGGTATAATAATAATAATAGTAAATGTAGAATAAAAATTAATTGGTAATATTGATAATAAAAATCTGAAAATAATAAAGATAATAATAATAATAATAATTATAATACTTAATAAAAATGGTATTAATAATATTATTAATAATAATGATAATATTAATGATAGTAGTGTGAGTATTATACTCGAATAATTAATAACACTATCATAAAATAAATAATGATCACTTAAATATATCTGACAAAATGACTTGGGTTAGGACTTGTGATACGTCGAAATAAATGTTCATGATCCTCTAAATGAAATTAATTAAAATGAAATACATTATAATATTATTATAAATAATAATATTGTATTACGAAAATAGCAGGTATTACATCCTACCCCTCTTAGAAAAATTTTCGTCCTCGAAAATAAATCACATACCTCGTTTGAAAAAATTCGGATAACGAGCTTGAAATTCTTCCCCGCGCTCCCAAGTGGCTTCCTCTTTACTGTGGTTACGCTATTGGATCTTGACAAACACCTTATCTTTGTTCCTCAATTGCCGGACTGATCGGTCGAGAATCAGTTCTGGTTGTTCTTCATAGGTAAGATCTCTGTTCATCTCCACAGCGGTATAGTTGATGACATGACTGGGATCGTGCACATACTTCCTCAACAACGATACGTGTAAAACGTTGTGCACAACCGAAAGTTCCTACGGTAAAGCCAAACGGTAAGCTAACTCTCCAATTCGTTCAAGAATTTCGAACGGTCCAATGTATCTCAGTCTCAACTTGCTCCTTGGACCAAAACGAACAATTCCCTTGGTAGGAGATACCTTCAGGAATACTTTGTCGTTAACGCAGAATTCGAGATCCTTCCTACGCTTGTCGGCGTAAGACTTCTGACGATCCTGTACTATCTTGATCCTCTCACGAATCTTCCACTACACCAACTGTCTGTTCGATCATCTCGGGACCCAAAATTCTCCTTTCACCTATCTCATCCCAATATAGTGGTGATCGACACTTCCTACCGTATAAGGCTTCATACGGTGACATACCGATCGTCGCCTGGTAACTATTGTTGTAAGCAAATTTTACCAAAGGCAACAGTCCTTCCTAATTATTTTCCATGTCTAACACACATGCTCGCAACATATCCTCAAGGATTTGGATGGTCCTCTCGGACTGACCATCAGTCTGAGGATGATAAGCCGTACTAAAATTCAACTGCGTTCCCAAGGCTTCTTGCAAACTCTCCCAAAAATGCGATGTGAACGAGTATCCCTGTCGGACACTATAGAGACTGGCACTCCATGTAATTTAATAATCTCACGGATGCAAAGTTGAGCATACTGATCCATTCGAAAATTCATCTTAACTGGGATAAAATGAGCCGACTTTGTGAGTCGGTCCACAACAACCCAAATAGCGTGGTTTCCTCTTTTCGTTCGTGGCAAACCTACCACAAAGTCCATCGTAATGTGTTCCCATTTCCATTCCGGAATATGAAGTGCTTTAAGTAATCCAAAGGGGCGTTGGTGTTCTGCCTTCACTTGTTGACAAACTATACACCTTCTGACAAAGTTTGCCACATCTCTTTTCAAACCTTCCCACCAAAAAGTCCCCTTAAGGTCTTGGTACATCTTTGTACTCCAAGGTGTGGGGTATTATGTGCCTCCTTCAATATCGCTTCTCTCAACTTGACAACATTAGGCACACAAATCCTCCCTTCGTAGTACATTGTGCCATCATCGGACAAACTGAATCCCTTATCCTCACCTAAAAGAGTACGTTCTTTCATCTTGACCAAGAAGCCGTCTTGTCCTTGACCTTCTTTGATCTGCTTCTTCAAAGTTGGTTGTACCACCAAACTAGCCAATAACGACTCAACTGGATTCGATGGTGTAGCCATCTCAAGGTTCATCCTTGCAAATTCCTTGACCAAGCTTTCCTCTTTGGTCAACAAACAAGTTAGGTCTCCTCTTGCCTTACGGCTCAGTGCATCAGCAACTACGTTTGCTTTACCCGGGTGGTAATGAATTGTACAGTCGTAGTCTTTGACCAACTCAAGCCATCTGCGTTTCCTCATATTCAATTCCTTCTGTGTGAAAATATATTTCAGACGTTTGTGGTCTGTATAAATTTCACACTTACCGCCATAAAGGTAATGCCTCCAAATCTTCAAGGCATGAACTACTGCTGCTAATTCCAAATCATGAGTAGGGTAGTTCAGCTCGTGCGGTTTCAACTGTCTCGAAGCATAGGCAACTACCTTGCCTTCTTGCATCAATACACATCCCGAGCCTTGCTTGGATGCATCACTGATGATGGCAAATTCTCTTGTCGGATCGGGAATGGTCAACATTGGTGCTGCAGTCAATCTTGGCTTAAGTTCTTGGAAACTCTTTTTGCATTTCTCATTCCATAAGAAAACTTCTCCCTTTCTAGTCAATCTAGTCATCGGTGCAGCCATCTTCGAGAATCCCTCGATAAATCTTCGATAATAACCGGCTAATCCCAAGAAGCTGCGAACTTCATTCGCATTACTCGGTACTTTCCAATCATTGACTGCTTCTACCTTAATCGAGTCAACCTCAATTCCTTTAGAAGTGACCACATGTCCTAAAAATGCAACTCGGTTAAGCCGGAATTAACACTTGTTGAACTTCGCATGCAACTTCTCCTTGCGTAGTATTCCCAATACTGTTCTAAGATGCTGCTCATGTTCAACCTTGCTCTTTGAATACACAAGTATATCATCTATGAATACGATGACAAACTTATCCAAATAAGGTTGAAATACATGGTTCATGAGGTCTATGAATACCACTAGCGCATTAGTCAAACCAAATGGCATCACTATAAACTCATAGTGCCCATAACGAGTTCGAAATGAGGTCTTTGGGATATCGTCATTCTTAATCCTCAGTTGGTGATAACCGGATCTCAAATCTATTTTCGAGAATACTCCCGAGCCTCCAAGTTGATCGAATAGGTCCTCTATTCTAGGAAGTGGATATTTATACTTTATCGTGAGTCGATTAAGTTCACGATAGTTTATGCACATCCTCAAACTTCCGTCTTTTTTCTTCACGAAGAGTACTGGCGCACCCCATGGCGAAACACTCGGTAGGATAAATCCACAGTCGAGCAGCTCCTGGAGTTGCACTTTCAGTTCTTGCAATTCCTTGGGCACCATTCTGTAGGGAGCTTTCGATATTGGTGCCACTTCTGGCACTAAACCAATCGAGAACTCAACTTGACGATTCCGCAGACTCCGGGCAAGTCTTCGGGAAAGATGTATGGATACTCCTTGATGATAGGTACATCAGCTACCGTCTTCTCCGAAGTTGTTTCCCCATCACATTCACCAAGAATTCTTGTTAACTACAGCTCTATGCTTGTCCAACCAATCCATACCCAAAATGACATCAAAATCGCTAAGTTCAACTATGTGCAAGTTGGCTAAGAAGCTATGTTCGTTAATCTCTATCTTCAACTTGTTAGTTATCGAGTCTACATGCACTACTCTCCATCATCACTGCTAATAATCTCTATAACAGGAATAGGGGGTCGCGGCTCTATCCACGAAGTGACTTCATCTTCAAACTCGATATCTGCCATTAAAACATCCTTCATATTTTCTGGGAGATCCATCTTTGAGCTCTCATTGGGAACTTCTTCTGGATCTTCCTCTGGATCTTTTTCGGGATCCTTCTCATGGTCTTTTTCGGGATCCTCCTCTGAGTCTTCCTCGTCCGTAGAGTTGGTATTCCAATTTACAGCTGTAATCGCCGCTCGAGCATACAAATCCAATAAGCGTCCAGCGATGAACTGGAAATCAACCGCGACCTCTCGCTCTTCTAGCGATCTCTTGATGGCCTCTTTCCAAATTCGGAAGATGCAACAACTCCAAACTTCGGATAACTTCTCCAATAGGTGTTCCAGCTGTGACAGAACCTCGTTTCCCAGACTGCAACCACTTGCTCAGCCTATTAATGATATAGTGTGGTGCATTTTCTGGTAACTCGGATTGTCCCACCAATCTTTGCGTGCTAGAAGACGCGAGTCAAATATAGCACGAACCCTCTTACGTGGCGTCATCCTAGGTTTGACCATTCTAACAATTCGTACATACATATATAATTATGTAAATAAAAATGAAATGACATATGCATGAATAATGACTGAAATTTGGTACCTTGGACGGAGTGACGAAGTGGCGAAGCTGAGAGCATATGATACTTTTACATTCTAGCGAGTCTACAGAAAGGTAAAACCGCTCTGATACCACTATGTAACGCCCCGACTTTCTAAGGTAAATATTGGGGAATATAAATAAAAGGTAAATTTTTGACGAAAAATATTTTCTTTTGAGAATATAAAATTCTTGCCGACAAAGTCGAGTCGCTCACTCACATAAAACGTAATACCTTTAAATAAGGCAACATTTCATCATAGATACGAGGTAAAAAAAATTGCGGTGGAAGAATAAATCATAAATTATAAATTTCTAGTCAATATTTCCTCAAATAAGTTTCAAAACATTTGACATAAAGAAAACATCATGTAATAAATTCTCTTTCATATGCCCTCTCGGCTCGCTCCTTCGTCCATCCGGCTCGGTTCAACCTGTGGGATCAATAAAGGTGGGGGTGAGCTTCCTTCAGCTCGTAGAAATCACACTGATCATAGTAATATACAATCTCATGGAAAGCATAACAAGAATAATCTATCATATTTTTCCTCAACGTCAATGCATACTCACAATATTACGTGTAGCATGAACGAGCACGCATAATACGAATATTGAGGTTGCGCAGGTGCCCCCGCAAAAACATGAAACATACTCACAATATTACGTATAACATGAATCTGGCACGCATAACACGAATATTGAGGTTGCGCAGGTGTCCCCGCAACAACATGAAACATACACACAATACCACATATAACATGAATCGAGCACGCATGTGAATATTGAGGTTGCGCAGGTGTCCCCGCAACAACATGAATCTTAAGATAACCTCTTTACACGTATACAGGTGAGCCTGATTTACAACATGTATCGTCAATTTATAAACATGAATTGAATATCACATATACAGTCCAATTAAAGCAATTAAAGTGATAGTGAAAATTTCCACCTGAATAAATGATGATGTCTGGCTTGAAATGAAGATGCTCGACTCACAGTCTTAAGCCCGTAAATCCTCGATAAAGTCTACATATAATAATAATAATTATTATTATAATTCTTACAATTTATTATTTATATCATAAATGAAAAGATACAAATATCAGTATATAATAACTGTAAATAAATTATAATTGCTTATTAATATTAATCGAAGAGTTAACATTATAGATGACTGAAATTAAAATATTTATGCAATAATTTTGGATTAGTCATTAATATTAATTGAAAGTCGACGTTTTAATGTTTTGGGTCAGGATAGAACTAGAAGTGAAATTTTAAAGTTGATTGGGGTCAAATTGTAAGAATTGAGAAGCTGACTGGGTTAAAATCGAAATAATTAAAACCATTTGAGGTTAAATTGAAAGTTTCAGGAAAAATTGGGGGCTGGTCTACAAAACCCTAAATTATCGCGGGTATAAATACCCTTCTTCTCCTGACTCCAGCCGACACCTCCTCACTTCTCTTCCTTGTTTCATTACTGTACCCGTCGACTTTTCTCTCTCTCTCTCTCTCTCTCTCTCTCTCTCTCTCTCTCTCTCTCTCTCTCTCTCTCTCTCTCTCCTCTCTCTCTCTCTCTCTCTCTCTCTCTCTCTCTCTCGGAATTCCTTTCTTCTCAAATCGGCATGCAGAGACGGAAATACGCACTCACACACACAACCTTACACACAAATCAAAACAACCGAGCACACTCACACACTCCACGCGACCGGCGAGAGGTGTGGCAGACAAAGGCTGCAAATCGGCGGTGGTGCTACAAGTGCAGGATGACAGCGGTGATTTCCGGGGTTTTCACGCCGGTGCTGCGATTTCAGGACGCATGTTTCAAAAACTGGGGAGTGGCGGTCCAGCCGACTGAGTTAGGTCCCTGATTATGGGCTTTTGCCTCGCCGACAACAAAGCTCGACGATGGCTCATGGTTGCTGATTTGAAATGGAACTGGTCGGGAAAAAATTTGGTTCGGCTCAAAGGTTTACACGGTTGGATGGTTTGGAGTTCTAACCGTTGATTCGGAAATCAGGTACGATTATGGCCGAAGGATTTGGTAGTTTGATTGGTTTGAATTTGGGATGTTAAAGGGCGAACTTGGTTTTGTTCGGGTTGGAAAATTCGAATTTGGATTCGGTCTCAAGGTTTCGTCCCGAGCGGATAAAAATCGAAGCGGTGAGGATTCGGATTCGTGTTTGCGATGGGTTAGGTTTGATTTATGATTTCAATCGGGTATAAGTTATGGTCTGATTATGAAATTCGGTTGAATTTATTCTTTTATTTTATTTTATTGTGATTATTGATGGTTTAATTTCTGGGATTGGGTTATGTCGAGTGAACTCGACTGGAGTTCAGAAATCACCCTCGGATGGAGAATTTGTTGCTACCCAAAATATTATCCGGAGATAGATATTGCTGGAATGGATGGGATAGCAAACAAATGCAAGAGCACTTCCGTGAGAAAGATAAATAACACAAGATTTGCCGGGGTTGTTAGTACCGGGCTTGAATGCTCTCGCGAGATATTATTAATACCAATATTCGGGGATACAAGTACTAATGTAAGAATACAATTACAATGAGTGTAAAGATTCTTGTTATCTTAGCTAGTGAGCGTGTAGATTGCCGGAAGAACCAGATTTGATGCTCTGTGAGTTCTTGTAACAAAGGAGATGGACAGTCGCGGCGGAGAGAGATCGACGGTCTCTCACGGCGAGTATTTAGCTGGATGCTTGGGCTCCGGGGCTTATGAATCCCTTGGAATCTGTCTAGTGGAGACTTGCTGCTTCACGATCGTGTTACGGACGAGAGATTCGGAGAGAGAAGTCTGAGATGGATTAGGTGAGAAAGCGGGAGCTTGATGATATGTCTGTTCTTCAGTATTTCCGTGAATGAATTCGGAATATGAGAGAATGAGTTCTGAACGTAAGTCAAATGAATTCGGAACCTTTTTCCAGTAGGGGGATATTCTCTATTTATAGGACATGGATGTGCCGGGCGATCGCCTTTTCTGCATTATAATAATCGGGCGATCGTCTTTTAGCACGTGGGCATGTCTCCTCAAAGTCTGCAGGAGTTCTTTGGCGATCAGCTATGCAGTCGATGGGAGCTTACACGCGTCTGATTCTTTGTCACGGGCGGTCCCACTGACAACTTTCGGCGCGCCTGCCGGTAGGTGAGGTAGGTGACAGGCTGTGGTCAAAGGTCTTGTCTGTCAGCAAAAGATCTTGTCTGTCAGCGAAGATCTCATATGTCAGCGCCTTTTGTGGATCTGCACGTGGGTGCTTTTATGAGATTCAGTCCTTGATGACTTTGAGGGCGATCGTCTCTGCTCGGGGCGTAGGTCGATTGCCCGTATCCGGTCACTAGAGTAGATCGCCAGCTGCCAAAGGGCGATCGCCTTGGGAGTCGATCGCTAGGTACCTGATGGTGGTCTGATGTCTTCGATTAGGCGAGCTAGCCAAAGTTTGACTGGAGTTGACTCGGTCGCTCGGCCTTATAGTCGATCGCCTGTCGGGATGAATAAATCGTGACACAACAATTGCCCCCCAGCACGCTCATACGTTGGAAACGTGGGGTGAGGTGGCTCTCTTGGCGATCGCTGAACTTTTGACGAGCGACTTTGCGTTTTATTGAACTGGCGATCGTCTTTGAGCTGATATACTCTGGGTTCGGACGACCTAGTTGGCCGCTAAACTGCGCGGGAAAAGGCAATGGGCGTTGAAAAGTCTCCGCGCACGTGTTGGGCTTCTATTGGAGGACGCCAACGGTCATTAATGACTCCTCGGCTGACGCGTCCTTGAAAAGACGCGTACGCGGGTCTCGAGGGGGTCAATTAATGCGTCGTTTGAGATCCGACCCCTGAGGTTTTCCCTTATTGCAAATGAGTCCCTACCTTCTCCTATAAAAGGGGCGCGGTGCTGCAGTTTCATACTCACGCGTACTTATTGGAGAAAGGACTTGCTGTCGAATTTTCTGAAGATCTTAGTGCCGATCGTCGTTCGATTTCACTTTCGGGTAAGAAAAATCCTTTTCTCCTTTTGTATCTCTAAGAATGGCCGGAACCTCATCATCACTTGGAGCGGGTACCAGTTCTGCCTCCGGGACATTGACTGTCCGGGGAGAATCTTCTTCCGTCTTCCACCTGGAGACGGCGGCTAAAGCTATTCGGGCCGGAATCGACCCGGCTGAAGTCGAGGCTTTATTCAATGAGGCCGATGTTGCTAAGGAGACGGCTGCTGAAGAAAGACGATCGCAGATTGAGAGAGATCTGGCGATTAGGGCCTACTGGGAGCAGCATAGTGCTTTCGGCCGGGCCTATAAGGCTTTTGCTGAGATAATGGAGAAGCTGGACGGTCCTACTCCGAGATTCGATTTCCGGGGATACTCGGTCGCCTACCCCTATGTGCTTCCCAAACGGTCGCAGTACCGGGCTGCGCAGCGATCGTTGTGGTCGCTTGGCCAAATACGGAGTTCGACGATCAGGAAAGATCTGGCCGTCTGGAGGACAAGGTTCCATGTTCCTTCAGATGTGGACATGTTCGCGCCGGTGGAGAATGAGCGAGCCGATCAGCCTCCGATGGGCATGGTCGCCGTGAATGAGGCGATTATGGAGGCCGGGCTACGCTTCCCTCTATCCTTTGCTGTCTCCCATCTGTTGGACGCTTGGAATGTGGCGCCACTTCAGCTGACGCCGAACGCCTGGCTCCAAATTAACTGCACTCTCACCCTTTTCGGCGGTCACCGCCTGTACCGCCTCCCATCGCCGTTGGAGATGAACTATTTGTTCAAACTGACGGCTCATAAAGGGTTGGTCGGCGGTTACCATATTCAGGGCCGATCTGGTCGGGTAATTCATGGAGTCCCGAATAAGATGAGGGGCAATCAGACGAAGTGGTTCTGGGTCGCCGGCAAGTGGAGGGTTTCTGCGAGCGACAATCCCTCGGGCGAGCTGGAGATCCCCACTGAGTTTCGGGAGAGGAATCCCGGTAAGGGTTTAGACTCTCCCTTCGTTTGGATGCGTTTTGGACTGATCTAATTTGATTTCGGTTTTGCAAGTTTTCATATTCCGGCGATCGAGGAGCTGCCTTTTGACTTTCTCGTTGTCTGGGAGCGAATAAGGAGCTTGTCGGACGACGACCTTGACGCCACTCGGATCAATAAGGAGAGTCGTTGGTTGTCGGCTCGACTATTCCGTTTCCCGAGACATCTCTCGGTGCCAGGTATGAGATCTGCGACCTTCACTTCTTAGGCGATCGCCTTACTTGAGGGCAGTATCTGACTGTTGGTCGATTGTCTCAACTGTATAGGTTCGCTTTCCTCGGTTTTTGGAGCCCCCGACGGATATCGCTATGTCGAATCCTGGAGTTCTAGGCCGACTCCGCCAAAAGAGGTCGTCTTGGCCCCCACCTGTTGCGTTGCCAATAGTTCCGGAGGCGGAGCCTCGCGTGGAGCCAGTCGTGGCTGAGGAGGGAGCTCCGGAGGAGGGGCTTCGAGCAAATCGCAAGAGGCCGAGGCCGGAAGAAACTTCGGTTCTTGCCCCGGGCGATGAAGTGCCGATCGCCGCGCCTCCGATCACCATCGTTGCTCCGGAGAATGAGCCGCCCTCTGCGGCTTTTATGCGGGAGATGGCGATCGCGGATGCTGAGACCCCTCGAGGGAAACCATTTTTCAGTCGGGATCCCGAGAAGGCTGAGAGGTAGATTGCATTTTTGTGTTGAAAATTGCATCTGCGTAGGAGTTGTATTAACTTAGTTGTTTTGGTGCAGGATCCGTCGCGTAGATCCGTCTTGCCCGCCGATGGTCGTGGATTTCCTAGCGAGCCGATCTCCTCGTCATTCCTGCGACATTCCTCCATACGTTATCAAGGCTGCTTCTGCTCTGCCGAAGGCATGGACGACCGATCTGGATGCGATCGCTCGTCAGCGATCGGCGAGTTCGATGCAGGCTGTTCTCGCCCTTTCTCTCCAGACGGCGACCATGGCCATCCAGGCTGCTCAGGAGTTTGAGGGGCGGCCTTCCACTATTCGCCTGCAGGCGGATCTCGAGGCGGCTCGGAAAGAGAACGCCGAGTTGGCTGATAAGATCGCGGCGATGGAGAAGGACTCTCTGGAGGCGGCCAAGCGGGCGAGCCATGAGCTTGAGCTGGAGAAGAAGGAAACTGAGCAATATCGTCGGGCGGTTGACCGATTTCGGGACCAGATGCAGAATGCCGTCCAGGCGCAGAAGGTTGCTGAAGAGGAGGCCGATCGCCAGAAGGTGACGATCGCTCGATTGACCAGCGAGCTGACGGAGGCGAGGGAAAAAGTTGCTGCGAGGGAGGCTGATCTCCAGGGGTCGCAACAGGCGATGGCGGAGCTGAAAGGAGAGGTTGAGGCGACCAAGGCTGACCCCTTTCAAAACTTGGAGTTTGTCAGCGAGTTCGCCTATTATTTGGCGTTCGCCGACTCGATCCGAGCAGCTAAGAAGGGAGGTTTGGAGGTCGAGCCTCTTGCCGAGAACTTCAAGGCGTACGCGTTGGAGCATCCTCTCCATTCATCTTTCTCCTTGCCGATCTTGGACCTTGCGGACATCGGCGTGGATTTGAGCTGGTATCCGTCTCCGGCCAATTTTGCTCATCCCGACGCTCCGGAAGGTGAGGGGACCGCGCCGGATGCTGATGGCGAAGGCCAGGCAGGGGCCTGAGGCACTTCGTTTTTGATGTTTTAGCTTATTTCCTTGTAGTTTTTAGCTTTCTTTTGTAGCATTTGGGCCTTCGGGCGACCATGTACTCCGATTTTTTCAAGTAATGAAACGAACGTTTGGATTTCTGACTTATCACTTGAATGAATGGTTATTTTTGAGTCTTTGTTTGACTTTGTATAAATGTGTGAGGAGAGATCGTTGCGAGGGTAGTTCTAAATGAATTGATAAACTCATAAAGATAACTTTTTACAACAAATTCGATCGCTGCACAACTTGCTGAAAATGACGACCTCCGTATGTTGTTGAATAGCGATGATCGTCGTATAGGTAGTCCGCACTCTTATTGCCCCTTGTTTTTATTCACTTAGTGGAAGTAAGGGGATGAAAATAATTCGTTGAGTGAGCGGTCTTCAACTTTGTCGAATTCTCGGGGACGGTCGTCCGTCATGAGGAACCGTGCACGATCGCGGAGTTCGATGGACCGACTCCTTGATCATGTCTTGATGCGCGAAGACATTGAGTGTCTCGTGACTCACTTTATTATGAGGGTCCTCTGTTAGGCTGCGCCTCGCCTCGTATTTAAACGAAGGGCGTGCGGTCTCGGTCTAGAGGAGTCCTTGCGCGGGGCAGCGTCGGATGATTCAACTCCACGCCCGCGGCTTGTTTAGCTCTGCTTCCACCTCGGCCCACTATGAAGATGGCGAACCTCGACGGTGTACGTTGAGACGGGGGTTGTGGCACGTCGCATTGTCCGGGTTCACCATGTTAGATGATGAACCTTTGAGGGCGAGCGATCGTGTCCACTGATTAATTTTGGAGGGCCCTCAGACTACGCCGGCCTCGTATTTAAACGAAGGGCGGGCGATCTTGGCCTAAAGGGACCTTGCATGGCCTAAGCAGTCGGTTCCATCGACCACCAGGACCATGGCTGCACTCTTCCACCTTGGATCGTCATGTAGATGCCGACCTTCGACGGTGTACGTTGTGCGGGGGAGGCGATCTCGTGCCTTAGTCCATCATGTTAGACGGTGAACTGTAGATGGCGATCGAGTCCTCCAGTTTCCTAAATAAGGATGGAGATCGGGGAGACTTCCGAGGTTCCCTTCTCTTGATTAAAGCATGTAGAGACGGTCGCCGAGGTTGATCCAGGGGTCGGCTCATATGAGCTTTCCAACCTGTTTTGTGTTCGACTCGGACGATCGTCTATAGAGATTGGTAGGGGCTTCGGCTAGACCAATAAGCTGTCCAACTTGCCCTCCTCGAACAATTTCCAGAGCTGTTTGAGGAGGTCGCGGCATTTGTTGGTGCTGTGGCCGGGACTCTTATGGTAGGCACAATATTGATTGTTGTCCAGGTGACCGTGGTCCCTTATCGCCTTTGGCTTTTTTAGCTCTTCGTGCCCCTTGATGGCATAGAAAATATGTGCCGGAGTTCGGTTGAACGTATGGAGGAGATGGGCTTCCATGTCCTCGAAAGCCTTGAGATCTCCGGGTTGCTTGGCGATCGCCTTCTTTACTTTGGCGATCGCTATCTTCTGGACAGGAGGTGGCATTTCCTCGCCTAGGTGGAAGGTGAGTAGCCTTTGCCTGGCCAGAAAGTTGGCAGCTTTAGCGCGGAAGATCGCGTAAGTTGGGGGGATATCCTTGGAGAGATGTCTAAACATGGGAGAATGACCGTGGAATCCCCCCATGACCGAATAGAGAGCGAGCTCGTCACTGACGGGTTCGCCGGTGAGGATGATTTCGTCTACCCGGTCGATGTAATCTGCGTCTGACTCGTCTTTCCCCTGCTTGATTTTTATCACGCGGTAGGGGCCTTCTGGTCTGGTGACCTTGCTGGCGAAGTATGACGTGAAGTCATTCGCCAGTTTCTTAAAGGAGGTGAATGATCGTGGTGGTAGTGAGACGTATCACCTATGGGCGGCTCGCCTGATGTTAACGGAAGATCCGGCACTTGGTTGCATCGGATGCCCCACACCCGATCATGTAGATTCGGAATTTACTCGGGTGGGTTTCGGTCCGATCTCCCCTCATATAGAGGTGTTTTGGGAGGAGCGATCGTTGGTTGTATGGGGGCAAGCTCGATGTGGACCGCGAGTGGCTCGGTCGGCCCGGATCTTTTTGCTGGCGCTTGCCCCAGTGTCCAAGAGTGCTCTCATCTCGTCGAGCTGGCGTTGTATGGCGGCCATCGCCGTGTCCTGACTGCTAGCGGCTCGGCGCTCGGAGCGGGAGCCGAGGCGATTGAGTACGATCCACAGCGATCGGGGCGGGAGTCAGATGGCTGACCTGCGTTCGGCTGTGAGGTGGGTAGGCCGAACTCCTGGTGACGGATTCGGGTTCCGTCTTTTCGAGGTTGGAAACAGAGTGCCCCGGTCGCCAGGATGGGTCGCGCCTCAAGCGATTGAATACTGATCCGTCCGGTCGTGCGAGAGTCTTTCCTCGGGAATTGGGGCTTTCTGACGATCGCTCGTTCAGTAGCCCATTGAATTTCCGTTTTCCCATGCGGCGGATGATCGAGGGAGTTATCGCGGGCGACGCGCATGCTCTCCGTCGCTCCTCCAGGATGGCCATAGCCTCCTCGATCTGTTCCTCGGGTTGGAACTGATCGAGTGAGAGGTTGGGGCCATCTCTCGGGAGCGGGACCGAGAGTCTCGTGTTGCTGCGGCTTCCCCCTGTCGTCGGTTAGGGTTCGGATTGAGTTGGGATATGGTGTCCGGCGGTTCGGAGAGCGGCTTTCTTCGATGTACCGGCAGATGTCATGATTCTGAAGGTTTTCTTTGAAGTGCAGTGAGTGTCACTTCAAGTATATGCCCCGAGAACAGTGAGTGTTCTTCGGGACGGTAGAAATAAAAATTTGAGGGTTAGATGCCCTCCTTCTAGCGCCAATTGTTGCTACCCAAAATATTATCCGGAGATAGATATTGCTGGAATGGATGGGATAGCAAACAAATGCAAGAGCACTTTTGTGAGAAAGATAAATAACACAAGATTTGCCGGGGTTGTTATTCCCGGGCTTGAATGCTCTCGCGAGATATTATTAATACCAATATTCGGGGATACAAGTACTAATGTAAGAATACAATTACAATGAGTGTAAAGATTCTTGTTATCTTAGCTAGTGAGCGTGTAGATTGCCGGAAGAACCAGATTTGATGCTCTGTGAGTTCTTGTAACAAAGGAGATGAACAGTCGAGAGAGATCGACGGTCTCTCACTACGAGTATTTAGGCTGGATGCTTGGGCTCCGGGCTTATGAATCCCTTGGAATCTGTCTAGTGGAGACTTGCCGTCTCGCCGATCGTGTTCGACGAGAGATTCGGAGAGAGAAGTCACGAGATGGATTCCTGAGAAAGCCGGAGCTTGATGATATGTCTGTACTTCAGTATTTCCGTGAATGAATTCGGAATATGAGAGAATGAGTTCTGAACGTAAGTCAAATGAATTCGGAACCTTTTTCCAGTAGGAGGAGGTTCTCTATTTATAGGACATGGATGTGCCGGGCGATCGCCTTTTCTGCATTATAATAATCGGGCGATCGTCTTTTAGCACATGGGCATGTCTCCTCAAAGTCTGCAGGAGTTGGCCGGGCCAATCAGACGGTCCAATAGGAGCTTACACGCGTCCCGAGTTGCCGCCACGGCGGTCCCACTGACAACTTTCGGCGCGCCTGCCGGTAGGTGAGGTAGGTGACAGGCTGTGGTCAAAGGTCTTGTCTGTCAGCAAAAGATCTTGTCTGTCAGCGAAGATCTCGTATGTCAGCGCCTTTTGTGGATCTGCACGTGGGTGCTTTTCTGAGATTCAGTCCTTGATGACTTTGACGGGCGATCGTCTCTGCTCGGGGCGTAGGTCGATTGCCCTTAGCCGGTCACTAGAGTAGATCGCCAGCTGCCAAAGGGCGATCGCTAGGTACCTGATGGTGGTCTGATGTCTTCGATTAGGCGAGCTAGCCAAAGTTTGACTGGAGTTGACTCGGTCGCTCGGCCTTATAGTCGATCGCCTGTCGGGATGAATAAATCGTGACACAACAATTGCCCCCCAGCTCGCTCATACGTTGGAAACGTGGGGTGAGGTGGCTCTCTTGGCGATCGCTGAACTTTTGACGAGCGACTTTGCGTTTTATTGAACTGGCGATATTCATTGGACCGTTTGAGATTTTGGATCGAGTAGGCGAGTTAGCTTATCGATTGGCTTTACCTCCGGCGTTGAGCCGAATTCATAATGTGTTTCACGTCTCTCAGTTGCGGAAGTATGTTGCCGACCCGAGTCACATACTTCAGTTCGACGAAATCGAGATAGCCGACGATCATTCATATGAGGAACGTCCTATACGAGTTTTAGAGCGGCGAATCAAACAGTTGAGGAATAAGACGATTCCTTTGGTTAAAATTCAGTGGTCTAGACACGGAGTCGAAGAGGCTACTTGGGAAACCGAGGATAGTATGCGGGAGAGTTATCCCGAGTTGTTTGACCCTTAGTTTCGGGGACGAAACTCTTTTAAGGGGGGGTGTATGTAATACCCAGTTGTAATTCAGTAATTATCATTCAGTATTTATCATTCAGTAATTGATACTTAGTAATTTCATTCATCATTGATCATTTTTCACTCATATTCAGTCATGGTATTCATCATTCAGAGTAATTGTATCGTGTATCAATCGTCATTCATCATTATTCTGATTGGAGTTTTCGTGCCGTGTTTATCATCATTGTCATTTTCGTTGCGAGCTGTGCGTGAGGAGTAGCGCACGCTACATACTCCTTTTAGCGTACGCTAATTGGGTATAGGTAGCGCACGCTACCACTCAGCTTTAGCGCACGCTAAGGTTACTGGCCGCATCCGTAAGGTACCGACCGCAGGTGAGTTATAAGTAGCGCACGCTACGATTGGTAAGTAGCGCGCGCTAGTGGGTTGAAGTAGCGCACGCTAATATGAGGTGTAGCGCGCGCTAAGGACGGATCGAGTTGAGTCCGGTGGCTACCGGATCGCATCGATTAATTCATAGCACACGCTATGTGTTGTTGTTAGCGACGCAACCGATATATTAGCGCACGCTAAACAATGGTTGTAGCGCACGCTATCGGGTCCGATCGAGGTCGATGGACTCGACTCAGGCCGGGCATCAATATTTCGTTAGCGCACGCTAATAATGGGTCTTAGCGCACGCTAGTAGTATAGCCGTAGCGCACGCTACAAGAAGGTACGTAGCGCGCGCTACCGTGTTCGGACAGTGGGTACTGGACTACCCAGATTACTCGTTAGCGCATGCTACGCACAAGGGATAGCGCACGCTAACCTGGACTGACTATAAATTGGACAGTTTAGTCAGAGTTCGTCATTTATTCATCTCATTTCACTCCTTCGGTATTTTGGGCGATTTCGAGCGATTCGGAGAGGATTCTTCGAGGTGTAATCATCAATCATCATCTTCAAGCTCATCTTTCGGATTGATCATCATTTCATCATCTTCATCACATCGAATCAAAGGTATTAATCTCTTGGATCTAGAATTCCGGATTTTTGGGTTTTCCTTCCGATTTCTTCGTGTAAGCTTGGATTATCATTGGAATATGTTGGATATGGATTATCTACCTTGGATAAGTATATTCTTACGAATTTAATGGTTATTTTCGGAATTATTTCAAGAACCCTTGGGGTTGACTTCGGTTATTTTGGGGATTTCCGATTGTCGTTATTATAAACTTGAATGGTGGATTTCTATAAGATTATTGATGTCATTGATAATGTTTTGCTGGTTTGAATCAATCATGTTGGAGTTGGTTCGATAATTCGGGTTTGGTTTTAACCAACGGGTATCTCAATGTTTTCGTTAGAGTTCATCTACGAGTTCGGATATTGTTGTATCGACGTTTGGGTCGGTTATGATCGTATTTGATTCGTGTATTGATCGGTTGTTGGTAACTATTGTTGTTCAAGGTTGTTCGAGCGACCGACATTTCATTTAGGACGTTGTTCGTGGAAGGACATTCTTCATCGGTATTGAGTAAGTTAATTCTTACTCGGTTAAAAGGATATTCATTCCTTTTGTTGTTGTTCATTCATAATCGTAACTCATTCATCATTGTATTAACCGTATCAAAACTTGTCATTGTCAATTAATCACCTCAGTCATAAGGAACGACGGTTCCGATCATTTCATTGAGCTATCATTCACTTCACCATCGTTTAATCTTGGTGAGTCATTATTCATTTTCGTTGTCACTTTTGTCATATTGTGGCATTCCGGGTCATACTGGCGTGCCGGTTGGTATGTGTAGGATTTTCATGTCGGGCACATTATAGTCATGTGTTGGTTGGTGGCCTCACATTGGGTGTGCACACGAGTTGATGGCTTCGTGAGACTGATTAGGTACAAGACCACGCGTGTATTCGATCGATACTCGTTGGTGGCTTGTGCACGGACACATTTCCATCCCGGACGTAGTGTGGCGCCATTCCTTTGAGCCGTACTGATAGTCGATTCATATAGCATGTTTGATTGCGTATGTTTCGACAGGATAATTCATAAATTCGGATATATCATGATTGTGTATCTTCAACCCTTGAGGATTGTTGTTACGTAAATCGATTTCGCCGTTGGGGATCTTTTTAGGTCATGGCAAGGCTAAGGCACGGGGAGAGCACGGTGACGGCGAGGAGTCCCAGTGATACTAGTAGGGGGCCCCAGTCTCTTCAGTCATTATGTTTCTTTTATTTATTCCGCTGCAGACATTCCGTTTGAATATTCATTTCACTCATTGTTGTATATTTTATCTCCATATAAAATATACTTGTATTCAGTATCATCCTGGGTGTGTTGTATAAAACTCCTCATCGGAGTAATTGATGTTGTAATGTGGTTCGGTACTACATTTACCTGTGTAATTCATTCATTTTCATTCGCCTGGTGGGTCCCAGTCGGGGGTCCACGACACTGTAATATCCGCCTAGTTTGGGGTGTTACAGAGTTGGTATCAGAGAGTGGTTTTGAATACTACCCTCCAAGTCATGTCTCATTTGAAATCATCGTCATCGGACTAGTATCATTGGACTTTCGCGTCACGTGTGACCTGTGCAAATGCCGAGCCAATCAGACCAAGAATCAGAAGATTTCTAATGCCATGGTATAATTTCTGGCATTAATCATTCATTCATAATTCATCAGTTAACAATCCTCAATCATCATTGTCATTTTGACCGGGACGGTCAGGTTAACTCATTAATCACTCAATTCATTTCGTTATTCAGTTGTTGATCAGGAAGATCAAATCATTAATCTTGTTAACTCATTCAAGATAATCATTTCAGTAACTTCATCAGATAATCATGTCACGTCAACTAATCATTCATGTAATCGCTGTATTTGAGCGCGTATGCTCATTTTCATCATTTCATAATATAATCATAATGTGATACTCATGCGAGATATATAATCATCATATGACTTTCCACTTCAGTATGGAAAGGGCTGGTAGAGGACGTGGAGGACGAGGCCGTGGAGCGGGCCGAATCCCGAGAACTCGTGCGAATGCACGTGCAAATGCCAGGAATAATGCTAACTCATCGAGCAGCGACGCTGCCACTCATTCACCTGGACGCGATCATTCACTGTCGGGGAGTCGTACCCGGGACACGGCTCAGTCAGAGGGTGTCCGGGTTGACCCACTCGCATTTATGCAGGGCATGATGGCCCAAATGACCCAGATGGCTCATTTGATGGAGACGATGCATAACTCCGTCAATCAAAATCAACAGGCTCCTCCGCCGCCACCTCAGAGGCAAGAGAGGGGTGTAAGCAATATCATTAGCGATATCTCTCGCCAGCGACCACCTACCTTTGAGGGCTCATCTGAGCCGGCGGATATTCTTCATTGGCTTGAGCCTTTTGAGAAGTTATTTGCTATGGTGGATTGCCCTGAAGGGCATAAAGTTTTAGTTGCGGCTTACTATCTCGGTAAGAGCGCTCATTCATGGTGGTTATCGTTGAAGCCCACAGACGGATCATGTACTTGGGATCAGTTCAAGACTCTCATGATGGAGAGGTACTATCCGGCCCCACTCAGGGAGGCCAAGTTGTCGGAATTACTCACTCCCTACCTTTCGGCGGATGATGATGTTCTCGCCATCGCCGAAAAATTTCAGGAACTTCTTCCGTTCGCCTCATCTATCATTCACTCAGAAGCGGACAAGATCAAGTATTTCAGCAAGAGGCTGAAACCCCGTATGAGACTTCAGTTGCTTAATCATAACTGTACCACTCTGGCCGAGTTCATTGAGAAAGCTCTCACTTACGAGCTTACGGCTAAGGAAATTGCTAAGCAACAACCTTCGTCTGCTAGCAAGAAGTCCAAGAACCGTAATCAGTCTGACGGGAGTCAGGCCACTTTCAAGAAACCGCGTGCGGGCTATACTTTTTCTGAGCGACCTCCCACGACGTCTAAACCCGCGGAATCTCAGTCGCGAGCGGCCAGTTCGGCCATCACCTGTTTCAGCTGTGAGGAACAGGGTCATTTCAGCACCAAATGTCCGAAGCAGTCTGTCACGTGCCACAACTGTGGGATTGCTGGGCATAGGGCCCGTTTTTGCCGTAGGGACTCTTAACCCACTCCGGCGTCATCTCAAGCCCCAGGTCATTCAGCGGTGCAGAATCAGGCCACTCGGCTGCTCAAGACGACAGGAGCTAAAGGCGGAGCTAAGAGCTATCGACGGAGCGTCCGGTTCGTGGGCCGGCAAGCCCCGAATTTATGAGATGAAGAAGACCGATGATCCCGAGGCCCGAATGATCTCAGGTACACTCGATATTCTATCTCAACCTGTGTGTACCCTTTTTGATAATGGTGCATCTCATTCATTCATTTCCGAGTCATGTTTGAGTAGACTACGTCTGGGTAGTGCTACTAGTTGTGAGCCTTATGTCATTGGCCTACCTGATGGTAGACGAATTATCGGTAACCGTGAGATTGTAATTGTCCGATTCGGCCATGGTCGTGTATGGCCAGCGGACCTAATCGTAGTAGATTTGCCGAGGGACGACGTCATCTTGGGTATTGATTGGATGGACCGTCATGATGCCATCATTAGTGTCCGAAAGCATTTGGTCACTATCATTTCAGACGATGGATTCGAATGTGTGTTTCAGGGAGGTAATCCCGGCTGTTCTGGTAAAGTCATTAATTTGATGAATGCAGTAAGGTTACTCAATCAGGGATGTGTCGGTTATTGGTGCTATATGGCCAAAACCGAGAAATCATCAGTAATGTTAACAGATATTCCGGTGGTGAGGGAATATGCCGATGTTTTTCCAGACGAGTTACCTGGTTTGCCTCCACAGAGGGATGTGGAATTCACGATTGAGTTGGAGCCTGGTACGTCCCCGATATCGAAGGCACCGTACCGGATGGCCCCGACCGAAATGCAGGAATTAAAGAACCAACTTGAGGAGTTGTTCGAGAAAGGTTATATCCGACCGAGTGCGTCCCCGTGGGGAGCACCAGTGTTGTTTGTCAAGAAGAAGGATGGTTCATTCCGCTTATGTATTGATTATCGGGAGTTGAACAGGGTGACGATCAAGAATAAGTATCCCTTACCCCGTATTGATGATCTCTTAGATCAACTTCAGGAGCTTGATATTTTCCAAGATCGACTTAAGATCCGGATATCATCGATGGATTCGAGAGTCGGACATCGCGAGGACGGCGTTTCGAACACGCTATGGTCATTATGAGTTTGTGGTTATGCCGTTCGGATTGACTAATGCACCTGCGGTATTCATGGAGTTAATGAATCGGGTCTTCATCGACTTTTTGGATCGGTTTGTTGTTGTCTTCATCGATGACATTTTGATTTATTCTCGTGACCAGGAGGAACACGAGTTTCACCTTCAACAAGTGCTCGACGTGTTGAGACGAGAACAACTTTTTGGGAAGTTTTCCAAATGTGAGTTCTGGATGTCCGAAGTGACTATTCTCGGACATGTAATTTCATCAGACGGAGTTCGTGTCGATCCTCAGAAGACGGAGGCTATTCGGGATTGGCTACCTCCGAAGAACGTTAAGGAAATCCGAAGTTTTCTCGGATTAGCGGGTTATTATCGGCGGTTTGTGGAAGGATTTTCTAGAATCGCTCAACCCTTAACGAACCTTTTGCGGAAGGATAAGAAATACACGTGGTCCGACGCGTGTCAACGGAGTTTTGAGGAACTCAAGAGCCGGTTAATGTCAGCACCTGTACTTTCCTTGCCGCAGGGGACGGAAGGATTTGTGGTCTATAGTGATGCGTCCGGACAGGGTCTCGGATGTGTACTCATGCAGAACGGGAAGGTTATTGCCTATGCTTCACGGCAATTGAGACCCTACGAGGTTAATTATCCGACCCACGACCTGGAGCTAGCAGCCGTGGTGTTCGCTTTGAAAATTTGGCGTCATTATCTTTATGGCGTTACCTGTCAGATATTCACCGATCATAAGAGCTTAAAGTATATATTTACTCAGAAGGAGTTAAATATGCGTCAGAGACGGTGGTTGGAATTAATCAAAGATTATGATATCGAGATCCTCTACCACCCGGGCAAGGCGAACGTTGTCGCCGACGCCTTAAGTCATAAGTCCGTTCAGGAGCAGATGCTTGCCCGTTTAACAGTTCAGAAGGAGCTTCAGCAGGAATTCCTTAGACCCGAGATCGAGGTCTGGCTTCAGCGAGTTCAGGGGCATCTTTGTATGTTAGAGATTTCATCGTCACTCGAGGAGGAAATCCGAGAGAATCAGGGTTCGGACCCATCATTGTTGCGCATCCGAGAGGATGTGGCTCAGGGGAAAGCCCCTGGATTTGTGGTCCACGAGGATGGACTTTTGAGGTTTAAGAATCGGTTGTGCGTACCGGCGAATGACGAGTTGAAAAACTCTATTTTGAGAGAAGCTCATGCTACCCCTTATTCTGTTCATCCGGGGTCCAGCAAGATGTACAAGGACTTGAAACAAAATTACTGGTGGAGTAATATGAAGCGAGAAGTCGCAGAATTTGTTTCGAGATGCTTCACCTGTCAACAAGTTAAGATTGAACATCAGCGACCGGCGGGTATGCTGAAACCCCTTCCTATTCCCGAGTGGAAGTGGGAAGACATTTATATGGATTTCATCACAAGTTTGCCGATGAGTCGTCGTGGCATGAATACGATCTGGGTGATCGTGGACCGCTTAACTAAATCAACTCATTTCCTTGAGATCAAGGAGACGTGGGGTCCCGAGAGACTTGCTCAACTGTTCATCAAAGAGATAGTCAGACTTCACGGTACTCCTAAAAGTATCGTTTCCGATCGTGACGGACGGTTTGTGTCACATTTTTGGAAGTCAGTTCATCGTGCTATGGGAACTCAGCTTAATCTCAGTACCGCTTTTCATCCTCAGTCCGACGGACAATCAGAGAGGACTATTCAGACCTTAGAGGACATGTTGAGGGCATGCGTCCTCGATTGGAAAGACGATTGGGAAGCCCAACTACCATTGATCGAGTTCACGTATAATAATAGTTGGCATGCTTCGATCAAGATGGCACCTTACGAGGCCTTGTATGGTCGTCGTTGTCGATCTCCGTTGTGTTGGGACGACTTATCAGAATCAATCGGCACCGAGCCCGATATGCTTATAGCCGCCCGTGAGAAGGTAGCTTTGATCAGGAGTCGTTTGTCGACAGAAATCATATGCGGATAACCGTCGTCGACCATTAGAGTTCGAGGCTGGCGACCATGTGTTGGTCAAGGTATCCCCGAGTCGTGGTATCTTCCGTTTTGGGAAGAGGGGAAAGTTGAGTCCGAGATTCATTGGACCGTTTGAGATTTTGGATCGAGTAGGCGAGTTAGCTTATCGATTGGCTTTACCTCCGGCGTTGAGCCGAATTCATAATGTGTTTCACGTCTCTCAGTTGCGGAAGTATGTTGCCGACCCGAGTCACATACTTCAGTTCGACGAAATCGAGATAGCCGACGATCATTCATATGAGGAACGTCCTATACGAGTTTTAGAGCGGCGAATCAAACAGTTGAGGAATAAGACGATTCCTTTGGTTAAAATTCAGTGGTCTAGACACGGAGTCGAAGAGGCTACTTGGGAAACCGAGGATAGTATGCGGGAGAGTTATCCCGAGTTGTTTGACCCTTAGTTTCGGGGACGAAACTCTTTTAAGGGGGGGTGTATGTAATACCCAGTTGTAATTCAGTAATTATCATTCAGTATTTATCATTCAGTAATTGATACTCAGTAATTTCATTCATCATTGATCATTTGTCACTCATATTCAGTCATGGTATTCATCATTCAGAGTAATTGTATCGTGTATCAATCGTCATTCATCATTATTCTGATTGGAGTTTTCGTGCCGTGTTTATCATCATTGTCATTTTCGTTGCGAGCTGTGCGTGAGGAGTAGCGCACGCTACATACTCCTTTTAGCGTACGCTAATTGGGTATAGGTAGCGCACGCTACCACTCAGCTTTAGCGCACGCTATGGTTACCACAGGCTGTGATCCGGAAGGTCTTGGGTGCAGGTGAGTTATAAGTAGCGCACGCTACGATTGGTAAGTAGCGCGCGCTAGTGGGTTGAAGTAGCGCACGCTAATATGAGGTGTAGCGCGCGCTAAGGACGGATCAGGTTGAGTCCAGTGGCTACTGGACTGCACTGGATTAATTCATAGCGCACGCTATGTGTTGTTGTTAGCGTACGCAACCGATATATTAGCGCACGCTAAACAATGGTTGTAGCGCACGCTATCGGGGTCAGATCAGAGGTCAGGCAGTTTTCTGGACTCCAGTGCTGGGCATCAATATTTCGTTAGCGCACGCTAATAATGGGTCTTAGCGCACGCTAGTAGTATGGCCGTAGCGCACGCTACAAGAAGGTACGTAGCGCGCGCTACCGTGTTCGGACAGTGGGTACTGGACTACCCAAATTACTCGTTAGCGCACGCTACGCACAAGGGCTAGCGCACGCTAACCTGGACTGACTATAAATTGGACAGTTTAGTCAGAGTTCGTCATTTATTCATCTCACTTCACTCCTTCGGTATTTTGGGCGATTTTGAGCGATTCGGAGAGGATTCTTCGAGGTGTAATCATCAATCATCATCTTCAAGCTCATCTTTCGGATTGATCATCATTTCATCATCTTCATCACATCGAATCAAAGGTATTAATCTCTTGGATCTAGAATTCCGGATTTTTGGGTTTTCCTTCCGATTTCTTCGTGTAAGCTTGGATTATCATTGGAATCTGTTGGATATGGATTATCTACCTTGGATAAGTATATTCTTACGAATTTAATGGTTATTTTCGGAATTATTTCAAGAACCCTTGGGGTTGACTTCGGTTATTTTGGGGATTTCCGATTGTTGTTATTATAAACTTGAATGGTGGATTTCTATGAGATTATTGATGTCATTGATAATGTTTTGCTGGTTTGAATCAATCATGTTGGAGTTGGTTCGATAATTCGGGTTTGGTTTTAACCAACGGGTATCTCAATGTTTTCGTTAGAGTTCATCTACGAGTTCGGATATTGTTGTATCGACGTTTGGGTCGGTTATGATCGTATTTGATTCGTGTATTGATCGGTTGTTGGTAACTATTGTTGTTCAAGGTTGTTCGAGCGACCGACATTTCATTTAGGACGTTGTTCGTGGAAGGACATTCTTCATCGGTATTGAGTAAGTTAATTCTTACTCGGTTAAAAGGATATTCATTCCTTTTGTTGTTGTTCATTCATAATCGTAACTCATTCATCATTGTATTAACCGTATCAAAACTTGTCATTGTCAATTAATCACCTCAGTCATAAGGAACGACGGTTCCGATCATTTCATTGAGCTATCATTCACTTCACCATCGTTTAATCTTGGTGAGTCATTATTCATTTTCGTTGTCACTTTTGTCATATTGTGGCATTCCGGGTCATACTGGCGTGCCGGTTGGTATGTGTAGGATTTTCATGTCGGGCACATTATAGTCATGTGTTGGTTGGTGGCCTCACATTGGACTGTGCACACGAGTTGATGGCTTCGTGAGACTGATTAGGTACAAGACCACGCGTGTATTCGATCGATACTCGTTGGTGGCTTGTGCACGGACACATTTCCATCCCGGACGTAGTGTGGCGCCATTCCTTTGAGCCGTACTGATAGTCGATTCATATAGCATGTTTGATTGCGTATGTTTCGACAGGATAATTCATAAATTCAGATATATCATGATTGTGTATCTTCAACCCTTGAGGATTGTTGTTCTGTGTAACTGACCCCGTTGGGGGATGCTGTTTTTTAGGTCATGGCAAGGCTAAGGCACGGGGAGAGCACGGTGACGGCGAGGAGTCCCAGTGATACTAGTAGGGGGCCCCAGTCTCTTCAGTCATTATGTTTCATTTATTTATTCCGCTGCAGACATTCCGTTTGAATATTCATTTCACTCATTGTTGTATATTTTATCTCCATATAAAATATACTTGTATTCAGTATCATCCTGGGTGTGTTGTATAAAACTCCTCATCGGAGTAATTGATGTTGTAATGTGGTTCGGTACTACATTTACCTGTGTAATTCATTCATTTTCATTCGCCTGGTGGGTCCACGGCACTGTAATATCCGCCTAGTTTGGGGTGTTACACCTACCGGCAGGCGCGCCGAAAGTTTTCAGTGAGACCGCCCGTGACAGCAACTCAGGACGCGTGTAAGCTCCCCATTGGACCGTACAGTTGACTGCCAGCAACTCCTGCAGACTTTGAGGAGACATGCCCACGTGCTAAAAGACGATCGCCCGATTATTATAATGCAGAAAAGGCGATCGCCCGGCACATCCATGTCTTATAAATAGAGAACCTTCTCCTACTGGAAAAAGGTTCCGAATTCATTTGACTTACGTTCAGAACTCATTCTCTCATATTCCGAATTCATTCACGGAAATACTGAAGAACAGACATATCATCAAGCTCCCGGCTTTCTCACCGGAATCCATCTCAGGACTTCTCTCTCCGAATCTCTCGTCCAGAACACGATCGGCAGAAGCAGCAGGTCTCCACTAGACAGATTCCAAGGGATTCATAAGTCCCGGAGCCCAAGCATCCAGCTAAATACTCGCCGTGAGAGACCGTCGATCTCTCTCCGCCGCGACTGTTCATCTCCTTTGTTACAAGAACTCACAGAGCATCAAATCTGGTTCTTCCGGCAATCTACACGCTCACTAGCTAAGATAACAAGAATCTTTACACTCATTGTAATTGTATTCTTACATTAGTACTTGTATCCCCGAATATTGGTATTAATAATATCTCGCGAGAGCATTCAAGTCCGGGACTAACAACCCCGTCAAATCTTGTGTTATTTATCTTTCTCACGGAAGTGCTCTTGCATTTGTTTGCTATCCCATCCATTCCAGCAATATCTATCTCCGGATAATATTTTGGGTAGCAACAGAATTGAGTTCGGTTTTGATCAGGACTACACTTTGCAAAATTCTGGACGTCGTGATTGAATGGGCTGAAGAAGTGGGTTTGATTGTTTCTAGTCATATATTGTATCTATAATTTGCAGAATAAAAGAAAAGTGTTTAAATTTTACCTTGTTGGGAATATGGGAACTGAATAATATGATGATGATGATGATGATGATCGACCCTTGCAGAAGATGATTTCTTCTTCTCTCCTACTCCCTTTGTATGATTATGATTTGTAGAAGACTTGCGTTGGAAGGTAGGTTGATGGATGATATTCTTCACTTGAATGATGACTGCCGATTTGTACAGATGGTAGATGTATTTTTCTTATTTCTTCTTTTTTTTGGGGGGGCTGAAGGATAGATGTAAAGGATTTCTGCGGAAAGAACTTTGTATATTTATAGTTGTAAATCTTTAAGTGTTTTAGTTGAATTTAGTTTTGTGTTGGATAAGTATTGAGGAGTTTTGATAGGGTGAGAACTGTGACGAGGGAACGATCGACTGCACAGAATTCTTAATTGTGGTTAATTAAATTTAATCATAGTTTGGTTAATTAAGACACATGGTTAAAATATAAATGGTATAATAATGGTTAAAATATAAATGGTATAATAATAATAATAATAGTAAATGTAGAATAAAAATTAATTGGTAATTTTGATAAAAAAATCTGAAAATAATAAAGATAATAATAATACTTAATAAAAATGGTATTAATAATATTATTAAGCGTATTCGACGATTCTAAATGTGCAGACATTGGATATGGGTTTCTCCCCTTCTCTTTTTCCTCTTTTGGAGAACTTGAGAAAGATGCAGTCACCTTACTTAAGCGTATTCGACGATTCTCTATGACCTAGGACATTGCAGCACGTGCAGCAGTTCATATCTTTAATAGGATTGGTTTTACCATTGCTAGAGGTGTGGGAGCTCAGTTGGTTTTGAGGCTCCCCACTAATCTTTTGTAATTCTTTGAGTTTTTAATAAAAGTGTGTTTTATAATATAAAAAAAATATTATTAATAATAATGATAATATTAATGATAGTAGTGTGAGTATTATACTCGAATAATTAATAATACTGTCATAAAATTCACTTAAATATATATATCTGACAAAATAACTCGGGCTAGGACTTATGATACGTCGAAATAAATGTTCATGATCCTTTAAATGAAATAAATTAAAATAAAATGCATTATAATATTATTATAAATAATAGTATTGCATTACGAAAATAGCAGGTATTATATCCTACCCCTCTTAGAAAAATTTTCGTCCACGAAAATAAATCACATACCTCGATTGAAAATTTTTGGATAACGAGCTTGAAATTCTTCCTCGTGCTCCCATATAGCTTTCTATTTACTGTGGTTACGCCGTTGGATCTTGACAAACACCTTCTCTTTGTTTCTCAATTGCCGGACTGATCGGTCGAGAATCAGTTCTGGTTGTTCTTCATAGGTAAAATCTTTGTTCATCTCCACGGCGGTGTAGTTGATGATATGGCTGGGATCGTGCACATACTTCCTCAACAACGATACGTGGAAAACATTGTGCATAGCCGAAAGTTCCGGGGGTAAAGCCAAACGGTAAGCTAACTCTCCATTTCGTTCAAGAAATTCGAACGGTTCAATGTATCTCAGTCTCAACTTGCTCCTTGGACCAAAACGAACAATTCCCTTGGTAGGAGATACCTTCAGGAATACTTTGTCGTCAACGCAGAATTCGAGATCCTTCCTACGCTTGTCGGCGTAAGACTTCTGACGATCCTGTGCTATCTTGATCCTCTCACGAATCTTATCCACTACACCAACTGTCTGTTCGATCATCTCGGGACCCAAAATTCTCCTTTCACCTACCTCATCCCAATACAGTTGTGATCGACACTTCCTACCGTATAAGGCTTCATACGGTGCCATACCGATCGTTGCCTGGTAACTATTGTTGTAAGCAAATTATACCAAAGGCAACTGTCCTTCCCAATTATTTTCCATGTCTAACACACATGCTCGCAACATATCCTCAAGGATTTGGATGGTCCTCTCGGACTGACCATCAGTCTAAGGATGATAAGCCGTACTAAAATTCAACTGCGTTCCCAAGGATTCTTGCAAACTCTCCCAAAAATGCGATGTGAAACGAGTATCCCTGTCGGATACGATAGAGACTGGCACTCCATGCAATTTAATAATCTCACGGATGCAAAGTTGAGCATACCGATCCATTCGAAAATTCATCTTAAGTGGGATAAAATGAGCTGACTTTGTGAGTCGGTCCACAACAACCCAAATAGCGTGGTTTCCTCTTTCCGTTCGTGGCAAACCTACCACAAAGTCCATCGTAATGTGTTCCCATTTCCATTCCAGAATATGAAGTGATTTAAGTAATCCAAAGGTACGTTGGTGTTCTGCCTTCACTTGTTGACAAACTATACACCTTTTGACAAAGTCTGTCACACCTCTTTTCAAACCTTCCCACCAAAAAGTCCCCTTAAGGTCTTGGTATATCTTTGTACTCCTAGGGTGTGGGGTATTATGTGTGTAATATGTGGATTTATTATTGTGTATTTCATCTGTATTTGAGCCCTGTATTATTCAGAATTGTGATATCGATAATTGGAGTATGATATTTCCTATATTTGTATCCTTGTACATGAGTATAACATGTAAATTTTCTCATGCGAACACGTGATAACGTACGCTAAGAATGTAGCTTAACGTACGTTATCAGCTAAAACTAGCGTACGTTACGAATGAAGAATTGCGTGCGTTAGGAAGTCAATTATTGAGCTAGGCGGCTAGCACATGCGCCAGCCGGACATGGGTCCGGATAAGATTCCCACGGGTGAACATGGACAGTTTTGGAGTCAACGCTAATTAGCGTGTGCTAAGGACAGTAAGATAGCGTGCGCTAATCAGCTAACGTGCAGAAACATTATATAAGGGACAACACCCTCATTTCAATTGGTTTATGTTTCCTTCACTTGTTTTTCGTTCCTTGGAAGTCCAGAGAGCCTTCCATACTTCTTAAACACATATAAACCATCCTTACATGATCATTGAAGATTGAAGAGTACTTACACTTGATCATTGAAGAAGAAACTCACTTTGGAGTGACACACAAGCAACCGGGATTGAAGTCTACCTATTGTTTTAGTGTTTTCTTCATCTTAAGGTATGTTAGTACTATCTCCTACCTTGGATTCGTGTTATTAAGGATATGAGGATTATGGTATCAAGATGTTGAGTTCCATTGATGAATTATCCAAACAACATCATGTTTATAAGTTGGAATGTTTATACTTAAGATATCATCATTGGAAACATCATGAATAGCATCTTACCACGTCGAATGATGAGAGAAATATTCTGAGATTTATTATCGTATTGATGACGTTACCATATTGATTGTAGACGTAAAGTTGTTATCACTTTTGTTAAATGGACTTAAGAAAGAATCATATAAGATTTGCATCCTTTCTTATAAGTTGGAATTATTAGTTCATCCTCATGGTTAAATCGGGATGTAATGATGATATTGGAATCTAGTGCATCGACCTTAAGAACACCAAACTTCGCATGAGAATTGTAATGAAGATGGAATATGGTGTTGTGATGATTATACGTATTCTTGTATCTCGAAAATGTTTGAATCCGTGAGATCATTTGTAATAAGATGAACGTAACATGCATGGAGATAACATATATTAAACACTGAGAATTTCGTAAGTTTCATCACAGTTAGAACAGTCGACTGCCCAGGGAAGAACTGTCATACATGTTTAGCGTGCGCTAAGCTTTATAGTTAACATGTGCTATCGGGCATAAGTTAACGTACGCTACGCTTGGAACGTAACGTGCGTTATATCATCAGACGAGTCAATCGACTGATCAGTGAGGTACTGACAGTGCATGGTTAGCGTACGCTAGACTTCGTATTATTGCGTGCGCTAACAGGTAGCCTTAACGTACGCTACATAGGATACGTAGCGTGCGTTAAGCAAGCCAGGCAGATTACGTTTTATGAACTTCCGACTGTTATTTGGATTGTTAGATGTCCGTACGACGTGAGATGAACTCTATATTATTTCTTTTGTTTAAGGTTCGAGCTTGCTACGTGATTGATCGAAGGGGCGACCTTCGAGTGTTTCATTTTCCGTGGAAGTATTATTTTTGTCTTCGAATCGAGGCAAGTACCTTAATTGTTTTATCTATTGATGTTATACATATTGTTGTACATGTATGTCGTTGTTGTATGTCCAACTCGTGTTGGTCCGACGGGATCATCGGGGGATCTATGCTAGCGTGCGCTGGATCATCGGACGAGTTTTTCCACCTCGGGTTGGTTTGACGAAATCATCGGTGGGTCTAGGCAGTGGACGCTGGATCATCGGAATTACCATGTGTATATTGTGATATCATGTTGTGGTTATCATGTGTGTGTGTTATTATTGAGTTTCTCGCAGGAGAAGACTCTTTGGTTCTTTGTCATTTATGTTATTATTATTCTTCGTGAGATGTTGAATAATATGTTGTGGTACTTGTACTAGCATCGTTGTGCTAATCCCTTCGGGGTGAACATTTGTTTATGTTCAGGATCCAGGAGAGCGGGGAAACAACCACTGGAGTTGCATGACGACGAGGGTGCAGAGTGATGTTCCGACTGGGTTTATTTGTCTGTTGTTTGTATCGTTTTAATAAGTACTCGAGTACGTCGTCGTTTGTGATGATTTGAATTTGGTGATGTATTAATACTTTTCCTTTGGGCATTTGTATTTTCAGTACTAGATGTCCACCCGTGCGATGCACGGCGTAAAATGTTAATTATTTTATTATATTAATAATATGTGATTGAATTTCAATAATGTTATGAAATTATTATAAAATATACATGAGTCAATATACACACACATATACGTGATAGGAAAACGTAATTTAATTAAGCACCGGTATTTATTTTTTTATACAGAACAATATGAGTCTTATATCTAATTTTATAAATAAGAAATTAAATTATGTTTATTATTATCAACTTTCATTAAAAGTATACAACCCATATTCTTACTAATATAATTTTTTATATGATTTGGCATTAAATAAAATATTTTACTATTTTATAATTAGAACAAAATAATTATGAAAAATCAAATAATTGTTAAAGTACTAAGCTATGAAAATAAACTAAAAATATATTTTTCTTCAATATTCTTATATTTTTATATGGAAATATTTTAATCATCTAACTATATCATAATTATATTTAAATTACTTTATATATATACTATATGGATGTCAAATTAAGGAGCACGAAGTAAGAATTAATTTGATATATATTTTTAAAAATAAAATTGATACAAAAAAGTTATAATTGCTTAAACTATTAGGTTAAAAATAAAAAGAATAAAATGAAAGGAAGGTTTTAATTGGTAGATAGTATATAATGGAATAACCCTTTAACTCCCTCCCAAATCAAACTTCCATTTTTTTAAGACTTATAAAAAAAGAATTAACGTGAAGATGACACATGTTTCTTAATTTTTTTGCAACTCTCTTTTAATATTAAGTATGGATTGGTCAGAATTGTTGTATTTTATTTCAGTTACTTTCATACGTTGGTATCAGTTATTGTCTTTTCATTTCTTCATCCTTGTAAATCCATATGTAAAGGATTTACGGCGCTGTAATATTCCTGAATATATCGGGGGTGTTACAGAATATGGTATCGGAGCTAAGATTATGGATATCTTGGCCATTGGGTTAAAATAGGGGCCATATATGTCTTTTGAGGTAACCGGCCACGAATAACATCACTGTATTGCCTACGTCTTCATGCGAGCGGTGGTTGTAAGTTCCTAAACTCTATCTCGTTCTTTACATGTTGTATCTCTTTATACTTAAACATTAGAACGATATTGTTTCCTATATATTGAGTATTTATGCTTACAGTATATTGAGAGATGGACGTGGACGTGGTCGCGGTCGCAGACGCGGACGAAGGAATGCCGAAAGAGAAGCTTCGCCTTCTAATCAGGCCAGCCACAGCTCAGGCGAGCCATAGAGATCTATTAATAATGAACCGGAACCTGCTGTGCCCGAAATCCTTCGTCAGGTAGTGAACCAGATGACTCAGTTCGCCCAGGTCGTGGACCGAATGCAGGTGGCAGTAGGGTTACAACAGGGAGATCGACAACAAGGTATCCCAGACATGGGAAATCGAGACGACCGATGGCTGCAAGAGGTGGAAAAGATGCAACCACCTAAATTCGACAGCTTTTCTGAGACTCCCACATGGGACCATTGGCTGAAGGAATTGGAGAAATTTTTTACCGGAATTAATTGCCCAGACGACCGGAGAACCTCTATTGCTCAGTACTTTCTGACAGGGGAAGCATCTGAGTGGTGGGAAGCCATCCGGCCTGTAGACCACGATGCTGACTGGACAGAATTTAAATTGATGATGGAAGTTCAGTACTGCCCTCGTCCTGTGAGGGAATCAAAATTTCGGGAATTTTTCTCCGCACAGCCGTCAGACGAACCAGTATCCCAGACAATTAAGATGTTTAACCAGCAGCTGGCATTTGTTCGACTTCTGGTCAGAACAGATGCAGAAATGATGATCCATTTTGATATGTAAAAAATGAAACCAGAAATCCAGAGGTACATGTCCGGTTTTGAATGTACCACTCTCCGTCAATACCAGGATAAGACGTTGGCGTATGAAATCGAGGATGCAGCAATGGAGAAGTTGGCATAGTCCAAGAAGTAGAAAGTCTCCGGTAGTTTCACGGAGCACAAGAATAGTGGCCCCCGTAAGGACCACTCATCATTTCATTCTTTCAAGAAACCTCCGCACCCATCCAAAAGCGGAAGGAACTCCGGAGTAGTATCAGTCACAACGGATACACCTAGGAAGTGCTTTAACTGTGGTCGCCCAGGCCACCTTTCGCGTGATTGTTTTCGTACTCCAGTTACATGTTTTGATTGCGGATAGGAAGGGCATCGTGCGACGTTTTGCGAGGATGCCACCAAGTTCAATGGAACCCGTACATCACAGCCAGCTCAGAGAGAAGCCAGTATTCAACAGACGCATCAAAGTGTTCAGATGCCTCAGAATTTTGGCCGCGGACGAGGCAGAGGACAGTGGGACCGAAAGAGTACATCGAGTGCCGGATCTGTTCCCCCACGTCTGTACGAGATGAGGAGAACAGACGATCAGGATGCTGCTGTCACATCAGGTACTGTTCAGATCCTTTCTCAGCCAGTTAGCATTTTATTCGATACAGGAGCTACGGATTCATTTATATCCTTGTCTTGTGTAAATCCTTTGAATATTTCTGGTTTTCATAATTGTGAACCTTAGAAACTAGAGATTTTCCGGTATCATTTGGAGGCAGAGAGTGGCTCTCAAATCTGATTGTGATAGAAATGCAAGGAGACGACCTGATACTCGGAGATGATTGGCTTAATCGATATGGAGCTATTGTAAACTACCGAGAGAGGAATATCTCGCTGATCGCTGACGATGGTTCCGAAATACTGTTTGAAGGATGGAAACCAGGAAGCTCAGGAAATATGATCAAGGCGATGAAAGCTGTCAAATTGTTGAAACAGGACTGTACCGGATACTGGTGTTATGCAATGAAGAAAGAAGACGAAATTGTGGAACTTTCATCCATTCCTGTTGTAAACGATTTTCCGGATGTATTTCCTGACGAGTTACCTGGACTACCTCCACGGCGGGATGTAGAATTCACCATCGAGCTGGAACCGGAGCTACTCCAACTTCTAAGGCGCCGTATCGTATGGCACCTACTGAGATATACGAGCTGAAAAAGAAACTAGAGGAGTTACTGGACAAAGACTATATCCAGCCAAGCGTTTCGCCCTGGGGAGCACCAGTTCTTTTTCTCCAGAAGAAGGATAGATCGCTTCGACTGTGGATTGACTATCGAGAGCTGAACAAGATGTCGATTAAGAACAAGTATCCATTGCCACGGATTGATGATTTGTTTGACCATTTACAAGAAGCAACAATGTTTTCTAAAATCAATCTGAGATCAGGATATCATCAGCTGAGGATTAAGGAATCTGATGTTCCAAAATCAGCGTTCAGAACTCGCTACGGACACTATGATTTTGTAGTGATGCCGTTTGGTCTCACTAATGCACCTGCTGTATTCATGTAATTGATGAACCGAGTGTTCATTGAATATTTGGATAAATTTGTGGTTGTGTTCATTGATGACATTCTGGTGTATTCTAAGAGCCCGGAAGAGCATGCACAGCATTTACGGATTGTGTTAGACTTGTTGAGAAATGAACAATTGTACGCCAAACTTTCTAAGTGTGAATTCTGGCTAAAGGAATGTTCCTCGGCCATGTGGTATCAGCTGAAGGAGTCCGAGTAGATACTCAGAAGATCGAAGCAGTTATGGATTGGAAGCCTCCAAAGAATGTGAAAAAAGTCCGGAGTTTCTTAAGACTTGCTGGATATTATCGTCGGTTCGTAGAAGGGTTTTCCAAAATTACCCGCCCACTTACTCGACTACTGCAGAAAACTCAAAAGTTTGAGTGGAATGAGTTGTGCCAGAATAGCTTTGATGAATTGAAGAAGAGATTGACGACGGCACCGATTCTAGCACTCCCACGGGGAACTGAAGGATTCATAGTTTACAGTGATGCTTCGAACCAAGGACTCGGATGCATATTGATGCAGAATGATAAGGTGATCGCTTATGCGTCACAATAGCTGAAACCCTATGAAGTGAATTACCCAACGCATGATTTGGAGCTGGCAGCAGTAGTTTTTGCTTTGAAAATCTGGAGACATTACCTGTACGGGACTCACTATCAGATCTTTATGGATCACAAGAATCTCAAATACATCTCCAGTCAGAAAGAGTTGAACATGCGGCAGAAAAGATGGCTGGAACTTATTAAGGACTATGATTTGGAGATTCTTTATCATCCAGGCAAAGCAAATGTAGTGGCCGATGCACTTAGTCGCAAGCCTGTTTCTATTCAGGTGCTGGAGACTCTGATCTCCCAGCTCAGCATTCAACGATAGATGATTCGATAAGGAATAGAAGTATGGTTGCAAAGAGTCCAAGGACAACTGTGCGTGATGGAAATAACTTCATCGTTAACCGAAGAAATCAAATCTAAGCAAGTAGATGATCCTTTGATGATTCGGTTACATGATGAAGTGATCAAGGGAAAGGCCCCTGGATTCGTAATTCACGATGATGGAGTTTTGATATTTCAGAACTGACTTTGCGTTCCCGATGTCGATGTTCTGAAACAGACAATTATGAAGGAAGCTCATAGCACGCCCTATTTTATCCACCCGGGCACCAACAAAATGTATAAGGACTTGAAGCAGAACTTTTGGTGGGGCAACATGAAGAAAGATGTAGCGGATTATATTTCGAAATGTTTGACTTGTCAGCAGGTTAAGATAGAGCACCAACAACCTGCCGGAATGCTGAAGCCGCTCCCGATTCCTGAATGGAAGTGGGAGGACATATCGATGAACTTTATCGTTAGTATGCCGAGAACAAAGATAGGAATGAACATGATTTGGGTGATAGTTGATTGTTTAACCAAATCAACTCATTTTCTAGGCATTAAGGACATGTGGGGAGCAGAGAGGTTGGCACGATTATTTATTTCAGAGATAGTCCGATTGCATGGTACGCCGAAGACCATTATTTCTGACCGAGACGGTAATAAGTACTCGAGTACGTCGTCGTTTGTGAAGATTTGGATTTGATGATGTATTAATGCTTTTCCTTTGGACATTTGTATTTTCAGTATTGGTCAGAACTGTTGTATTTTATTTCAGTTACTTTCATACGTTGGTATCAGTTATTGTCTTTTCATTTCTTCAACCTTGTAAATCCCTATGTAAAGGATTTACGACGCTGTAATATTCCTGAATATATCGGGGGTGTTACAATGTGCCTCCTTCAATATCGCTTCTCTCAACTTGACAACATTGGGCACACAAATCCTCCCTTCGTAGTACATTGTGCCATCATCGGACACACTGAATCCCTTATCCTCACCTAAAAGAGTACGTTCTTTCATCTTGACCAAGAAGCCGTCTTGTCCTTGACCTTCTTTGATCTGCTTCTTCAAGGTTGGTTGTACCACCAAACTAGCCAATAACGACTCAACTGGATTCGATGGTGTAGCCATCTCAAGGTTCATCCTTGCAAATTCCTTGACTAAGCTTTCCTCTTTGGTCAACAAACAAGTTTGGTCTCCTCTTGCCTTACGGCTCAGTGCATCAGCAACTACGTTTGCTTTACCCGGGTGGTAATGAATTGTACAATCGTACTCTTTGACCAACTCAAGCCATCTGTGTTGCCTCATATTCAATTCCTTCTGTGTGAAAATATATTTCAGACTTTTGTGTTCTGTATAAATTTCACACTTACCTCTATAAAGGTAATGTCTCCAAATCTTCAAGGCATGAACTACCGCTGCTAATTCCAAATCATGAGTAGGGTAGTTCAGCTCGTGCGGTTTCAATTGTCTTGAAGCATAGGCAACAACCTTGCCTTTTTGCATCAATACACATCCCGAGCCTTGCTTGGATGCATCACTGTAGATGGCAAATTCTCTTGTCGGATCGGGAATGGTCAACACTGGTGCTGCAGTCAATCTTCGCTTAAGTTCTTGGAAACTCTTTTCGCATTTCTCATTCCATAAGAAAACTTATCCCTTTCTAGTCAATCTAGTCATCGGTGCAGCCATCTTCGAGAATCCCTAGATAAATCTTCGATAATAACCGGCTAATCCCAAGAAGTTGCGAACTTCATTCACATTACTCGGTACTTTCCAATCATTGACTGCTTCTACCTTAATCGAGTCAACCTCAATTCCTTTAGAAGTGACCACATGTCCCAAAAATGCAACTCGGTTAAGCCAGAATTCACACTTGTTGAACTTCGCATGCAACTTCTCCTTGCGCAGTATTCCCAATACTGTTCTAAGATGCTGCTCATGTTCAACCTTACTCTTTGAATACACAAGTATATCATCTATGAATACAATGACAAACTTATCCAAATAAGGTTGAAATATATGGTTCATGAGGTCTATGAATACCGCTGGCGCATTAGTCAAACCAAATGGCATCACTATAAACTCATAGTGCCCATAACGAGTTCGAAATGCGGTCTTCGGGATATCGTCGTTCTTAATCCTCAGTTGGTGATAACTGGATCTCAAATCTATTTTTGAGAATACTCCCGAGCCTCCAAGTTGATCGAATAGGTCCTCTATTCTAGGAAGTGGATATTTATTCTTTATCGTGAGTCGATTAAGTTCACGATAGTCTATGCACATCCTCAAACTTCCGTACTTTTTCTTCACGAAGAGTACTGGCGCACCCCATGGCGAAACACTCAGTCGAAAAACTCCAGAGTCTAATAGCTCCTGGAGTTGCACTTTCAGCTCTTGCAATTCCTTAGGCGCCATTCTGTAGGGAGCTTTCGATATTGGTGCCGCTCCTGACACTAAACCAATCGAGAACTCAACTTGATGATTCGGCGGACTCCGGGCAAGTCTTCAGGAAAGACGTCTGGATACTCCTTGATGATAGGTACATCAGCTACCGTCTTCTCCGAAGTTGTTTTCCCCATCACATTCACCAACAATCCTTGGCAACTACGCTTCTTCAACATCTTCACCGCTTTCATGGCTGAAATCACCTTCGGGGTACTACAGTGTCTCACTCCCTCGAATACGGTCTTGACATCATTAGACGGACATAAAGTTACCCTCTTCTAGGAGCATTCGACTACAGCTCTATGCTTGTCCAACCAATCCATACCCAAAATGACATCAAAATCGCTAAGTTCAACTATGTGCAAGTTGGATAAGAAGCTATGTTCGTTAATCTCTATCTTCATCTTGTTAGTTATCGAGTCTACATGCACTACTCCCCATCGTCACTGCTAATAATCTCTATAACAGGAATAGGGGGTCACAGCTCAATCCACGAAGTGACTTCATCTTCAGACTCGATATCTGCCATTAAAACATCCTTCATATTTTCTGGGAGATCCATCTTTGAGCTCTCATCGGGAACTTCTTCTGGATCTTCCTCTGGATCTTTTTCGGGATCCTTCTCATGGTCTTCTTCGGGATCCTCCACTGAGTCTTCCTCGTCCGTAGAGTTGGTATTCCAATTTGCAGCTGGAATCGCCGCTCGAGCATACAAATCCAATAAGCGTCCAGCGATGAACTGGAAATCATCCGTGGCCTCTCGCTCTTCTAGCGATCTCTTGATGGCCTCTTTCCAAATCCGGAAGATGCAACAACTCCAAACTTCGGATAACTTCTTCAATAGGTGTTCCAGCTGTGAGGGAACCTCGTTTCCCAGACTGCGGCCACTTGCTCAGCCTATTAATGACATAGTGTGGTGCATTTTTTGGTAACTCGGATCGTCCCACCAATCTTTGCGTGCTAGAAGACGCGAGTCAAATATAGCACGAACCCTCTTACGTGGCGTCATCCTAGGTTTGGCCATTCTAACAATTTCGTACATACATATATAGTTATGTAAATAAAAATGAAATGACATATGCATGAATAATGACTGAAATTTAGTACCTTGGATGGAGTGACGAAGTGGCGAAGCTGAGAACATATGATACTTTTACATTCTAGCGAGTCTACCGAAAGGTAAAACCCGCTCTGATACCACTATGTAACGCCCCGACTTTCTAAGGTAAATATTGGGGAAAATAAATAAAAGGTAAATTTTTGACGAAAAATATTTTCTTTTGAGAATATAAAATTCTTGCCGACAAAGTCGAGTCGCTCACTCACATAAAACTTAATACCTTTAAATAAGGCAACATTTCATCATAGATACGAGGTAAAAAAAATTTGCGGCCGAAGAATAAATCATAAATTATAAATTCTAATCAACATTTCCGTAAATAAGTTTCAAAACATTTGACATAAAGAAAACATCATGTAATAAATTTTCTTTCATATGCCCTCTCGGCTCGCACCTTCGTCCATTTGGCTCTGTTCAACCTGCGGGATCAATAAAGGTGGGGGTGAGCTTTCTTCAGCTCGTGGAAATCACACTGATCACAGTAATATACAATCTCATGGAAAGCATAACATGAATAATCTATCATATTTTTCCTCAACGTCAATGCATACTCACAATATTACGTGTAGCATGAACGAGCACGCATAACACGAATATTGAGGTTGCGCAGGTGCCCCCGCAACAACATGAAACATACTCACAATATTACGTATAGCATGAATCTAGCACACATAACACGAATATTGAGGTTGCGCAGGTATCCCCGCAACAACATGAAACATACACACAATACCACATATAACATGAATCGAGCACGCAATATTGAGGTTGCACAGGTGTCCCCGCAACAACATGAATCTTAAGATAATCTCTTTACACGTATACAGGTGAGCCTGATTTACAACATGTATCGTCAATTTATAAACATGAATTGAATATCACATATACAGTCCAATTAAAGAAATTAAAGTGATAGTGAAAATTCCCACCTGAATGAATGATGATGTCTGACTTGAAATGGAGATGCTCGACTCACAGTCCTAAGCCCGTAAATCCTCGATAAAGTCTACATATAATAATAATAATAATTATAATCCTTACAATTTATTATTTATATCATAAATGAAAAGATACAAATATCAGTATATAATAACTGAAAATAAATTATAATTGCTTATTAATATTAATCGAAGAGTTAACATTATAGATGACTAAAATTTAAATATTTATGCAATAATTTCGGATTAGTCATTAATATTAATTGAAAGTCAATATTTTAATGTTTTGAGTCAGGATAGGACTGGAAGTGAAATTTTAAAGTTGACTGGGGTCAAATTGTAAGAATTGAAAAGCTGACTGGGTTAAAATCAAAATAATTAAAACTGTCTAGGTTAAATTGAAATTTTCCGGAAAAATTGGGGGCAGGTCTGCAAAACCCTAAATATCGCGGGTATAAATACCCTTCTTCTCCTGACTCCAGCCGACACCTCCTCACTTCTCTTCCTTGTTTCATTACTGTACCCGTCGACTTCTCTCTCTCTCTCGGAATTCCTTTCTTCTCAAATCGGCTCACACACACAACCTTACACACAAATCAAAACAACCGAGCACACTCACACACTCCACGCGACCGGCGAGAGGTGTGGCAGACAAAGGCTGCAAATCGGCGGTGGTGCTACAAGTCCAGGATGACAGCGGTGATTTCCGGGGTTTTGACGCCGGTGCTGCGATTTCAGGACGCATGTTTCAAAAATTGGGGAGTGGCGGTCCAGCCGACTGAGTTAGGTCCCTGATTATGGGCTTTTGCCTCGCCGACAACAAAGCTCGACGATGGCTCATGGTCGCTGATTTGAAATGGAACTGGTCGGGAAAAAATTTGGTTCGGCTCAAAGTTTTACACGGTTGGATGGTTTGGAGTTCTAACCGTTGATTCGGAAATCAGGTACGATTATGGCCGAAGGATTTGGTAGTTTGATTGGTTTCTGAATTTGGGATGTTAAAGGGGGCGAACTTCTGGTTTTGTTCGGGTTGGAAAATTCGAATTTGGATTCGGGTCTGAAGGTTTCGTCCCGAGCAGATAAAAATCGAAACGGTGAGGATTCGGATTTCAGGTTTGCAGTGGGTTAGGTTTGATTTATGATTTCAATCGGGTATAAGTTCTGGTCTGATTATGAAATTCGGTTGAATTTATTCTTTTATTTTATTTTATTGTGATTATTGATGGTTTAATTTCTGGGATTGGGTTATGTCGAGTGAACTCGACTGGAGTTCAGAAATCACCCTCGGATGGAGAATTGAGTTCGGTTTTGATCAGGACTGCACTTTGCAAAATTCTGGACGTCGTGATTGAACGGGCTGAAGAAGTGGGTTTGATTGTTTCTGGTCATATATTGTATCTATAATTTGCAGAATAAAAGAAAAGTGTTTAAATTTTACCTTGTTGGGAATATGGGAACTGAATAATATGATGATGATGATGATGATGATCGACCCTTGCAGAAGATGATTTCTTCTTCTCTCCTACTCCCTTTGTATGATTATGATTTGTAGAAGACTTGCGTTGGAAGGTAGGTTGATGGATGATATTCTTCACTTGAATGATGACTGCCGATTTGTACAGATGGTAGATGTATTTTTCTTCTTCTTTTTTTTTTGGGGGGGCTGAAGGATAGATGTAAAGGATTTTTGCAGAAAGAACTTTGTATATTTATAGTTGTAAATCTTTAAGTGTTTTAGTTGAATTTGGTTTTGTGTTGGATAAGTATTGAGGAGTTTTGATAGGGTGAGAACTCTGACGAGGGAACGATCGAACTGCACCCGAATTCTTAATTGTGGTTAATTAAATTTAATCAGGTTAAATTAAGACACATGATTAAAATATAAATGGTATAATAATAATAATAATAGTAAATGTAGAATAAAAATTAATTGGTAATGTTGATCATAAAAATTTGAAAATAATAAGGATAATAATAATAATATTAATACTTAATAAAAATGGTATTAATATTATTATTATTAATAATAATGATAATATTAATGATTGTAGTGTGAGTATTATACTCGAATAATTAATAACACTATCATAAAATAAATAATGACCACTTAAATATATATCTGACAAAATGATTCGGGCTAGGACTTGTGATACGTCGAAGTAAATGTTCATGATCCTCTAAATAAAATTAATTAAAATGAAATGCATTATAATATTATTATAAATAATAATATTGCATTACGAAAATAGCGGGTATTACATGAACTGAATCGTATTGAACTAAATTTTACTAATTGAACTGAACTTAAATTAAGTCCAAAAGAACGCAGTCTTATTCATAATTAGAAGTCGAAGATGAAGAAAAAATATAACTTCAAAGTGCATGCAAAATTTATATAAAAAGGTAATTACCAAATATGTATGTACCTAAAATTATTTTAACAAATATAATATTATACAAGTTGAAAATAATTTGGGTTTAACACAAAAGTAGTCATGTGGACGAGCTATTGAGCATACACAAACTAAAGCATGTGGTTCCAACATACAAAATTAAGTCATTGTTAGAGGCAACCTTAGATAAGTATTTTAATCCATCTTAAATTTACTATAACGAATATATATTATTTATTCCTAAAATAGAGATTTATTTCCTTCCGGCAGGACCTGAGAAAAATATGAATTACACAACTATAGGATTTATTCCTATATATAACTCGTTCTATGAAACCATGAATTTTTATTCCAGAATAGAGTCTATTCCTCTCTAGAGTATTTTTCTATAGAAGTTTTTACTGTATTACTCATTTTCATACTAAGTGATATTTTATTATTTACGAAGTAAAATTGACAATAAATTATCTTATAAAATAATATTATTGTTCCGGGAAATCCTTCCCGTATTGGTGTCTTACCTAATACTAGTTGTAGGGGGATAAGAGTTATGGAAGGTTCTAGACTCTTCCATAAGTAGTAGGATCCTGTTAGATGTCTTACCTTAACTAGGAATCCTATGTATGGAAAGACTCTCTTTGTAATGCCTATATAAAGGCCCCTTTATTCATCATATCAATCTGATTGATTCTTTGTCTTTACTTTCTCCTCAAACACGTTATCAAGACGTAGCTCGAACGAAAAAAAAAAATCGCCCGACCTCCGCGCCTTGCCAGCGCTTCAATCATTGCCCACGCCTGGCTACTGCCAGCCAGCCTTGCGCTTAGCGCCCGCCATGCGCCCAGCCGCTAACGCCTGCTACAGCCTACTTGCCCGCTGGCCATATGCCGCCATGCTAATCACACTTACCAATGTCAGCCATCCTGCCTACCATTGCCAATGTCGCCGCCCTCGCCACTTAGCTGGCCATGAGCGCCCGCCACAGCCTGGCGCCAGAGCGCCTTGGCCATATGGCGCCGCCAAGCCACGCCACGCCACTTGCCAATGCCTGGCTGCCCAACCACCGCCCGATCCAGTCAGTAGGAACATCACCGCGGAGCCGCCGGCAGCCGACATTGCCGACCGCCGTGACCACCGGCCGGCACCTGCCAGCCCAAGTCAGGCCGGTTCTGAATCTCGGACCAAAACCCGAACATCAACTTATCTTCGGAAGCCGCCAAAATTGCACCTCCGGTTTCACGTCGTCGCATCGAGTACCAACCGGTAGATCGAAGCATACCACAAATTCAGCACGTGCCTAATTTTATAATCGAGGTAATTATCTGACTTGTCCCTATTTCAATTTTCTCCTTTTGGGAATTTTTCTTTTGGGGACACGGGTTTTGGGTTCTTTATCTCCCACGCTACTTTGCGGTGGATGAGACCGCGAGAGAAGTCGGTATCTCTGCGTGTCGAAAAAAACTGTGTGACGGTCCTGGGGGAGTCACGGAATTGTTGAAAGTCGATACTTGTGGTTGTTGCATACACCACGTATCTGGGTGCGATCTGATATCGCCGTCTTTTGTCGACTTTACTAAACAACAATTAAGGGAAGTAAATCGAGTAACAGTTATGTTACACGCTTTTAAAAGCATCGATTGTGACTCTTTACATTGTCACTGAAAATCCAACAAGACTAACTTCCTCTTGTTTATATCTTGTAGATGGCACAAAGCTCCAATGTTCATCCGGAGTTCGACATCCTTGACCATGCTGGTAAGGAGTACCATAGGTGGGTCTCAGACGTTCGCCTGGCGTTCGTCGGTAAGAGATTTACCACCACCATCTTTCCCTCTAACGAGCCTACCGCTCAAGAACCGAGTGAGGAAACCAAGGCTAATGCACTGATGTACTTGCGTAGACATATATACATCCGTTGTTGAAAAAGTGTTATATAAATTTGCAAACCCCCAAAGAACTATGGGATACACTCGAACAACGATTTAATAATGTGCATGATCAGCGCTTCCCCGAATTGCAACTTCAGTGGGAGCAAATCCGATTTTTGGATTATGCGAATGTGGAAGCCTATAATCAAGCTATCCTCGATCTTCGCGCTGATCTTGGTTTTTGTGGTGTCAAGAAGTCTGATCAAGATTTGATCGAGAAGACTCTTAACATATTTCCCGTGGGAGCAAGTGTGATTGCTCATCAGCTGCGCATTGCCTATGAGGAAGGGAGAATTAAAAATTTTAGTGACCTTATCTCCCACCTCGCGAAAAAAGAAAGGCACCATGAGATTATTCTCAATAGCAATGCGCGCCCAGCTGGTACGAATGTAACACCCCAAACTAGGCGGATATTACAGTGCCGTGGACCCCCGACTGGGACCCAGTATGCGAATGAAAATGAATGAATTACACAGGGTAAATGTTGTACCGAACCACATTACAACAATAATTACTCCGATGAGGAGTTTCATACAACACATCCAGGATAATACAGAATACATGTATATTTTATATGGAGATAAAATATACAACACTGAGTGAAACGGAATATCCAAACGAAACTCTGCAGCGGAAAATAAAGGACAACAACATGAATAACTGAAAGATCGGGCCCCCCTACTAGTATCACTGGGACTCCTCGCCGTCAACATGCTATTCCCGTGCTTTTGCCTTACCATGACCTGAAAAACAAAATCCTCAAATGGGTCGGGCCATACGTAACAACAATCCTCAAGAGTTGAAAATACACAATCATGATATATCTTTAGTTATAAAATATCCTTAGTTATGAATTACGCTGAAGAGGAGTATCATAGTACGCCCGTAGTGTTCTGTGCAAGTGTACAAGACGGATGACCGGACACACCCGTCCTTGTACCTAATTAGTCTCACGGAGTTAATCTTTACCATGTGCACAGCCCAATGTATCACTCCCAATACATGGCCATAGCGTGCCCGACTAAAAATTCCACACATCCGCACCCGGCCACGCAATATGAACCCAGAAGGTCATATGAACGAGAATGACCATAATGAATATCAATGAATAATAATTCGACAAGTTCAAGAATGACTCACCGAGATGGAAATAACAGTGAAGTGATTGATAACTCAATGAAATAATTGGAATCGTCGTTCCTCGTGAATGAAGTGATTATTCGACAATTACAAATCTTAATACGGTTAATACAATGATGAATGAATTATGATTATGAATGAACAACAACAAAAGGAATGAATATCCTTTTAACCGAGTAAGAATTAACTTACACAACACCGGTGACAATTATCCTTCCACGAACAACGTCCTAATTGAGATATTGGTCGCTCGAACAACCTTAAATAAATACAATTACCAACAATCCGTTCAATATACGAATCAAACACGAATATAACGAACTCAAAACGTCGATACGACTAAACTAAGTTCATTGGGGCATCAAATTGAACACTTTGTGGCCAACTTCGATTGATTACAACCAAACCTCAATAATACCAACATCAAATCCCCAAGAAGTGTTTTAAACTACAAAACATCTTCAATACGATTAAAAATCCAATATGAATATACAAATTCGTGATTACAACAACGATTAATCGAAAACCCCCAAATCCAACTCAATATTCAAAGTGTTCTTGAATAATCCTTCAATAATCCAATGAATAATCAAACATATCCATAATCATGCGTATATCACTTCATACAACATGATCTTAACATCCAAAACATCATATCTCAACACAAATCGAAAATCCAAGAGGTTTGATGAAAATTACCTTTGTAGATCCAAGCACTTTGATTCGAAGAACACGCGGTAGATCGATGATCCGAGCTTCACAACCGAATGAAAATGATGAAATCCAACACTCAAGTGATAGATGATGAAGATCCTCTCCCTCAAGTCTTCTCTCTCGGATGAAGGTGAAGAAATGGAAAAAATATGGGTTGATTCGCACAAAAAACGTAATTATAGGGATGATTGCACTGTGTGCCGCGGCCCAGGCCTAGTGTGCCGCGACACAGGCCCAAAAACGCTCCCAAGATTTCGGCGGTGCCGCGGCCTGAGTGTGCTGGCAGTGTCTAAGCGGTGCCGCGGCCACGGCATGTGCCGCGGCACAAGGTACATGTCCGCCGAAAATGAAATACGAGTGTGCCGCGGCCCGGACGGTGGTGTGCCGCAGCGTGACTGGCAGGTGCCGCGGCCTCCGGAATGTGCCGCGGCACAAAGTACAGTATGATCGGCCAAAGACTGGAAAATGTGTGTGCCGCGGCGCACACTCCTTGTGCCGCGGCCCACACCCCCTTGGGTCCTAAAATGATGAAAAAGACCCGGGAAGGGAATAAAAGCAATAGGAATCGATATTTGGGAACCAATAACACGAAATGGAAGTACGGAAACCCCAAAACAGTGGTTCCAAGCAATGATTACAAGGGTTCGTCCAACAAGAACACGATTTGAACAATGAAGAGATTTGAAATGACATGAATTCCAACGTCAACAACGACTAATGAATCAACAACAACAATCAAGATAATACCCTTGTCTCGATTCCCGAATAAGGTTGAAACAATGAACAATATCGATACACAACTCGAAGTTGTTCCGAACGGTGAACACGGATGAATGATTATTATCAAGTGAAAAATTACATAGTGACAATTACCGAATGAAGTTACTGAATGATAATGACTGAATTACAACCGGGTAATACATACACCCCCCCTTAAAAGAGTTTCGTCCCCGAAACTAAGGGTCAAAAAACTCGGGATAACTCTCCCACATACTATCCTCAGTTTCCCAAGTAGCCTCTTCGACTCCGTGTCTAGACCACTGAATTTTAACCAAAGGAATCGCCTTATTCCTCAACTGTTTGATTCGCCGTTCTAACACTCGTATGGGACGCTCCTCATACGAATGATCATCCGCGATCTCGATTTCATCGAACTGAAGTATGTGACCCTGGTCGGTAACATATTTCTGTAGCTGAGAGACGTGAAACACATTATGAATTTGGCTTAACGCCGGAGGGAAGGCAAACGATAAGCTAGCTCGCCTACTCGTTCCAAAATCTCAAACGGTCCAATAAATCTCGGACTCAACTTCCCCCGTTTTCCGAAACGGAAAATACCTCAACTCGGGGATACCTTGACCAAAACGTGGTCACCCGTCTCGAACTCTAGTGGTCGACGACGATTATCTACATAAGATTTCTGTCGACTCTGAGCGGTCAACAAACGACTCATGATCAAAGCTACCTTCTCACGGGCGGCTATAAGCATATCGGGCTCGGTGCCGATTGATTCTGATAAGTCATCCCAACACAAAGTAGATTGACAACGACGACCGTACAAGGCCTCGTAAGGTGCCATCTTAATCGAAGCATGCCAACTATTATTATACGTGAACTCGATCAATGGTAGTTGGGCTTCCCAAATGTCTTTCTAATCGAGGACGCATGCCCTCAACATGTCCTCCAATGTCTGAATAGTCCTCTCTGATTGTCCGCCGGACTGAGGGTGAAAAGATGTGCTGAAATTAAGTTGAGTTCCCATAGCACGATGAACTGATTTCCAAAAATGAGACACGAATCGCCCGTCACGATCAGAAACGATACTCTTAGGAGTACTGTGCAATCTTACTATTTATTTGATGAATAACTGGGCAAGTCTCTCGGGACCCCACGTATCCTTAATCTCAAGGAAATGAGCTGATTTAGTTAAGCGGTCCACAATCACCCAGATCGTACTCATGCCACGACGACTCGTCGGCAAACTCGTGATGAAATCCATAGAAATGTCTTCCCACTTCCACTCTGGAATAGGGAGAGGTTTCAGCATACCCGCCGGTCGCTGATGTTCAATCTTGACTTGTTGACAGGTTAAGCATCTCGAAATAAATTCTGCGACTTCTCGTTTCATATTACTCCGCCAGTAATTTGTTTCAAGTCCTTGTACATCTTGCTAGACCCCGGATAAATAGAATAAGGGGTAGCATGAGCTTCTCTCAAAATCGAGTTTTTCAACTCGTCATTCGCCGGTACGCACAACCGATTCTTAAATCTCAAAAGTCCATCCTCGTGGACCATGAATCCAGGGCTTTCCCCTGAGCCACATCCTTACGGATGCGCAACAATGATGGGTCTGAACCCTGATTCTCTCTGATTGCCTCCTCAAGTGGCGATGAAATCTCTAACATGCAAAGTTGCCCTTGCACTCGCTGAAGCCAGACCTCGATCTCGGGTCTAAGGAATTCCTGTTGAAGCTCCTACTGAATTGTTAGACGAGCAAGCATCTGCTCCTGAACGGACTTACGACACAAGGCTTCGGCGACAACATTCGCCTTGCCCAGGTGGTAAAGGATCTCGATATCATAATCTTTGATTAATTCCAATCACCGTCTCTGTCGCATATTTAACTCCTTCTCAGTAAATATATACTTTAAACTCTTGTGATCGGTGAAGATCTGACAGGTGACGCCCTAAAGGTAATGACGCCAAATTTTCAACGCGAAAACCACGGTTGCTAACTCCAGGTCGTGGGTTGGATAATTAACCTCATAAGGTCTCAATTGCCGTGAAGCATAGGCAATAACCTTCCCATTCTGCATGAGTACACATCCGAGACCTTGTCCGGACGCATCATTATAAACCACAAATCCTTCCGTTCCTTGCGGCAAGGAAAGTACAGGTGCTGACATTAACCGGCTATTGAGTTCCTCAAAACTACGTTGACACGCGTCGGACCACGTGTACTTCTTATCCTTTCGCAAAAGGTTCGTCAAGGGTTGAGCGATTTTAGAAAATCCTTCCACAAACCGCCGATAATAACCGGCTAATCTGAGAAAGCTTCGGATTTCCTTAACATTCTTCGGAGGTAACCAATCCTGGATAGCCTCCGTCTTCTGAGGATCAACACGCACTCCATCTGATGAAATTACATATCCGATAAAAGTCACTTCGGACATCCAGAACTCACATTTGGAAAACTTTCCATAAAGTTGCTCTCGTCTTAACACGTCGAGAACCTGATGAAGATGAACCTCGTGTTCCTCTCGGTTACGAGAGTAAATCAGAATGTCATCGATGAAGACAACAACAAACTGATCCAAAAAGTCGATGAAAACCCGATTCATTAACTCCATGAATACCGCAGGTGCATTAGTTAGCCCGAACGGCATAACTACGAACTCATAATGACCATAGCGTGTATGAAACGCTGTCTTAGCGATATCCGACTCTCGAATTCGCAACAGATGATATCCAGATCTTAGGTCGATCTTGGAAAATATTGAAGTTCCCTGAAGTTGATCTAAGAGATCATCAATACGGGGTGTGGATACTTATTCTTGATCGTCACCCGGTTCAATTCCCAGTAATCAATACACAAGCGGAACGAACCATCCTTCTTCTTGACAAACAATACTGGTGCTCCCCACGGGGACGCACTCGGACGGATATAACCTCTCTCGAACAACTCCTCAAGTTGGTTCTTCAACTCCTGCATTACGGTCGGGGCCATCTGGTACGGTGCCTTCGACATCGGGGACGTACCGGGCCCCAACTCCATCGCGAATTCCACATCACTCTGTGGGGGTAAAACAGGTAGCTCATCTGGGAGTACATCGTCAAATGATAACAATGATACTACGAATGGTTGAACAACTCAATTGCTTTATAATGGTCAATCGATGACAATGATATAATGAATGATTGAATAACTCGATTGCCTTAGAACGGCCAATCGATGAAAATGATACAATGAATGATTGAACAACTCGATTGCCTTAGAACGGCCAATCGAGGAAAATGATACAATGAATGATTGAACCCTCGATTGAATAATTACTGCTACCATCATATTGATGATACTACCGGAACAACGAGGATCACCTCCCTGAAGCACACATTCAACCCCAACGACGAAAATGATAGTGACTAAACGTTTACGATCACTGAGGATGGTATCATGACGATCCATCTAATTAACACCAAATATTACATCGTCCTAGGTAAGTCCACCACGATTAGGTACACCAACCAATCGCGGTAATTAAGCTTAATTCGGTATGATTTCCGAAAATTCTTCCATCACCAGGTAGACCGATGGTAAGAGGTCCACAAGCAATAGGACTATCCAAATTAAGTCTATTCAAACATGATTCGAAATGAATGAATGCGGTGCACCAGTATCAAAAGGTACACACAGGTTGAAATAAAATTACGAGTATACCTGAGATCATTCGGGCCACCGGATCGTCGATCCTCTTCATCACATGAACCCGGGAATTGCCGGCCCCCGAACCAGACGCTCCCGTCAGATAAATATGAGCTCCGCCTGAATTTGCCTCCATTGTCTTAAACGACGCTGGCAGAGTAGTCTGATTCTAAATCGCTGATTGCTTCGGGGCCTGAGATGCCGCCGGAGCCGACTTGGAGTCCTTTCTGTAAAAACGGGCCTTATGCCCAAAATTCCCACAATTATGGCACGGGATAGACGGTTTCAGACACTTAGTGCTGCAATGACCCGTCGCTCCACAGTTGAAACAGGTGATGGCCGAACTGGCCGCTCGGGATTGAGATCCCACACGATTATGCGCCGTAGGAGGTCGCTCAGAAATGATAGGACCCGTACGAGGCTTCTTGAATGTTGACTGACCGCCTTCGGATTGATTACGCTTCGTTAATTTCTTGCTGATAAATGAAGGTTGTTGTTCAGCAATTTCCTTAGCAGCAGGCTCATACGGGAGAGTTCTCTCGATTAATCCGGTTAGAGTGGCGCAATGATGATTAAGCAATTGCATATGGGTCATCATGACTTGCATAAAAGTGAGTGTATCGACCCGAACATCTTCCGATCGAGCTGAGTCCTGGGTACGACTTCCTGACGGTGAGTGATTATTCCTCGGGTTCTGGCCCGCACCACGGCCTCTCCCCGTGCATCCCCTGACAGCTCTCTCCATACTGAAGTAGGAAGGTCGCATGATAATCATAGATCCCGTATGAGTACCGCATTATGATTTACGTCATGAAATGATGAAAATGAGCATATGCGCTATAACACAGTGATTACATGAATGATTAACTGAGGTGACATGATTATCTAATGAAATTATTGAAATGATAATCTTGAACAAATTAACAAGATTAATGATATGATCTTCCAGATCAACAACTGAGTAATGAAATGAATTAAGTGATTAATGAGTTAACATGATCGTCCTGATCATCAACTGAGTAATGAAATGAATTGAGTGATTAATGAGTTAATATGATCAACATGATTAAAATGAAAATGATGTTTGAGGATTGCTAACTAGCGAATTATGAATGAATGATTATTTCCAGAAATTATACCATGGCGTTAGAAGTCTTACAGTTCTTTCGTCGATTGGCTAAGATTCCGCACAGTCACACGTGACGCGAAAGTCCAATGATACTAGTCCGATGACGATGATTTCAAATGAGACATGACTCAGAAGGTAGTATTCAAAACTTGGCTCTGATACCAACTCTGTAACACCCCAAACTAGGCGGATATTACAGTGCCGTGGACACCCCAAAATGAATGAATTACACAGGGTAAATGTAGTACCGAACCACAGTACAACAATAATTACTCCGATGAGGAGTTTCATAGAACACATCCAGGATAATACAGAATACATGTATATTTTATATGGAGATAAAATATACAACACTGAGTGAAACGGAGTATCCAAATGAAAGTCTGCAGCGGAAAATAAAGGACAACAACATGAATAACTGAAAGATCGGGGCCCCCTACTAGTATCACTGGGACTCCTCGCCGTCAACATGCTATTCCCGTGCTTTTGCCTTACCATGACCTGAAAAACAAAATCCCCAGCCGGGGTCAGTTACACAGAACAACAATCCTCAAGAGTTGAAAATACACAATCATGATATATCTTTAGTTATAAAATATCCTTAGTTATGAATTACGCTGAAGAGGAGTATCATAGTACGCCCGTAGTGTTCTGTGCAAGTGTACAAGACGGATGACCGGACACACCCGTCCTTGTACCTAATTAGTCTCATGGAGTTAATCTTTACCGTGTGCACAACCCAATGTATCACTCCCAATACATGGCCATAGCGTGCCCGACTAAAAATTCCACACATCCGCACCCGGCCACGCAATATGAACCCAGAAGGTCATATGAACGAGAATGACCACAATGAATATCAATGAATAATAATTCGACAAGTTCAAGAATGACTCACCGAGATGGAAATAACAGTGAAGTGATTGATAACTCAATGAAATGATTGGAACCGTCGTTCCTCGTGAATGAAGTGATTATTCGACAATTACAAATCTTAATACGGTTAATACAATGATGAATGAATTATGATTATGAATGAACAACAACAAAAGGAATGAATATCCTTTTAACCGAGTAAGAATTAACTTACACAACACCGGTGACAATTATCCTTCCACGAACAACGTCCTAATTGAGATATCGGTCGCTCGAACAACCTTAAATAAATCCAATTACCAACAATCTTTTCAATATACGAATCAAACACGAACTCAAAACGTCGATACGACTAAACTAAGTTCATTGGGGCATCAAATCGAACACTTTGTGGCCAACTTCGATTGATTACAACCAAACCTCAATAATACCAACATCAAATCCCCAAGAAGTGTTTCAAACCACAAAACATCTTCAATACGATCAAAAATCCAATATGAATATACAAATTCGTGATTACAACAACGATTAATCGAAAACCCCCAAATCCAACTCAATATTTAAAGTGTTCTTGAATAATCCTTCAATAATCCAATGAATAATCAAACATATCCATAATCATGCGTATATCACTTCATACAACATGATCTTAACATCCAAAACATCATATCTCAACACAAATCGAAAATCCAAGAGGTTTGATGAAAATTACCTTTAAAGATCCAAGCACTTTGATTTGAAGAACACGCGATAGATCGATGATCCGAGCTTCACAACCGAATGAAAATGATGAAAATCTAACACTCAAGTAATAGATGATGAAGATCCTCTCCCTCAAGTCTTCTCTCTCGGATGAAGGTGAAGAAATGGAAAAAATATGGGTTGATTCGCACAAAAAACGCAATTATAGGGCTGAATGCACTGTGTGCCGCGGCCCAGGTGGAGTGTGCCGCGGCACAGGCCTAAAAACGCTCCCAGTACTCGGCAGTGTGCCGCCGCCCGGCCGAGTGTGCCGCGACAGTGTCTCGACAGTGTGCCGCGGCCCTGCCGGCATGTGCTGCGGCACAAGGTACAGACGGGTCTGGCCGAAAATGCAATATGAGTGTGCCGCGGCCCGGACGGGTGTGCCGCGGCAGTGACTCGGCAGTGTGCCGCGGCACAAAGTACAGTATGATCGGCCAAAGACTGGAAAATGTGTGTGCCGCCGGCGCACACTCCTTGTGCCGCGGCCCACACCCCCTTGGGTCCTAAAATGATGAAAAAAAGACCCGGGAAGGGAATAAAAGCAATAGGAATCGATATTTGGGAACCAATAACACGAAATGGAAGTACGGAAACCCCAAAACGGTGGTTCCAAGCAATGATTACAAGGGTTCTTCCAACAAGAACACGATTTGAACAATGAAGAGATTTGAAATGACATGAATTCCAACGTCAACAACGACTAATGAATCAACAACAACAATCAAGATAATACCCTTGTCTCGATTCCTGAATAAGGTTGAAACAATGAACAATATCGGTACACAACTCGAAGTTGTTCCGAACGGTGAACACAGATGAATGATTATTATCAAGTGAAAAATTACATAGTGACAATTACCGAATGAAGTTAGTGAATGATAATGACTGAATTACAACCGGGTATTACAACGAAGCCGATTCCGGAAGTGAATCAGGCTACCCACAGTAAAGCACCACGACAAAATAGAAAAGGCAACGCTACTCAGTTTTTGCAAGCACCACGGGTGCATGACTCGAGCAAGCGAGGGAAAAGACAAGGTCGTCGTTCCAATGTGTGGAAGAGGCAAGGTGGCTCGGCCATGGGACCTAGTGGAACCCAACCACGTGGACCTCCTCCTGCCGCCGGGAATGGAACCACTCCAAAGGAAAGCCAGAATTTCTATACTTGCGGATCGAAGAAGCATACTTACCGCAATTGCAAAGCGCCAAAGAACATCCAAGCTTACTACAAGCACCATAAAAAATATTTGACTCAAGAGTCGAATTACATGGAAGAAGATAATGAGAATACGGAGGTGAACCATATTGAGATCCAGACTGAGATCCCTCTTCTCACCATTGCGGACAAAGACCAACATATGGATGTTGCCGACTTTGACTAGATTATTGTATTTTGACTAGTTTTACGCTTTGGTTATGTTTTATCTTGTTTCTAGTTTTCGAGAACTACTTTGGATTTTCATGAATGTAATAAAGTTGGTCATGATGAATATAATTCTTTTAATTGTTGTGATTGTGCAAAGACGAATTTTATTTTTCCCTTCGAAAGCATGTTTGGTTTATCACAAAACAATTGCTCAGTAAATGAATTGCTTGGTTAAATTGATACATTGGTGAATTTCATCAAAACTTTTGATCAAGACTAGGCGCATCCTCCTTGGTATTTGTCTATGCTTTGAAAGTTCAAACGGAATCAGTGGTTTTTAAACAGCCTTAGCTGTACCAACATTCCTACTTTCTCTGCAAGTCTACCAAGTTGGAGTTACCGAAAGGATCATTAGCCGAGATACATATCGAACACCAAGATGTGTTTTGAAGTATTTAAACGCTCCTATGGACATATTACCATAGTATTGTATCAACAATAATGCCTTTGAAAAAGGCTTCAACCTTGCTCTATCACTCAACAATAGGGAAATACAAAAATAGCAACTTGAAACGAGCACTAAGATCTAAGTTTAATGATCCAGAAAGTGAACGACCTATGGCCAGAAAGATACGGAAGTCTAGTTTCCAGAACAACTGACCGTTCGTCCATAACCTTCTTAACGAAGAAGTTATTGCTGTTTTAGTGAACAAAGGTCAAGCTGCACGAAAATTATTTCCAGCGATTGTGCTAACTTTGATCCTAGCCAACTTGGTCGAATTTCCCCAAACTCGAAGTTAATGAGTTTTCGCTATGTATTTAATCACAAGACTAATTGAGTTTCATGTATTATTGTAGATGTCTCGTGGCGAAATTGAGTGCCTTGCTGATAGTGGAACAACCCACACTATTCTTCGGAATAGGCAATTATTCAAGGATATTGTGCCATACATATCCTCAGTGACAACAATGATTGGTTCCTCCCAAGTAATTCAAGGGAGGGGACCTGCTCATTTCTTGCTACCTAATGGTACGCATATTAATGTCACAAATGCTCTCTATGCCCCAAGAGCAAACCGAACCTTGCTAAGTTTTAGGGACATCCGTGCCAACGGTTATCACCTTGATACACATTGTGAGAATGGGACAGAATTTTTGTGTGTTACTCTAGCAGAATGCGGAAGACGCCGTGTTCTCGAGAAATTAATGAGTCTAAGTAGTGGTTTATACCAGACTACAATAAGGGTTATTGAATCCTATGCTGTGAGTCACGAACTGTGTGATTCCGAAGCATACCAACTATGGCATGACCGACTCGGTCACCCTGGACGCGACATGATGATTCGAATTTTGAAAAACTCACATGGTCATCCGTTTTCAAGTCCAGAAAATGATTGGAAGCACCACTCGATATCGGCATTGATGTGAGTGAGCTTGATACCGTATCACCGGGATTAAAGATCGCACGCCATGATAAGGTTGACGGTGCATCTCTCGTAAATCCCGAGGCTTCCGTGGCAATTTCTAATGCCCACAAATCGATTTGCAAATCCTGTTCACTAGCAAAGTTGATACCCTCTCCGTCTTTTGCTAAAGACTCAACACAAAACATTCGTTTCTTACAAAGAATTCAAGGGGACATATGTGGACCTATTCAGCCAGAGTGCGGACCATTCAGATATTTTATGGTTCTGGTTGATGCATCGACGCGATGGTCACACGTCGCTCTGCTATCCACGAGAAACGCTGCATTTGCTAAACTCCTAGCACAAATCATCAAGTTACTAGCTAACCACCCCGACTTCCCAATCTCGTCATTAAGATTGGTCAATGCTGGAGAGTTTACATCAAAGTCTTTTGACGACTATTGCATGTCGATTGGGATTGAAGTTGAACATCCCGTCCCCCATGTTCATTCGCAGAACGGCCTTGCCGAGGCTATGATTAAGCGGTTACAGCTTATCGCCCGAGCTTTGGTATTGCGCACCAACTTGCCGATTTCTGCCTGGGGTTACGCAATTTTGCATGCGGCTATACTTATTCGCTTTCGACCCACTGCCAATCAACCATTTAGTGCGTACCAGTTGGTAACTGGATATGAGCCTGATATTTCACACTTACGCATTTTTGGTTGTGCAGTATATGTGCCAATTACGCCTCCACAGCGTACTAAGATGGGTCCGCAAAGACGATTAGGTATATATGTTGGCTATGAATCGCCTAAAATTGTCCGCTATTTGGAACCTTTGACAGGAGATCTGTTTACTGCAAGATTTGCAGATTGTCACTTTGATGAGACAAACTTCCCGTCGTTAGGGGGAGAGAGGAATCGAACGATTCCAGTTGAACGCCAGGAAATTGTATGGTGTGCTCCCTACTTGCCTCATCAAGATCCCCGCACAGCTCAATCCGAGCTAGAAGTGCAACGTATTCTCAGTCTTCAGAAATTTGCGGATTCGATGCCCGACAGCTTTACTGATACTGCAAAAGTGACAAGATCTACCATTCCCGCTGCGAATGTTCCTGCAAGGTTAGAAGTCCCAGTTATAGGGCAAGGTTCAGCCGCCCAAAGGAATGATGCCCCCGGCGTCAACCTTAGTGGTGGGACGGCTGCTTCGGCTGCTCTTATCCCTGCTCAAAAGAGGGGGAGGCCAGTGGGTAGAAAGGATACCGAACCTCAAAAGAGAAGAGGAACGGAGGCACAAAATCCTCTCATCATCGACACAGTGACTCCGTCACATGAGATTATCTCTGACTATGGATATGTCCTCGAATCAACAATGGAACAATCGACGGACACGTCGGAAACTTTGTTGATGTCAGAAAATAAAGAAATCTCGATGCAATGTATGAGTGAATACGTACTATTGGACAGGTCGTCCACGCTAGTCGATGATGCTTTTGCCTAATCCGTCGCTCAAGATATTATTGAAGACGACGATGCTGAGCCGCGCTCGGTTGCTGAGTGTCAACAACGAGCCGATTGGCCGAAATGGAAAGATGCAATGCAGGCTGAACTAGACTCAATGGCTAAACATGAGGTATTTGGCCGTATCGAGCCAATACCCGTGGGCGTTAAACCAGTTGGACATAAGTGGATCTTTGTTCGTAAACGCAATGATAAGGATGAGGTCATGCATTACAAAGTGAGACTAGTTACCCAAGGCTTCTCGCAGCGCCTTGGTATTGACTACGAGGAGACGTATTCTCCCGTTATGGACATCATCACTTTCCGCTACTTAGTCAGTTTGGTAGTGTCCGAAAAACTGAACATGCAGCTTATGGATGTGGTTACAGCGTATCTTTATGGGGATCTAGATACGGATATCTATATGAAAGTCCCCGAAGGGATTTCATTGCCCAAATCAAGTAGCTCTAAACCACGGAGCGCTTACGCTATGAAATTGCGTCGTTCACTGTATGGGTTGAAACAATCCGGAAGGATGTGGTACAACCGCCTACGTGAATACTTGGTTGGGAAGGGATACGAGAACAGTGATATCTGTCCATGTATTTTCGTGAAAAGAACAGATGCAGGATTCGTGATTGTAGCCGTCTATGTAGATGACATGAATGTTATCGGTACCATAGATGAGGTCAATGAAACGGCCCGCTACCTTAAATCCGAATTCGAGATGAAAGATCTGGGGAGGACTCGATTCTGCTTGGGCTTAGAGCTAGAACATCGAGATAATGGCATACTCATTCATCAGTCTGCCTATGTCCACAAAATGCTCAGGCGATTTAGTATGGACAAGGCACATCCTCTTGCTACCTCCATGATTGGTCGAAGTCTGGAAATGAACAAGGATCCGTTTCGTCCCAAAGAGGAGGATGAAGAGGTCCTTAGAGCAGAAACACCGTACCTTAGCGCAATCGGTGCGTTGCTGTATCTGGCTCAATGTACTCGTCCAGACATCGCATTCTCTGTGAATCTGTTAGCGAGATTTAGCTCCGCTCACACTATAAGGCATTGGAATGGAGTTAAACACATCTTTCGATACTTGAAAGGCTCTAGTGACCTTGGATTGTTCTTTCCCTACGCAAGAGAGAGCGATATTCCGAAAAGAATTGTTGAGGTTAAGACGATGCATACCGACCGTCGATCTTCCTCTGATATTGCAGCTAAGCATGGTAGCTTGACTACCAGAAGTGCTAATGCGAGCAATCTTACCTCTTTATGCAGATAATCCTAACGACATGTTAGTTGGATTTGCTGATGCCGGTTATCTCTCTGACCCGCATAAAGGACGTTCCCAAATTGGTTATGTGTTCACCATTGGGAATACGGCGATATCTTGGCGATCTACCAAGCAGACCCTGGTTGCTACTTCCTCGAACCATGCAGAGATAATTGCATTGCACGAATCCGTAAGGGAGTGCATTTGGCTCCGGTCAGTCATAGACCATATACGAGGAATGTGTGGATTAGATCCCACTACAGCAACCCCTACTTGCATCTTTGAGGACAATGCGGCATGCATTGAGCAGATGAAGTTAGGTTTCATAAAGGGTGACAATACCAAGCATATTGCGCCGAAGTTCTTTTATAATCAGCAGCAGCAGAAATTGCTGAATATCGAAGTGAAACAAGTGAGTTCCGATGAGAATATCGCAGACTTGTTCACTAAGTCTCTGCCAAAATCTACATTTGAGAAACATGTGAGAAGCATCGGCATGTGTCGATTATCCGAGCTTAACTAATGATAGCTCGACGGAATGAGCTGTCATGTATACCTCAGGGGGAGTATACTTCACATGATTATGACATTTGTAGTTGGTGCGTTGCGCTCTTTTTCCTCACCAAAGTCTTTGTTTTTCCCACGGGGTTTTATTTGACTTGGAAAGGTTTTTTACCGAGGCAACACCTTGTGCACCATGTTAGTATTAGTGTTCGACACAGGGGGAGTGTTCCGGGAAATCCTTCCCGTATTAGTGTCTTACCTACTAGTTGTAGGGGGATAAGAGTTATGGATGGTTCTAGACTCTTCCATAAGTAGTAGGATCCTGTTAGATGTCTTACCTTAACTAGGAATCCTATGTATGGAAAGACTCTCTTTGTAATGCCTATATAAAGGCCCCTCTATTCATTGTTATCAATACAATTGATTTGCTGTCTTTTACTTTTTCCTCAAACAATTATAAAATTATAAAAATAACTTTGCTAGATTTTATTTAACACATATTTTACAATAGATTGTGTTGACAATTTTGGCTCGACTTTGGTCTGGCCATTACAGTAAAACCTCTACAAATTAATAATGTTGGGACCAGGATATTTTATTAACTTAGTGAGGTATTATTATATCGATAAATTAATAAATTATTAATTTAACGAGTTGGCTTATATTCATGAGCAACTCTCAAATTAATGCATTGAAGAAATTATCGCGTATACCGTTCAAAATTCGGTTGATATGAAGTTGATGATGATTCAGTACCTTTGGAACCGGTTACTCAGAAAGAAGCATTGCAAGCGGCAAGAACTCCTCACAACTTTTTGTTGCAATACGAGAACACAGTGCCTCAACTCTTAAGTGCAATTGAGAGATTTAAAGATGAACTCAATATATATTTGAAGTTCACAAAAAAACAAATGACTCTAGATTCATTTTTTACTAGACAATTCTAGAATTTTAGAATATTTTAGTAATTATTAATTTATAGTTTCGCTGGGACCAATATATTTACATTGGAATTTCAAAAAAATTATTATTTTATCGATTGGGGTCAAATTTTGTACTGGTCCCAAGTTGAAACCGGACAAATTATTAATTTTATCGAAATTATTAATATATCGAGTATTAAATTATAGAGGTTCTACTGTAGTTATATCCCCGTAAAAGGCCCTAGAAGCTGACCCAACTACACCATGGCGGCCCCTCCACTCTAGATCGATCGGTCTGGGGACTTTCGCACCCTCATTTCTCGGCCGCCTCTCATCCGACTACATTCCCCCCCATTTTTCGTCCGCCTCTGACCCGACTACATCCTCCCAGCCACCCACCCCACCCTCTAAACGCATCCTCACCTGTCTTCTGGACCAAGAAAAATATGGTAACCTCCCCTCCGCCCGTAATCCGCAGAACAGCGGGAGTCCCATCTGGGGTGTTATTGGTCCGGTCCGGTCCAGATATTTGCTTAATGGATCAAATCCGATAATTTGAACGAGTACACCGAGACGGGACTGGTAAGATAACGGGTCCAGTCCGTTAAGTATCCGGATCAACCCGTTAAGTAAAAATGGGTTGATTGATCCAAACTGCCCCAAAATATAAAAATTTTAACAATAATAAAGAATAACCAAAAAAATAAAAGTGGGTTGATTGATCCAAACTGCCCCAAAATATAAAAATTTTAACAATAATAAAGAATAACAAAAAAAAAAGCAGAATAAAGAATAAGAAGGCTCATAACAGAATTAATAAAATAACTTCAATTAATTGAAATTACTGGAAATTAAAATATAAATCATCACATCTTTGGATTGTTTCTTAGATTGAGGTAGAAATCATCTTAGAATTGAGAGAAACCTCTTCGAATCGAAATCACTTTGAATTGGTTGAAACTTAGTAGCAACTTGCAAGAAATGAAGGATAGATAAGAGAAGAAGGGGTTTGCAAGAAATGAAATGAATGAATTGAAGAGTTTTGAGGTTCGTTGCATGTTGGACTGAGGATGAATTTGAGGTAGGGTTTCTTCTACAAATGGTCTTTTATATTCAATTGTTAAGGCTCTACTTGGTAAAATAATCAGTGAAAAATTACCTTTTTTTATCGGTTTTAAAGGTTTTGGTTCTTATCAGTTTCGATTCTAACTTCAACCCAGTATTTTAGCCGTTAATATTTCCGGTGAGTATCGGTCTTGGGTATCGAGCGGTTCTCGAGCAAAACTCGGGCATACTTGGACCCCCTAATAGCCCTAGTCCCATCCATGCAAATTGGGCCAGTTGTCATGATAACAAAAAGACAAAGGTCTATTCAATGCCACTGTCTTGCCTGTCTGACCCACCTTCATATCAACTAATTAACCAGAATAACATGTCTCATAGCAGGATTTCCTATAAATATTCCCAGTTCGGGTCATTAATAAGAATCGAGAATTTTATACCCGATCTAAGCACTATAAAAGCAAACAAACGAAGAATAGATCTAACTTTCAGATCGTCTGTTCAATAATACAGTCATTTCTTGTCGTCACTTCAACTTTTTTATCGCAATTCAATCTTTTATTGCATCTAAACACGCATACGTAGTAAATTCGTGCTTATGTGTATGGATTACTTATCTAGGTCACTCATACGTAGATTTATTTGACCAACATAGGCATCAAAGTGTACTTTGATTGGATTGAATAATAACACAATCATATTGTAACTAAAAATACCGCGTGGTTTTTTGAATTACCTTACGGTAATTTTTAAAATTACCTTGTGGTGATTTTATTTAATAATCTAAATCAGTATATTAAATTGGCAGTTAGTAATTCAAAAATTTCATTGGTAGTCTAAATTACCAGATGATAAATTTTACCAAAGTATTGGCGGGAAAAATAAAGTAACACTAGCATAAAAAAATAAAAATTGGTCGAACTCAAAACAAATGTTGGCCGTTAAATTACCACTTGGTAATTTTTAAAAATGTCGGTTTTAATCGCCAGCTACATCCGCCGGACCGACAATGATACTTGTTATTACCATATGGTAATTAAAGATATCATTTTATAATCTAAATTTAAAGTTCATCGGACGAAAAGAGACTTTTTGATGAAATAGCGTAAGAGATGACTTGAACCATAAAGTCAACGTATTTTTCATAGAAATATTATCAGAAGAAAAAGGAAAAAAACATCGGTGATTGGAGACTGCTCGACGACCGGCGACGATCAACGACCGATGGTCGTGGTAGCCAGTAATAGTGGTACACGGCTGCTGTATGTAATTATTACTTGATAAAAAATATTTCACTATTATTTCATGCAAGAGTCATTTAAAATTTAGAATATTATTGTTAGTTATATGTCTTAGGACTACAAAAATTATATTTTGGGTCATAAATTTAGAGTAAATATATTTTGGAGCAAAAATATTTTATGATTATAATTTAAGGTCAAAACCCCTAGTTTATTCAAATAAATCTCTTGCGTTTTATTTTTATCTTTATATGCCTTTTCAATTTTCATTATATTTGCGTATATACTTATTTAATCGAACTGAGTCAAGTTTCTAAGAGTTGAGTTATGTTCATTTTATTATTCAATTGAACTCGAATTGAGTTTATCTTGTTGAGGGAGTTGATTTCTCCCCCCACAGGACCGTTGGCCCCTCGGTCCTGCAGGAGATAAACGAGGGATGTGCCCTAGTGGCCAGAATCTGAGCGAGAGGACCCACGATACCGACCCCCAGCACAGCCCCCCACAACAAGGTGAGGAAACTGCACCACACGAGAATCGAACCGCGGTTGCCGGGGATGAAATCCCACGTCATCTCAGCCTTAACCACTAGGAGCTTTTTCGAACATAAACAAGTTCGGTAAATGCTAATTATATACTTCTTTGTACTCCTCAAAACTTTACATGTACCCTCATTTTTGTCTCATTAAAAGTTTTACATTTATCACTTAAACATTCAAATCGAACAATCACATTTCACTTTTTAATCTGCACCACACCTTCACCATCAATACTTTTGTCTTTTAATTTTCACCACATATATATCATCATTACTTACACATCTCATTACATAAAATACAATAAATATACATCATCTGTCAAACTTTTAGCAGGACAGAGGGAGTATTAAATTATTTCGAAGTTATTGCAAAAATAATATAGAAAAGTTTCTATAATGCATTGTATATTTACTAAAATTTTCAAACAAATAACTTATTTCAATGCTTCTATAGTGTTGTTACCCAAAATATTATCCGGAGATAGTATTTGCTGGAATGATCGAGTAACAAACAAATGCGAGAACACTTCCGTGAGAAAAATAGATAACACAAGATTTGCCGGGGTTGTTAATCCCGGGCTTGAATGCTCTCGCGAGATGTTATTAATAAATATACTGTCGAGTACAAATATTAATGTTAGAATCTATTACAAGGAGTGTAAAGACTTCTATTTATCTAGGCTGTAGAGTGCGTAGATTGCCGGAAGAACCAGATAGGTAAATCTGTGAGTTCTTGCTTGGGATATATGATAAATGTATATAAATATCACTATGAATGTATAAGTGATTGCCAAAAGAGTCTTTGATTCTCTTTTTGTGTGTATTTTGCACTGAATTCACAGTAAATTCGCGTCCCTTTGGCTGCTGCAGTGAGTTCTCTATTTATAGGGGACAAGGTATTTGGGACCCCTCAGGCGATCGCGGGCGACCGCCGTTTTCTATATTATAATAAGGTGGCCGATCGTCCCGTCACGTGGGGTTGTTCCATTTAAGTCTGGGGCCGCTGCTGGTGCCAGCTGTGCGAGCCAATGGGAGGCCAGCACGCGTCTTGGGTAGCTGTCCGGGGAGGACCCACTTTGTACCTTTCGGCGGCCTTGTCGGTAGGTGTGGTAGGTGACAGGCTGGGGTCAAAGGTCCTATCTGTCGGTACCCTTTGAAGATCCGCACGTGGGCCACTGTCCAAGATTCGGTCTTCGACGACTTTGACGGATGCTGGATCCATACGTGGCACGAGACGATCGCCTCTGGTTCGCTCATTAAAGACGATCGTCAGATATCAAAAGACGATCGCTGGGTACCAAAACACGGTCGCCGTATTGTGCCGAACTCTAGGCGTTTGTCCAGAGTATATCTTCCATGGTTGGCTTCTCTGATCGTGATGCCGATCGCCTATCGAGGCGTATTAATCGCCGCACAACAATTGCCCCCCAGCTCGCCTCGATGTTGAAAACACGGGGTGAGGTGGCACTATTGGCGATCGCCAATGTTTAGCCGATCAGCCGATCTGAATTCAAATCTGGACGATCTCCTTTCGCGCCGGGAGCAGCGGGAAATGAAGGCGGGCTTTCTAAAAGTGGCAGGGACACGCGTCGCGCCGCTGTTGGGGGAGTCCGACGGTTTGTCGGACTTGTCGGCTGGCGTGCCCTCTAAAAGACGCGTACGCGGGATTCGAGGGCAGCATTTAATGTGTCCCCACGTGACGGTTGCGGTCCAGCCCTCGAGATTTCTCCTATTTGCATTTAGACCCCCGCCTCCATCTATAAAAGGGCCAGGGCTTCTTCTCCTTCACTCTTTACGCGTCCTTGCATCCATAGCCGAAACTCTGCAAAAATTTCTGGAGCTTCTTGTGCCGATCTTCTTCTTTTCTCTAGGTAAGAAAAATCAATCTTCTATCTCCCTCTTCTTTTTATAATATGTCGGGAGGATCCAAGACCTTCGAGGCCGGAAGTTCTTCTGCCGCCACGGCTTCGCCTGACCGGGAGGAGATTCCCGTTGGAGTCGACATGGAAACGGCCGTTGAGGCCATTCGTGCGGGGATTGCACCCGCAGAACTCGAAGAGCTTTTCAACGAGGCCGCAGTGGCGAAGACGGCGGCGACGGCGGAGCAGGGGGGCTCGCCGGCGGATGAGGACGAACAGGAGCGGCTAACCTGGGAACGACAGAGTGTTTTTGGCCCCGCCTATATGGCTTTTGCCAAGATTATGGAGGGGATCGCCGGACCCTGTCCGGAATTTGACTTCAAGCCTACTCCGCCGCTCATCCTTATGAACATGTGAAGTGGACGTTTTTTCGGGCCGCCGACCCGTCTTCCTGGACTCTCGGTAAGATCCGGAGTTCGGCGACCAAGAAAGACCTGAGCCGCCGGAGGGCAAAATATCACATCCCCTCTGACGTTTCTATGCACGTGCCCTCGGAGAATAAACCTGCCGATCAACCGCCCGAGGATATGGTTGCCGTCAGCGAGATGATTATGGAGGCCGGCCTGCGATTCCCTCTGCCATTCGTCGTCTCCTACTTGTTGATCGCCTGAAATTTGGCGCCGCTCCAACTGACGTCGAACGCTTGGCTACAGGCCATCTGCACGTTGACACTGTTTGGCGGCCACCGGTTGTTCCGCCACCTTACTGCGCTGGAGATGAATTATCTGTTTAAACTGGCCGCGCAGAAAGGGTCGATCGGCGGCAATCATATCCAAGGCCGAATGGGGAGTGTGGTCCTCGGTGTGCCGAACAAGTCCCGAGGCGACCTGGCGAAGTGGTGCTGGGTCGGCGGAGCGTGGCGATCGGCATCGAGTGACCGGCTGGATGAGGAGTTGGAGATCCCCACCACTTTTCGGGAGAGGAATCCGAGTAAGGATTTTAATTCTTCCCTTGATTGAGCTTGTCTTGGACTTATCTAATTTTGTTTTCTTTTTGAAGGACCTCTCGTCCCAGCGATCGGCGATCTCCCTTTCGATTTCTTGATCGTTTGGGAGCGGATTCGTGCCTTGCCGGATTCCTTTATTGACGTTCGCTCGCTTGGTAACGAAATTCATCGGTTGGGGGTTCGATTGTTTCGCTTCCCTCGTCACTTGAAAGTTCCAGGTATGAGCTTAAGTGGTGCTTCCTTGCTTGACGATCGTCTCCAGGAGGTCGTAGCGTTTAAGTTGCTGTCTAACTTGTTTGTACTTCTTCTTTGACAGAGGTTCATTTTCCCCGACTTGCCGAGCCACCATCAGAGATTGCTATGTCGAATCCAGGACTCATCGGTCGCCTTCACTTGGGTAATAAGACTGGTCGCTTTCCTGCGACGACGTCTCGCCCTGCTCCGGTGATGAGGTCTGCTGAGGTACCGGTCACCGAGCCGGTAGTTCAGGGAGAGGAACAACTTCAGCGCCGCAAGAGGCGGAGGTCGGAGGAGTCCCTGCCGATTACTGAGGCAGATGTATCCATTCTTGAGCCTCCGGTTGCTGCGGCTCCTATTTCTGCCATCCCGATGACGGAGCGATCAGGCCCTAGGCCCTCGGCGACTGGCTCCCGGTCATTGGGCGGCCCTACGAAGAAGGTGGCGATCGCTGAGGCGGAAACCTCTCGGGGCAAGCCTTATTTTGGTCGCGATCCCGAGCTGGTAAATAGGTAAGAAAGGATCAAAATTTTCTGAGTTAGGCATTCTGATTAAGGTATAGGCTAACTCCTTGGTTTCTTTGGTTTGTGCTGCAGGGTTCGTCTCACCGATCCAGACGTCGCTCCTATGGTGCTGGACTTTTTGTCGAGTAAGGATCCGCAAACATCTCTCGACGTCCCTACTTACATCCAGCAGGCTATCACCTCTCTGCCCAAGGCCTGGACGACCGATCTTGATGCGATCGCTCGTCGGCGATCTGGAGATGCCATGCAGGCGACCGTTGCCCTGGCTCTCCAGACGGCGACGATGGCCGTCCAAGCTGCTAGGGATTTTGAGGGGCGACCCTCCACTGCTCGTCTCCATAGCGACCTCAAGGCCGCCCGGAATAAAAATATTGAATTTGCCAACCGGATCCAGTCTATGGAGAAGGAGTATGAGGAGACGGCCAAAAGGGCTAAATAGGACGTTGACCGATTGAAGCAAGAGCTGAGCTGCTCTAAGGAGGCTGCCGACCGGTCCCGTGATAAGGAGAAGGAAACCCGCCAGAAGTATGCGGCTTCGCAGGAGGAGGAGGCCGGGCTGAAGGCGATGATGGATCGGCTCAGCGGTGAACTGGAGGCGGCGAAGAAGGAGCTGGAGAAGGCCAAGGGTGAGAATGCCGCCAAGGTGGTCGAGCTGGCGGAGGCTGAGAAGACGACCGTGGAGTTGAAGGGGCAGCTGAAGGTGATCGAGGCCGATCCCTACCTCAACGTTGCGCTCGTCGGCGAGTTCGCTTATTACTTGGCCTATGCTGACGCTGTTCGAGCCGCCAAAAAGGCAGGGATCGAGATCGGTCCCTTGATGGAGAGCTTCAAATCCTATGCCCTCGAGCACCCTCTGCACCCGGAGTTATCCTTGCCGATCCTTGACTTTGTCGGCTTCGGGATCGACTTGAGTTGGTATACTGGTAAACTCATTCATCCCGAGGCCGATGGGGGGCCCAAGCCGATCCGCAACCTGAGGGCGATGACCAGCCGGCGGGGCCTTGAGAGATATTTTTGTTTCCCTTGTATCTTGTAATTTTTGCTTTCTCTTTGTATTGCCTTCGGGCTTCATGTTGTATGAACACCTTTTGATAATGAATGAAATATTCCTTTTTCGCACTGTCTTTTTTATGTACGATCGCTCTTGAATGTTTGCGTGCAATTTTTACAAGTATCTGTATGATTGCATCCGATGTCTTGTTCGTCCGACTGGTTGTTTGAATTTCGAATGTATTGAAATGTTTCGAATCGAAATTCTTACTTGTAGATATTGTTTGAAAAATGGCGATCGTCCTGCGTGTATCTGAGCGAAGCCGATCGGTTGCGGTTCCTTTCTTTCGATTGCACTTAAGACTAGCTCCCCTATTCACTGCCCCCTTGTTTTTGTTTACTTATCGTAAGTAATGGTACAAAAACAAGTTTGTTGGGCGAGCTATCTTCAGTTTGGCCGATTCTGAAGAATCATGCACGGTTGGGGTGTTCGATGGACCGACCTCCCCAATCGTGTCTTTGTGTGCGAGGGATACTGTATATCCCGCGACTCACTTTTTGTGAGGGTCCTCCGTTAGGCTACGCCCGCCTTGTGTTAAAAAAAAGGGCGGGCGATCTTGGTCTGGAGGAGTCCTTGCACGGGGCGTCGTCGGCTTATTCGACTCCACGTCCGCGGCTTGTTAGCTCTACTTCCACATCGGCCCGCCATGAAGATGGCGACCCTCGACGGTGTACGTTGAGACGGGGGTAGTGGCACGTCGCATTGTCCGGGTTCATCATGTTAGATGATGTACCTTGAGGACGTGCGATCGTGTCTACTGATTATTTTGGAGGGTCCTTCGGCTACGCCGGCCTCGTATTTAAATGAAGGGCGGGCGATCTCAGCCCAAAGGAACCTTTCATGGGCGAAGCTGTCGGTTCCATCGACCTCTAGGACCATGGCTGCATTGATTTTACCTCGGATCGTCATGATCAACGATCGTCGGCGGTATGCGATATGCCTGGTGGGGCGATCGCCAAAATAGATGGGATAGGAAAAAATATCATTATATTCCTTGTACATCATTGAAATTGAATACAAAATTTTTACTGGTAGTATTTTTTCAGATGTACGGCGTTCCAGGGGTATTGATCCGGAGTACCGTCAGGATGTTCCAGTTCGTAGGCTCCTTTAGTTAGCCATTTAGATATCCTAAAAGGTCCTTCCCAGTTCGGACCAAAAACGCCTGTGTGGGTTTGAATCTTCTTGAGGACGAGATCGCCCACTTGAAATCTTCTTTCTTTGACCTTTGAATTGAAGAACTTCCCGGCTCTCCTTTTGTAGATTGTGTTCTTCATTTCTGAGGTCAGCCGTCGTTCTTCGAGCATGTCTAGGTCGATTCGTTGGGCCACATCGTTGTCGGTCGTCATCTCCTGTTCGGTTCGATGGTTGAGGACGGCGATCTCCGAAGGAATCACCGCTTCTGTTCCGAAGGCGAGGGCGAATGGGGTTTCGCCGGTTGAATTATGGGTCGTCGTTCGGTAGGACCACAAAACATCTGGGAGCTCGCTCTCCCATCGTCGTTGCCTGGATTCGAGTCGCGCTTTAATTGTGTGTTTGAGGATCTTGTTCACAGCCTCTACCTGTCCGTTCGTCTGAGGGTGATAGGGTGCTGAAAACAATCTTTTGATTCCCCATTTCTCACAGAATTGCATGACTTCTAAGCCGTCGAACTGCTTTCCGTTGTCGGAGATGATGGCCTGGGGCAGACCGAATCGGCATACGACGTTTCTCCATATAAACTTGATCACTTGCTCTTGGCCGATCTTGTTGAGCGGTTCGGCCTCAGCCCATTTGGTGAAATAGTCGACCCCTACGATGGCGAACTTACAGCCCCCTGGAGCCTTCGGCAAGGGACCTATAAGGTCGATGCCCCATTGCGCAAATGGCCAAGGGCTATACATGGAGGTGAGCTGTTCGGGGGATAGTTTAATGTTGGGGCCCATTATCTGACACCTATGACACGATCTGGCATAGGCGATCGCATCCTTCTGAAGTGATGGCCAGAAAAAACCTTGCCTGGTTGTCTTATGGATGAGAGCTCGCCCGCCCGCATGATTTCCGCAAATCCCGTCATGGATTTCGGCTAAAACGAGCCGACCTTCCTCTGGTGTAATACACTTGAGGAGGGGAAGGTTGAAGGCTCGCTTGTAAAGCCGGTCGTCCAATAGGGTATATCTGGTCGCACGAAGCTGGAGTTGGCGAGCTTTGACACGGTCGTCAGGGACCGTTCCATCCTTTAAGTATTTGATGAACGGAGTCATCCAGTTCTCCTCGACGATGGCGACCGTGGTAACAGGCTTCTGTCGATCGCCGGCCTCGCTGACTTCGTGATTTGGATATTGGAGAAGTCGGCTGCCCCATCCGATGATGCTAGTTTGGAAAGTGCATCGGCCTGGGAGTTGTGCTCTCTCGGGACTTGTTCGATTAGTACTTCTTCAAATTTTGTGCACATTTCAACGACCAGCTCTTGGTATTTGACCATCTGTTCGCCGCGCGCCTCATATTCTCCCTTAACTTGGTTCACGACCAAAAGGGAGTCCATGAAGATATGGAGGCGACGAACATCTAGGGCGAGGGCTAGATCGAGCCCGCCTACCAAAGCTTCGTATTCGGCTTCATTGTTGGTCGCACGAAAGCTGAAACGCACAGCATTAGTGAAACTTTGTCCATCGGGACTGATGAGGAAAATCACTGCCCCTGCTCTCGAATTGGTCGCCGAGCCATCCACATATAACTTCCAGGCAGGTCGGCCGACCTGGGTTGGACTGTGAGGGAACGTCAGTTCCACCATGAAGTCAGCCAGAGCTTGGCCTTTGATCGCCGTGCGAGGGGCATAAGTGATACTGTATTGGGCGATCTCCAGCGACCACTTGAGGAGTCGTCCGTTGGTGTCTGGTCGATGTAGAACTTGTCTTAGAGGTAGAGTTGTCAGGACTTCCACTTGATGTTCGAAGAAATAAGCCCTTAGTTTACGGATACTCATGACAAGGGCGTAGGCAATCTTCTCCAATGGTGTATAGCGCATTTCAGCGTCGTGGAGCGCTTGACTAACATAGTAGATCGGCAAGTGGACTTGTCCCTCTGCTCGTACCAAAACGGCACTCAGCGCGACCTCCGAGGCCGCTAGGTAAAGGAATAATTTTTCACCGGGGATCGGCTTTGCCAGGATCTGGGGGTTAGATAGATATTCCTTTATCTTGGCGAACGCTATCTGACTTTCCTTAGTCCATGCGAACTTCTTGTTCTTGATGGTCGCGAAGAAAGGCTTGCTTTTATCGCCGAGTCGAGATATGAAATGGTTGAGGGCGGATAGACAACCTGTAAGGCGTTGTACCTGCTTGATGTTTCGCGGCTCCTGCATGTCAAGGATCGCCTGTATCTTGGCGGGGTTCGCCTCGATCCCCCTTTGGCTCACAATGTGCCCCAGGAATTTTCCGGAGCCTACCCCGAAGTTGCATTTCTTGGGGTTTAGCCTCATGTTGAATCTTTCGAGGATGGCGAACGTCTCGGCGAGATCATTGAGGTGATCTTCCTTCTTGAGGCTTTTGACCACGATGTCGTCAATGTAGACCTCCATGGTCTTGCCGATCTGATTGGCGAACATTACATTGACTAGTCATTTGGTAGGTCGCCCTGTGTTTTTCAAGCGAGCGGCATTCGGACCCAAAAGTATATGTCTTTTTCCGTGTGGAAAGATGTGTGTTTTATGTCTTTCTCCGCCATTGGGATTTGATGATATCCGGCGAAGGCATCCATAAACGACATCATTTCGCAACCTGCTGTGCTATCGACCAAGTGATCAATATGAGGCATCGGAAAGTGATCTTTTGGACATGCCGCGTTGAGGTCGGTGAAGTCGATGCATAACCTCCAGGAACCAGTTGGCTTCTTGACGAGTACCGCGTTGGCGACCCATTGTGGTTCGTCTGTAGCTACCCCGATTAATTTGTTGTTGAGTAATTTTTGGACTTCTACATCGAGCGCCGCGTATTTTTCGGGACCGAATTTCCTACGTTTTTGGTGAACAAGCTTCATTGCCGGGTCGATCTTTAGATAGTGGCAAGCGTGCTCAGGACTTATGCCGACCATATCTTGATGCGACCAAGCAAAGACTCCGATGTTCTTACGTAGCAAGTTGATCAGATCCCCTTTTAGTTCGCGGTCGATGCTCGCGCCGATCTGTACTTCCCGTTCTGGATGATCCGGATCTATCGTTATACTTTCCAACTCTTCGACGGGGACGGTCGCCTCTTGTTTGGAACGATTTCCGGACTCGATCCTTGGATCGATGTCGAGACTTGGCTCGAAACCGATCCTTGGCTCGATGTCGTTCGTTAACCGAACCGAGATGGCGTCCCCTGAGTCGGGTTGGTATGATGCGCTCGGCTCATCGATCTCCATGGGTTGATCGTCGATCGCTTCAATGTTACACATATTATGGGAAGTATTGAAAGCAGTAACGACATAGGAGTAACTCAATCATCTTTTTGCCATTAGCTGATCTCCTTTTACAGTACCGACCGTCCCATCGGCCGTGGGGAATTTGATACAGTAAAAGAAAGACGAGGCGACTGCGTCAAAGGTTTCTAAAAAGGGCCGACCTAGGAACCCATTATAGATGCTGGGCCTATCTATGATTACAAAACTTAGGTTCCTAGTAATCCTAACCTTGGGATCATAAAAGCATGTTAGCTCGACGGAGAGCTTGATCCTCCCGTAGGCTTCGACTGTGTTGTCACCGAACCCTTGGAGCACGGTGTCGAACGGCTTGATGAATTTGATTAAGTTGCCGAGTTGGTCTAGGGAGGATTTGAATATGATGTTGCAGAAACTCCCATTGTCGACCAGCACGCGATCGACCGTCTTCCCAAGGATGCAGGCGGAGATCACCAGTGCATCCTCTTTGGGACACTGCACTCCCTCCCTGTCCTTGTTGGAGAAGGTGATGAGTGCGTCTTTAGAAATGGTCTGCTCCGGAGGAACCACGGTATGGACCCCGACGAACGCCCTCAACTCGGCCTTTCGCTTCCTGTTTGACATGGTGGAAACCGGGGAAAGACCCCCGAGGTTTCCATCTCCTGCTTGAAGCATGTTGATCCGACCGCCCGGGTTGATCGGAGGGATCGACTCATCAGAGTACTCCGGCTCATGCTCGATTCTGGCGACCGGATTGGGAGGAGTTCTTTCGTTTGGTCGCGCTCGCGCCCTCCGGCTCTCTCCGTCCTAGGTTCTGGCTTGGTGATCAAATTGTCCAGTTTGCCTTCCTCAAGCGATCGCGAGTATCACGAGGAGGTCGCGGCATTGGCTGGTGTTGTGGTCGGGACTCTTATGGTAGGCACAGAATCTGCTACGGTCTAGATGACCGTGGTCCCTTATCCGCTTTGGTTTGGAAATCCACTCGCGACCCTTGATTGCGTTGAAGATATGGGTCGGGGATAAGTTGAGGTTGTGGAGAAGGTGGACCTCTACATCCTCGAAGGCTTTGAACTCGCCAGGCGGCTTGGCGACCGCCTTTCTGGGCTTGGCGACCGCCTTCTTCTGGACATGGGATGGCGCCTTTCCTTCTTCGGACGGTCCCTCGCCTAAGCGGAGGGAGAGCATCCTCTGTTTGGCCAGAAAATCGGCGGCTCTGCCGCGGAAGACCGAGTAGGTCGGGGGGATATCCTTTGTGAGGTGCCTGAACATGGGTGAGCGTCCTTGGAATCCACTCATGACTGAGTGGAGAGCGAGCTCGTCGCTGATGGGCTCGCCGGTGAGGACTATCTCGTCTACCCGGTCGATGTAATCTTCATCTGACTCGTCCTTCCCCTGCCTGATTTTCATCACGCGGTGGGGACCTTCTGGCCGAACAACTTTGGCGGCGAAGTACGTCGTGAAGTCATTCGCCAGCTTTTCAAAGCAATTGATTGAGCGGGGTGGTAGTGAGATGTACCACCTGTGGGCGAGGTCGCCTAGGGTTAATGGGAACATCCGACACTTGGTCTCATCTGACGCTCCGCATCCGGTCATGTAGATCCGGAACTTGCTCAAATGGGTTTCCGGATCCGATCTCCCCTCATATAGAGGTGTTTGTGGGGGATTGATCGTTGGTTGGACCGGGGCGAGCTCGATCTGAGCCGTGAGTGGTTCGTTTGGCCCACGATCGATCTCCTGGCGCCTGCCCCATTTTCCAGGAGCGCCTTCATCTCGTCGAGCTGGCGTTGCATGGCGGCCATCGCCGTCGCCTGACTGCTCGCCGATTGACTCTCAGAGTGCGAACCAAGGCGATCGTGTACTGATCCCCTAGCCCCGTGGTGAATGACGAGCTCCCTGCCAGTGGGTTCTTTCCTTGGGCGGCGAGGGCTCATTGGCCGACTTGTCTCCTGGGAGTCGGATATGCCGAACTCCTGGTAAAGGATTCGGATTCCGATGTCTCCCGGTTGGGGCCTGAGTGCCCGGGTCGCCATGAGGGATCGCTCCCTAGGCGGCTGAAGACGGAATCATCCCGCCTCACGAGAGCCTTCTTCTGCGGCTCGGGACTTTCTGTCGATTTCTCAACATAGGTCCCCTTAAGCTTTCGCTTGCCTGCCCGGCGGATGGCCGATGGAGTGATGGTGGGCGAGTCGTAGGCCTTCCGTCGCTCCCTGAGTATGGCTATAGCCTCCTCAATCTGTTCCGCGGTCTGGAACTGATCGAGTGAGAGGCTTGAACCGTCCCTCGGGGGCGGGAGTGAGAGCCTAGCGTCGCCACGGTCGCCTTCCGCCGTGGGCTGGGATTCGGTCCAGGCCGGAACGAGATTTCCGGCAGATCTTAGGGTGGCTCTCTTAGAGGTCGTTGCAGATGTCATTTTTCTGAAGGCTTTTCTATTGAAGAACAGTGAGTGTTTCTTCAAGTATATGTCTGGAGAACAGTGAGTGTTCTTCAAGACGGTAGGAATAAAAATGAAGGTTTAGATCCCCTCCCTCTAGCGCCAATTGTTGTTACCCAAAATATTATCCGGAGATAGTATTTGCTGGAATGATCGAGTAACAAACAAATGCGAGAACACTTCCGTGAGAAAAATAGATAACACAAGATTTGCCGGGGTTGTTAATCCCGGGCTTGAATGCTCTCGCGAGATGTTATTAATAAATATACTGTCGAGTACAAATATTAATGTTAGAATCTATTACAAGGAGTGTAAAGACTTCTAGTTATCTAGGCTGTAGAGCGCGTAGATTGCCGAAAGAACCAGATAGGTAAATCTGTGAGTTCTTGCTTGGGATATATGATAAATGTATATGAATATCACTATGAATGTATAAGTGGTTGCCAAAAGAGTCTTTGATTCTCTTTTTGTGTGTATTTTGCACTGAATTCACAGTAAATTCGCGTCCCTTTGGCTGCTGCAGTGAGTTCTCTATTTATAGGGGACAAGATAGTTGGGACCCCTTAGGCGATCGCGGGCGACCGCCGTTTTCTATATTATAATAAGGTGGCCGATCGTCCCGTCACGTGGGGCTGTTCCCTTAAAGTGCAGGGCATTCTTGGTGCCCAGGCGCGCTGATGGGAGGCCGATGCAGCGTCTGGGTAGGCTGTCAGGGAGGACCCACTTTGTACCTTTCGGCGGCCTTGTCGGTAGGTGTGGTAGGTGACAAGCTGGGGTCAAAGGTCCTATCTGTCGGTACCCTTTGAAGATCCGCACGTGGGCCACCGTCCAAGATTCGGTCTTCGACGACTTTGACGGATGCTGGATCCATACGTGGCACGAGACGATCGCCTCTGGTTCGCTCATTAAAGACGATCGTCAGATATCAAAAGACGATCGCTGGGTACCAAAAGACGGTCACCGTATTGTGCCGAACTCTAGGCGTTTTTCCAGAGTATATCTTCCATGGTTAGCTTCTCTGATCGTGATGCCGATCGCCTATCGAGGCGTATTAATCGCCGCACAACATATAGTTATTATAAATTCACGTATAGAAATTAAAATTACATTGAGCTATTTGTTTAATTATATGAGGCTACTGACCAGTTTTCTCACGATCCCGAATCCGATAACGAGCTTATTCATAAATTTTATTTGAATATTTTCAACTGAGTGATTAACCATATATTTTAACGAGCCTTATTAAACTGTCCAAATGAAGTTTTATTAATTCAAGTAATTTATGTTGCTTCTGTGAATTTTCAATAATGTAATTACAATAAAAATTACAAAGAAAGGCAACATAATACAATCTTAATAAATTAAAAGCTTAATTGAAAATTACAACTTTAGCAGAGGCGAGTAGAACTCTTTCCGTAAGATAATTTTGCCCCCGGATAAGAGCAGACGGCTCAGACAATATGTTCCCAAGATACAACTGCTACACGTTTCTGAGTTAGGTGCTCTCCAAAACTAAGAACTCTGGCGAACGTTAAGTGCTGGAAACTGGGCACGAAAAACAAGAAAGAAATATGCTGCAATATGTGGTATGCTTTATTCGTTCTGTTGTGTTTTTTAAAATGAAATGCGTAAGACCCCTTTTAATAGGGTCCAATTCCACTCCATCAGGTGCGGAGTTACTACAAATTAAAGTGCCATTAATTCTCTTTACTTCTTCAGCTCAAGAGTTGCCTCTATAATAGTTTCATTTAATTCGGACGTTACATTATGGAGTGTGAAGAGTCATATTCCAGAAGTTAAGTTTTCAACATGCTTCATTTCAGTCGAGACCAAATATCATCTGAGTTTTCAACACCCAAATATCAGATCAGATAGGTTTTCAGCTCAAATATCAGATCAGATGGGTTTTCAGCCCCAAATATCAGATCAGATGAGTTTCAACCCAAATATCAGATCAGATAGGTTTTCAGCCCAAATATCAGGTCAGATGGGTTTTCAGCCCCAAATATCAAATCAGGGAGGTTTTCAGCCCCAAATATCATATCAGACGGGTTTTCAGCCCAAATATCAGATTAGATGGGTTTTCAGCCCAAATATTAGATCAGATGGATTTAAGCCCAAATATCAAATCAGACAGATTTTCAGCCCCAAATATCAGATGGGTTTTCAGCCCCCAAATATCATATGGGTTTTCAACTCCAAATATCAGATGGGTTTTCAACCTTAAATATCAGATGTGTTTTCAACCTCAAATATCAAATGGGTTTTCAGCCCTCAAATATCAGATAGGTTTTCAACCCCAAATATCGGATGGGTTTTCAACCCCAAATATCAGAAGGGTTTTCAACCTAATTAACTCTTCACCTTTTCAATTAAATGGCCAACTTTAATCATTTATTTCTCACTCACCGAAAATCGGTTTTGAGAAAATAAAATCCTACGTTCATCTTCTCGAAACGTAGATTCACAATTTATTATTTAATTCTCAAGAGTTAAATATTTTATCATTATTAAATTGGTTTAAATTGAATTAAAACTTATTTTTTCTAAAACCAATTTCCAACAATTCCCCACATGAGTGGAAATAAATGCATGCATGAATGCAGACTCACATACCCAGTTTTCGTAAAATACTGCTGCATGGGGAAATGTAGTTTGTGGCTTTGAACCTTCCTTAGTAAAATATCGTCGGATATACCGGCGGATTAATGGACAATGTGTCTTGAACTAATCCTCCTTGGTGTATACCGAGTCAACGACACTTACACAACAATGTCTCAACACCTTCCGTTCTCATAGTTGTGCCCGTTTTGGCCATGGACAACATCTTGGTTTCCAAAGTGTTTATTCGAGGTGTCCCGTCCTCACACTTAGATAGGTGGTTTCCTTTTATAAAATACCCTGCAATACTTCTCCTTTCCAAGGACAAGGAACCATTAAAAGTCCAGAGACTTAACCTCACCACAATCACAGGACTTAGCACTTATTCTGCTCTATAGGGATGGATTTATTATAAACGCTTTTCAATAGAACTTTCATAAGTTTGTTTTCCCATTGAACCAAGTTTCTGGGATCTCCAGTCTTCAAGGTTGGGTTACCACTATGATTGTTCTTTCAAGATGTGGATTTTAATCCCATTCCCTCTAGCAGTTTATGAAATTGATCTATATTCAGACCTTTTGTGAGTGGATCCGCCAAATTAACATTTGACCTCACATAGTCAATAGATATAACTCCATTTTTGATCAATTGTCGCACGATATTATGTCTCCGACGAATGTGTCGAGACTTACCATTATACATAAGGCTCTATGCTATTCCAATTGCAACTTGGCTATCGCAATGGATCATAACACTGGGCATAGGCTTTTTCCAGCATGGAATATCCTCAAGAAAGTTACGAAGCCATTTAGCTTCTTCTCCAGCTTTATCTAGAGCTATAAATTCTGATTCCATGGTGGATCGGGCTATACAAGTCTGCTTGATTAATTTCCAAGATATAGCTCCACCCCAATAGTAAATACATACCCACTTGTAGAGTGAGAGTCTTTCGTGTCTGAAATCCAATTAGCATCAGTATATCCTTCTAAAACTGTAGGATAATTACTATAAAATAGCCCATAACATAGGGTATACTTTAAGTATTTTAAAACCCTAGTCAGTGCATTCCAGTGCTCTTTACTCGGATTACTCGTGAACCTGCTCAACTTGTTTACAGCAAATGCCAAGTCCGGCCATGTACAATTTGTAATGTACATCAGGCTTCCGATTACTCTTGAATATTCGACTTGAGCCACTGGATCACCTCTGTTCTTACTTAAGTGAATACCGGTATCAACAGGTGTTTTAACAGGTGGGCTGTCAAAAGCGTTAAACTTCTTGAGCACTTTGTCAACATAATGAGATTGTGAAAAGAAGATACCTTCTAACGTTCTCATAATTTTAATTCCAAGAATTAAATCAGCTAAACTAAATCCTTCATGTCTAAGTTTCTACTTAACATCCTTTTTGTAGTCACAATTACTTCATTGCTACTACTCATGATCAACATATCGTCTATATATAGACAGACTATGACAAATGACTCCGGTGTGCCTTTAATATACACACATTTGTCACATTCATTGATCTTGAATCTATGTTCAAACATAATTGTGTCAAACTTCATATGCCATTGTTTAGGAGCTTGTTTTAGTCCATATAATGACTCCAACAGTTTACACAGTTTCTTTTCCTGACCAGGCGCAATGAAACCTTCAGGTTGTTCCATATAAATTTCTTCTTCTATTTCACCATTCAAGAATGCAGTTTTCACTTCCATTTGATGAATTTCGAGATTGTGCAATGCAATAATAGCAATAAGCACTCAAATGGAAGTTATTCTGGTTACTGGTGAATATGTATCGAAGAAATCATAACCTTCTTTTGTTTAAACCCTTTGGCAACAAGCCGGGTCTTAAACTTGCCTATCGATCAGTCATCTTTGTATTTCCTCTTTAGGATTCATTTACATCCTAAAGGCTTATATCCTGGCGGAAGATCAACCAATTCCCAAACATGATGGAATCCATTTCACTATAAATAGCTTCCTTCCAAAAGGAGCATCAGGACTAGCATAAGCTTCCTGTATAGTCTTTGGATCATCGTCAAATGCATAAATTTCAAAGTCAAGACCAAATGACTTAGCCTTTCGAGCTCTCTTACTTTATCTTGTCTCTTAATTTATAAGATTTGAACTACTTGCAGTTTCAAGAGTTCTTTTGTTTGAGCATGTCACAATCCTTTCTTTACAAGGATAAATATTTTCAAAGAAAATGGCATTTCTTAACTCAATGACAGTTCCTTCATGCATATCAGGAATTTTAGATTTATGAATTAGAAATCGATATACACTATTGTTGTATGCATATCCTATGAATATGCAATCAACTGTCTTTGGACCAATTCTTACTTGTTTTAGTTCAGGTACTTCAACCTTTGCCAAACACCCCACACTTTAAGATATTTGAAAGAAGGCTTGCGCCCTTTCCATAACTCATACGGAGTTTTATCTTTTCCTTTGTGCGGCACTTTATTCAGAATGTGGTTAGGTGTAAGAATAGCTTCCACCCACATGTTCTGGGGCAACCCTGAGCTTATTAATAAAGCATTCATCATTTCTTTCAGGGTTCGATTTTTCCTTTCAACAACTCCAATTGACTGAGGGGTATAAGGAGCAGTCGTTTGATGAATTATGCCTGAATCAGCACATAACTGTTCAAACTGTGCTACATACTCACCACCTCGGTCACTTCGGACTGCTTTTATTTTACCATCTAGTTGATTTTCAACTTCATTTTTATACCTCTTAAAGGCCTCGATTGCTTCATCTTTTCTTCTCAAAAGAAACACATAGCAATATCTTGTGCAATCATCTAGAAAAGTGACGAAGTATTTTTTACCTCCTCTAGTTTGCACAAATTTTAAGTCACACATATAAGTGTGAATTAATTGTAGAGGAGTAGTATTCCTTTCCACTGAATGAAAAGTCAATTTAGCCATTTTTGCTTCAACACATACTTCGCATTTCTTATTAAGTTCAACATAGGTTTTTGGAATCAATTCTAGATTAATTAGTCTTTTAATTGATTTTAGACCAATATGTCCCAATCTAGAATGCCATAAATTTGAACACTCAAGCAAGTAAATAGAAGAAGGAGCATTATTATTATTGTTTTTATTCTCGCCATCACGGCTTACAGGCATTACATTCATTTTGAATAATCCCCTGTCAAGATAACCTCGACCAAGGAACATTCCAAACTTGCTCATAATAAATTTTTCAGACTCAAAAACTAGTCTAAACCCATCACTAACTAGTAGAGAGCCTAAAACTAAATTTCTTCAGACGTCTAGGACATGCAGCACATCCTTAAGAATAAGCTCCTTTCCAGAGGTCAGCTTTAAGACCACATTTCCCACACCTGCAATCACAGAAGAAACAGAGTTTGCCATATGCAATTTTCTACCATCAGTAATAGTGTAGGAAGAGAACATGTCTTTTTTGGAACAAACATGACGAGTAGCCCCAGTATCAACATACCAGGCGCGATGATTCTCCAGCATATTAGTTTCAATCACCATAGCTGAGACCTCCTCGTCCATCTCCTCAACCATAGCTGACAGCTCCATATCTGGCATGTCAACATCGCCATGTTCAATCATATTGGCAACTCGCTTGTCTTTATTTCGCTGACCAGTTGAACTTATTGGCAAGCTGTTGGAATATTTTATTCCAGACATTCATTAATAGAGTTTTGATGATTAAGTTGATAAACAAAACAAAACAACAATGAGGCGAAGCAAATCAATGAAGAAGACGAAGAGTGAAAAGCTGGTCAGAAGTGAAGTTAACATACGCAAAACAAGAAGGTTAACGTACGTAACTGGGCAATCTTAACATACGTAATGGTATCATGCTAACGTACGTAATGAAGGTTTTCAGAGTTCAAACCAGATGAACATTGTAAGAGTCAAAGTCAGAAAAGCGGCAACATACATATAACATCAGCAATGACGTATACTTAACGTACGTAATGGTGAAGAAGATAACGTACGTAAAAGAAGAAACGAAAGCTACTGGACTGAAACTGGAAGACATTAACGTACGCAACGAATGTGAGCTAACATATGTAAAGAGCCTAAAATACATAATGTATGGGATATAATGTACGTAAGAGAGGCACATGAGGCTAACGGCTAGTTGGAAGAGAAATGCCTATAAATACCACTTCTAATGGTATTCATCCTACAACAACGCAAAGCATTCGATATATTGATCAGAGATTATTATACACATTCTTGTTGTTGTAATTGTGCTTATATTGATAGTTTGAGTGTTTATACATTCAACACATACACGAGAGGTAAAAGAAAAGAAACGATTGAATTCGGTGTTATTAGGATCAATGATCCGGCATTGTTAGAATCACAATCGATATCTATTTGAGGTTTATCTAGTACCCATAGAAAGCTAGAGTGGTTGATTCCTTGTCCAATAGAAAAGAAAAATGGTTTAACTTGGACTGACACAAAGACAAGTACAAGCAGTAATATCTCGACCGATAGAAGAGAGATTGTACGGTTTAACTTGGACCGATAGAAGACAAGTTTGTAACGGTTATCCCTCGACCGATAGAAGAGAGTTTCACAATTATATCTCCAAACAGCGATACCGACCAATAGTGCTCCAACAATTGGTATTGGAGTGGTACCTCCAATAAACGACTTTACATCCAAGGAGTCGATCCAAATGGCGTTCCAATTTGCTTCGGTCGAAGGTCTTGCTTTGAACCGAACACCATTCTTTGATGGATCAAATTATATGACATGGAAGAAAAAGATGTCGATCTTTATTCGTGCCTATGATATAGAGATTTGGAAGATCATTTGCCTTGTCCCGAAAGTTCAAACCTGACGGATCTCTTAAGAGTTTCGAAGAATATAATGATGAGGATTGGAAGAACGACCATCTAAATTGTAAAGATACTCAATTTCTATATTGTGCCTTAAATCCAGAAGAGGTCAATCGTATCTCATCGTGTGAAAGTGCTAAAGAAATATGGAAAATTCTTGAAATCACACACGAAGGGACAACTCAAGTCAAGGAGACGAAGATCAATATGCTTCTCCATGACCATGAGTTATTCATGATGAAGGGTGACGAGTCCATCACCAACATGCTTGACCTATTTGCGGTCATCACCAATGGACTAGCTTCATTCGGTAAACCATTATCAAGTAGTGAGAAAGTCAAGAAAATCTTAAGATCACTACCTGTTGAATGACACGGCACGGTTACGGCGATAATGGAATCTAAAGATCTAAACAATCTTGATTTTAGTGCTCTCGTTGATTCACTTATAAACTATGAGATTGTCCTAAAATCTCGGAACGCTAAACCGAAGCCGAAAGAAAGATCAATAGCCTTGAAGGCTAAGATGTCAAAAAGAGAAGAAATCCCGGTTGATGAAAGTGACGAAGAATCGGCATATTATGCCAAGAATATTAATAAGTTTCAAACCTTATTAAACCGTAGAAAGACATCTCGGGCGAATCTAAGAAATTCGATAACAATTGTCGATTATGTGGTAAACCAGGCCATTTTGCAAAGAATTGCTGAGCAAAATCCAAGAAAGAGGTTCTAGTTGCAACATGGAGCGATGAAGACGAAGATGATGATTTTATCAATCAAAATAATCTCGCTCTCATGGCACGAAGCTCATTCGATGATAACGATGTCGAAAGTTAAGTAAATACATCCTCTCATGATGAGTTATTTGAAGCATTTGAATGATTGCATACCGATTTTCAAAATGCTTTATCCGAGATCAAATCCCTTAAATCTAAAAATAAATCATTGAAAATTGAAAATTCCAAAATTCTTGAAAAGGGAAATTGTCGAGACTGATCATTCTAAATGCATTGAAAATGAAAATATTTTAAAGAATGATCTTTTAAAAGTTCAAGATGAACTTAAAACTTTGACGAAGAAATTTTCGTGCGGAAATGATAAATTTGAACAAATCCTTTGTGTTCAAAAATACACGTTGAATAAACAGGGGATAGGATTCAAATAATATTCCCCCGATGCGAAAAATATTTGGAAATTAGGCACCACATTTCAAATTGCAAAAGCCCACGATGGACGATAAAAGTTAAAAGGATTTGGGTTCCTAAAGGAATAACTATTTCAAATATCGTCTATGTTTCGAATGAAAAACTAACTCTCGGTTGGATCCCCAAAAACTGATTTTTATCAAATTGATATTTAACTCAGGGGGAGTTTTTATATTTTAATGGGTAGATGTATTTTTCAGGGAGAGTTTTTACCCTTTTATGCATTTAATATCATTATATTATCATTTATTACACTTTTTGATGAAGACAAAAAAGGGGGAGAAAGGAGAAAAGGAGAAGAATGGGATTAACCCTGAAAGGGGGAGAAATCGAAGAAAAGTCGAAAAGGAAGTTGATAAAAAAATGAGGAGACGTCGAAAAGATGATGAGAAATTAAAAAAAATTCGAAAAGAAAAATAAAAGGAAAGAAGGAGTCGAAAAAGAAATGGTAGAAGAAACTAACGAAACGGACAAAGTCGAAAACTTTGGTCTGTTCACATATACATATACTTGTATTTTGTAGGTAAATCCCATTGACGAAGTGTTGTTTTGTAATCATCAAAAAGGGGGAGATTGTTGGAATATTTTATTCCATACTTTCATTAATAGAGTTTTGATGATTAAGTTGATAAACAAAACAAAACAACAAAGAGGCGAAGCAAATCAATGAAGAGGATGAAGAGTGAAAAGCTGGTCAAAAGTGAAGTTAACGTACGTAAAACAAGAAGGGTAACATACGTAACTGGGCGATCTTAACGTACGTAATGGTATCATGCTAACGTACGTAATGAAGGTTTTCAGAGTTCAAACCATATGAACGTTGGAAGAGTCAAAGTCAGAAAAGCGGCAACGGACATATGACATCAGCAATGACGTATACTTAACGTACGTAAGGGTGAAGAAGATAACGTACGTAAAAGAAGAAACGAAAGCTACTGGACTGAAACTGGAAGACATTAATGTACGCAACGAAAGTGATCTAACATACGCAAAGAGCCTAAAGTACGTAATGTATGGGAAATAACGTACGTAAGAGAGGCACAGGAGGCTAACGGCTAGTTGGAAGAGAAATGCCTATAAATACCACATCTAATGGTATTCATCCTACAACAACGCAAAGCATTCGATATATTGATCAGAGATTATTATACACGTTCTTGTTGTTGTAATTGTGCTTATATTGAGTGGAGAGGTTGATCTTCATCCTATTGAAAAAGATACCGAGAGAGGACGCAGGCTTCGTTAATAGCCGGACCTCTATAAATCCTTGTGTCGATTTATTTTCTGCACTTTACTTAAATCGCTTCCGCAATGTAAAAGAGTTTCACAACTCTATCTCCAAACGGCAATACCGACCAATAGTGATCCAACACAAGCGACAGTCTTTTGCCTTATGGTTTGGTTTACCACAGTTGTGGCAATTTCCAGTGAATTTCTTTACCTTAAACGGCTTTTTCCCTTTGTCCTGAATATGGTTCAATTTCCTCTTTTTGCTAGAGGACCCATGTTCAAGAAAATTTACTTTGGCCTCCATAGGGCCTCTCTTGAACTTAGAATCAAATTTTCGGTTGTCTTCCTCAATTCTGAGTCGAACAACCAAATTCTCTAAGCTCATTTCCTTTCATTTGTGTTTAGGTAATTTTTGATGTCCTTCTAAATAGGAGGCAACTTCTCAATTACCGTTCCCACAACAAACGGTTCAGGAAGGATCATCCCTTCAGCATTGATTTCATGCATAATCAATTGAAATTGTTGGACTTGTTCAATAACGGTTTTGAAGTCCGTCATCTAAAAATCCAGGTATCGTCCAATCACGAACTTCTTGGCACCAGCATCATCGGTTTTATACTTTTCTCCAAAGAATTCCAGAGCTCTTTGAATGTCTTGATTTGACTGTATACGTTGTATAGAGAATCAATCAGTCCATTCAATATCATTATTACGGCACATAAAGTCGCCATTACACCACTGATAGTAAGCAAAACGCTTCGTACGATCAGTTTCCGTCTCACTAACCACAGGAGGATCATCCTTGAGGTAAACAGCAAGCCCCAAGGTAGTGAGATAAAACAGCATCTTTTGCTGCCATCTCTTAAAATCAACACCCGAGAAGTTCTCGGGTTTCTCGGCCTAAACTGCAATGGTAGGTGCAGCAGCTTTGGCAGCGGCGGCGGCAGCATCAGCATCAGTTGCCATTGGAAATTACAGAAAAATAAAAATTGTCTTACGACTATTGGTTCTGTGAATTTTCAACAATATAATTACAGTAAAAATTACAAAGAAAGACAACCTAATACAATCTTAATAAATTAAAAGCTGAATTGAAAATTACAACTTTAGCACAGGCGAGTAGAACTCTTTCGTAAGACAATTTTGCCCCCGTATAAGACCAGACGGCTCAGGCAATATGTCCCCAAGATACAACTGCTACACGTTTCTGAGTTAGGTGCTCTCCAAAACTCAGAACTCCAGCGAACGTTAAGTGCTGGAAACTAGGCACGAAAAACAAGAAAGAAATATGCTGCAATATGTGGTATGATGTATTCGTTCTGTTGTGTTTTTTAAAATGAAATGCACAAAACCCCCTTTTATAGGGTCCAATTCCACTCCATCAGGTGGGGAGTTACTACAAATTAAAATGCCATTAATTCTCTTTAATTCTTCAGCTCAAGAGTTACCTCCATAATAGTCTCATTTAATTCGGACGTTACATTATGAAGTGTGAAGAGTCATATTTGAGAAGCTATGTTTTCAACCTGCTTCATTTGAGTCGAGACCAAATATCATCTGAGTTTTCAACACCCAAATATCAGATCAGATAGTTTTTCAACCCAAATATCAAATCAGATGGGTTTTCAGCCCCAAATATCAGATTAGGTGGGTTTCAGCCCAAATATCAGATCAGATAGGTTTTCAGCCCAAATATCAGATCAGATGGGTTTTCAGCCCCAAATATCAGATCAGAGCGGTTTTGAGCCCCAAATATCAGATCAGATTGGTTTTCAGCCCCAAATATCATATCAGATGGGTTTTCAGTCCCAGATATCAGATCAGGTGGATTTTCAGCCCCAGATATCAGATCAGAGAGGTTTTCAGCCCCAAATATCAGATCAGATGGGTTTCAGCCCAAATATCAGATCAGATAGGTTTTCAGCCCCAAATATCAGATGGGTTTTCAGCCCCCAAATATCATATGGGTTTTCAACTCCAAATATCAGATGGGTTTTCAACCTCAAATATCAGATGGGTTTTCAACCTCAAATATCAGATGAGTTTTCAGCCCCCAAATATAAGATGGGTTTTCAATCCCAAATATCAGATGGATTTTCAACCCCAAATATCAGATGGGTTTTCAATATGGCCAACTTTAATTATTTATTTCTCACTCACCGAAAATCAGTTTTGAGAAAAACAAAATCCTACGTTCATCTTTTCAAAACGTAGATTCATAATTTATTATTTAATTCCCAAGAATTAAATATTTTATCATTATTAAATTAGTTTAAATTGAGTTAAAACTCATTTTTTCTAAAACTAATTTCCAACAGTTTATAAGTAGATCGGTTCATTACAGCCCTAGTTGGAACATCATTGAATATGTAAGTTTATTGCTGAATGTACCATTCATGTTTTAAATACTCTAGAACTTGTCTTGGTATTTAATCGAAATCATAAGTGTGCAAACTAGTGAAAGTGGTTTATAGGCGGTTTTTGATTCAGCCCTTTAATTTCTTTGGCCTATCCAATAATTATTAAATCTCTAGTTAGCTCATCTGAGCCTTAAATCCTATTTTTTTGTTAGCCACGTAATAAGATCTTTGTTCCCTTATATCATTTTGCCATATTCTTGAGTTTTTTTAGAATTATTGGTATAAGGACAATGAAGAACGTGTGGAAGTGGATTAGGGAAGTTGGTTTTAATTTCAAATTTAGATTGGTTCTTGTCGGTTTATTATAATAAGTTGAGGGGAAGAAAAAATGTCAGAAAAAAGTGGTGCTGTCTATTACATGAAGGGTCATACTGGGTCTGTCTAGATAATTTGTCCGGATAATTGGACAGTAGCAAAAAATAATGGACAAATAAGGTTGCGATTTTCACTTCTAAAAGCACTTTTGCGAGTAAAATGAGTCAAGGGGTTGAAAGCAATTTTCAAAATTTTAAGCTTCTAAGTGTTTAGTAGGCGTGGAGGGATTGATATGATTTAGTTCTAAAATTGCTCAAGTTAAGGTCACTTTAGCCATATTTATCCTACCCCGATCAAAAAGCCTACATTACAACCATTGAAGTCCTTTTTGATTCATAAATTTGCATGCACAAAATAGTGGTAGAGCTGTAGACGATTGATAAGCTTATGAGGATTCCTGTTTCATTGAATGAGTTTTAAACGTATACACGTTTTTTATACACTTTGAGAGTGAGTGAATACACTTGATCTGTGAGGTTTGTATTTCTCAAGTACTATCTATGATGTTAAGGAAGCACCATGGATATTTAAAAACTTTAAGAAACTCGACTTATTCATTATTTGAGGCGTATTGATGAATTTTCATAATTATCCTTTGAGGTGTGTTGAGGGTTAAGTTTCTTTACGAGGGTTTATTTAAAGTGCATTGCTCGGGGACGATCAATGTTTAAGTTTGGGAGTTTTTGTTTGAATGCAATTTTACGCATCTTCTTATAGTATTTTGCTGGTACTTATTGATCTTGAATGTGTGTAGTTGTAGCGTTTATGATTATTTCTCCATTTCTTGGACTTGATTACACTTTGAGATTTTTTGTTGTGTTTTCGGGCATTTTTAAGGCTATTACCAAGCATGAACAAAGTCCCGACCACCGATACATATCAGGCGATGCACGGACGATAGAACGAGCTGAAAAAGACCGAATGACACGACTGAGATCCGGCCGTGTTTCAGTACAGATAAAAATTGAATTTTCGGGACAGTTCAACACGGGCTATCTCATTTGACACAGTCGAGTTACTGGACGGTGCTGATTTCCTTGTTTGACGAGTTTGATGCGTTTTAACAGCCCTAAACCCTATTTGGCGACTATAAAAGGACCCCGAAGGCTAATTTTTGGGATTATCAAGTCTAAGAAGGGTTTATGGGGCTCTAAACATTATCAAGAAGGAATCAAAGGCATCAAGAGAGATCAAGTTCGAGGATTGAATCAAGATCAAGAGATCATCACCCGAGTTTTTCTTCTTCTTTTCTTACTTTACTTTTTTTTATTGTTTTTAGTTGCATCATGTTGAACTTGAGTAGGACTTCTTATTCTCTTTTCACCATGTCCGACTAAACTTATTAGATTTCGGACATGGGACTATATTGTTTGTGATAGATTCTTAAGATTGACTACTTTATTTATCATCTACTTGAATACCTTTTTTAATTATTTAGTTTTTATTCATATTGGAACACTTGATCAATGTTTTTGTATGTTTAACATTATTGTTCATAATTCGAGAGATGAGTTCAATAGTAGGTCTCAATTAACTTGTTGGATTGGTACCGCCACTAGAAGGGGGGCTGAATAGTGGTAGGAAGAGTAATGAACTCTTTTCGTGCGGAAGCGATTAATCGGAGTAAAAAAAGTACAAAAAGGAAAGAACACAAGAAATTATTCGAGAGATTCGCTATAAAAAATCCCACGTCCCCTACCTAGTATATCGACTAGGACTTTTCTTCACAACTGAATGCACTTTATAATTCAGTGCCAACTCTATTACAATAGCACTTTCTAGCTTAGTGATTAACTTCAATTTCTTGATTTCTTGGCTCAAGACTGACCACTATATCTTGTTTATCGAGTACAAGATAACCTCTCTGAAATACAAAGATTTTGCGAGTACACTTACTCGTCTTTCAAACAAATAGCTCACAGTGATACAAGAATGTATATCGAAGATTGTTAGCACAATTCTTCTTGTATCAGTTACAATGAATATCTCTCTCAAGAAATATTGCGAATAAAGCTCAGATAATAGTATGAATGCTTATGTAATTCTTATGTAATCTTGTGTAGCTCAACACCTTGGAAACCTTCTATTTATAGCACTTTGAAGCTATTTTCCCGTTGGACTAGGAAAACACTTATAACGTACGTTATGCAGCATGTGTAGCGTACGCAAACTTAAATAGCGTACATAACGTAATCTTTGTAACGTACGTTATATAACTCCAGAACTGCCCAGTAGCAATTAATCCATCCTTTACATACGTTATCATCAATAGTTACGTACGTAATCGGGTCTTCAGATAGCCGTTGGATGATATGACATACTGGATGATGTCACTAACAAGAACAACGGTTAGATCATATATTTATATTCAAAGCCTGTAACGTACGTTATGGACAAGGTGTAACGTACGTTATATTACATAAGATCGTTCAATTTTGTTGACTTTCTAGAATTTGACCAACGGTAAATTTAAGTGTATTACGCACGTTATATATAGTATATAGCGTACGTTATCTTTAACAAGTAATATTAAAATGTAAATCATGTTATGATTTAAAAGACAACATCAATTTGTGTAATATGTTATGATTATCTTGTTTATTAAAACATCATCAAAATGTGTATAAAAAATATTGGTTTAACATAACTCACATAATCGATTATGAGATCGAGAGATTGGTGATTAATCGTGATGACTTTTGATCTTTAGTACTTTTTGGAGTAAGGTAATTTATGGTAGATGGAGACATCATCGTAGATTATTTAAAATATTTTTGCGACTGTCATATTTTTGTATTGGTACCGCCACTAGAAGGGGGGTTGAATAGTGGTAGGAAGAGTAATGAGCTCTTTTCGTGTGGAAGCGATTAAGCGGAGTAAAAGAAGTGAGGAAAGGAAAGAACACAAGAAATTGTTCGAGAGGTTCGGCTATCAAAAAGCCTACATCCACTATCTAGTGTATTGACTAGGACTTTTCTTCACAACTGAATGCACTTTATAGTTCAGTGCCAACTCTATTACAATAGCACTTTCTAGCTTAGTGCTTAACTTCAATTTCTTGATTTCTTGGCTCAAGACTGACCACTATATCTTGTTTATTGAGTACAAGACAACCTCTCTAAAATACAAAGATTTTTCCAGTACCCTTACTCGTCTTTCAAACAAATAGCTCACAGTGATACAAGAATGTATATCGAAGATTGTTAACACAATTCTTCTTATATCAGTTACAAGGAATATATCTCTCAAGAAATATTACGAATAAAGCTCAGATAATAGTATGAATGCTTGTGTAATTCTTGCGTAATCTTGTGTAGCTCAACACCTTGGAAACCTTCTATTTATAGAACTTTAAAGCCATTTTCCCGTTGGAATAGGAAACACTTGTAACGTACGTTATGCATCATGTGTAGCGTACGTAAACTTAAATAGCATACATAACGTAATCTTTGTAACGTACGTTATATAACTCCAGAACTGTCCAGTAGCAATTAATCCATCATTTACGTATGTTATCATCAACAGTTACGTACGTAATAGGATCTTTAGATAGCCGTTGGATGATATGACATACTGGATGATGTCACTAAGAAGAACAATGGTTAGATTATAGATTTAAATTCAAAGAATTTAACGTACGTTATGGACAAGGTGTAACGTACGTTATATTACATAAGACCGTTCAATTTTGTTGACTTTCTAGAATTTGACCAACGGTAAATTTAAGTGCATTACGTACGTTATATATAGTATATAGTACGTTATCTTTAACAAGTAATATTAAAATGTAAATCATGTTATGATTTAAAAGACAAAATCAATTTGTGTAATATGTTATGATTATTTTGGTTATTAAAACACCATCAAAATGTGTATAAAAAATATTGGTTTAACAATCTCCCCCTTTTGATGATGACAAAATAATTATATGAAATCTTGTTTGGAATTTTTTAGAATATGGAGGGATTTTAATTAATTTTACAGAGACTCCCCTGAGAGTAACTCCCCCTGAGATAAGCAATTATACCCATAAAATATATCCGAAAAATAGTGGTACAAAAACAGTTACTCAATAAAAGTTCAGAACAAGCATATTACTCCCCCTTTTTGTCATTAACAAAAAAAGGCCGAGTTGATAATCTGCAAAACAATACTCAATAAAAAACGATTAGTAGAATTTCAGGGAATATGAAGTGATAGCAGAATAGTCAACTTGGAATAATCAAGAAATACCAAATCATCCAAAAATATTGATAGATGCAAAATAAGAACAAGTTTTAAAAAAATATGAAGTGTCGGTCGATATCAGAAGATAATCATCAACATGAAGATTAATACTAATCAAGGTCGGTCTCTGAAGGCCGGGGAGGAATGGCTATCCCGAAGTGGGTGCAGATGCTCTCCAGCATTGCTTCCGACCTCGTGACTCGACTCTTAACTCGTAACACCCCCGAAATCAAACCGGGAATATTACACGCCGCAGACCCTCTCCGTGAGGATCCACCAGGCTAGACATTGAAACAACACATTACATTACATACCGACGTAACAAAATAACAAACCAATAGACCGATTTGGTCTTTTATCACTAACATACAAATCAAAGTATACATTTCTCTCTCGACTCATACCCATGCAAGGGTAAAATACACTCACAAACAAAAGTACGACAACGGAAAAGACCATACAACGAACTCCGACCGACTATACCCAAAACTGGCCTTCATGTGATTAGTATCATTCGTCTTCCATCATCCTTCGCACCGATTCTGTGTTTTGCTCCCAAAACCTGCATGTACCTGGACGTAGAACAGACATCCACCCCCCGAATACACGAGGGTTAGCAAAACTCCACTATTTTGCTAGTACAAGTATAAAATGCAAATACGAGCCATACACAACACATTCTGAGAATACAACGAAAGACTTCCCGAGATATATTGTTTAGTTAAAATAGTTCAAGTCTTGAAATTAGAAACGAAACAGGTAATCACTTTGAAAACACTTCCAAATCTCGGGAGTTTTGAAAACATTTGGGATTTAATAATCCTCAGTTTATCAAAAACCACTTAGGGTCACATCCCAAAGTTCGTTTTCCCAAAATGCAAATCCGTTAACAAAACACGGGGTCCACACCCCAACTATTCCGGTCCCAAAACACAGGGTCCAAGACCCGATCATCCACTTAGATTCACTTACAAGGACACATTACACATAATACATTATTCTTACGCCATTCTAGCCAAGCACTAAGACTCGATATATAACGTCTCTCGACCCCGAGCACAAAGCATTGTGATACTCCGGACAATATCACAATTAACGAAAACATCAAAATCAATATCACAGAAACCACAATTGGTAACCCATGGCCGTGCCCCTTAGCATCGGCCCCCAGACGCCCCTTCGAACGCTCCGGATGGGAAACCACTTCTACGGACGTACCCCTTAGTATCGGCCCCCAGACGCCCCGTCGAACGCTCCAGGTGGAAGATCAAAGACACACGAACTCAAGTCCACTTCCGTGGCCGTACCCCTTAGTATCGACCCCCAGACGTCCCGTCGAACGCTCCGGGTGGAAGGACAATAACTCACACACCCAAAAGATCATAATTCAAAGTTGCAAACCACAAGCCTCGAAAGTCAATCACAGTATATATAGTCGAGGTACCTTACTAGAATGGGCAGTTCATCCAACACATACTCACGACCAAGTAACAATACAATTAACACTAGAATTCAACGATGCAACTAGTACCAATAACATAGCAACGAGAGAAAATACCTTTCCAACCACGCCGAATGGTACAACCTCCTCATAAAGGAGTTACCACCTTTATCACACCATGTCACATGATCATCAATAAACAAACGTTCCCCCACACATACCTCAATGAGAGGTTAAACTATTATAACGTCATAATCACACAAGACGATACCCTACGAAAGTAAGGTATTCATATACTCAACAATAATACACATACTTAGACAAGCACATTTAACAACGAAATCATACGAGTCATCTTTAAGGAAATATTGAAAAGCATATCGATTCCTTTGAAAGTTAATTATAGATGTTCATTCAGCACGTATCGTCGATTACCAACTACTAAATCCACAAAAACACGTAATGTATGGGCAAGATACTTGCCTCGATACCACGAGCAATGAAACGACGAACATACGCGGTCGGGTAGCCCTCGAACTTCCAAGAACGAACAAGAACTCGACAACTCCAGGAAAACTATGAAGATAATATCACCACAAATCAATAACGCTAAACGGAATCCGAAACAACTCGAAAAACAACAAGAATTCGAGGGTTTCTTCAAGGAAATTGGGAATCATGTTCCGGGCGATAAAAATCGATAAATGAGTTACAAAATCTGAAGGTCATGACAAATACAATGGAATTACCATGAACAATTCATCAATATATGACAAAACAACGAATCACAAAGAAAACCCCCCAAAAATTACACAACTAGGGTTCTACGGAAGAATTACCTCGATCCGGCAAAGAACTAGGATTCAGAGATGATATAATCGAAAAGGATCTTCCAAAACACCTTGGAAATGATTAGAACCGACCAAGGACTCGAGCTCCCGAGCCTCCCGTCGCCAGCCGCCGCAAGAAGTGAGAAAAAGGGTAAAAATGAGGTCTGGCCGAAGCCCAGGCCTATATATGCCGACAGCGTTACGGCCGTAACCGGTAGGGCCTTACGGTCATAACTCGGTCAACGCCTAGAGCGTGCGTAACGGCCGACTCCTAGCGTACGTAATGAACACCGCTTACGGCCGTACTCGGCATGGCCTTACATCCGTAACCGAACTCCCAGGGCTACTGCCCGAAATCTGCCGACGCCTTACGGCCGTAACAGGCCAACGCCTAGCGGTCGTAACAAAGCCTTACGACCGTAACTTGACGATCCTTACAGCCGTAATCGAGTGTCTCCAGGCCAAGGTGTGCGGGTGCATTGCGTCCGTAATTGGCCATGCCTTACGGCCGTAACTCGGCCCAGTCAACCCTCCAACTGCCCGGCTAGTGACCCGACGACGTCTCGATCACGCGAACGCACCGACTAAGATTCAAAATAATAACGAGCAGGCTACGAGACTCAATGAACCACAGTGCAAGAACACGATTCCAAAGATGCGGACGACAACAACCTGTTCGACCGAAGAAAAAAATTCGACGAAACCGGAACGAAGATCTCGGGTATTACATTCTACCCCCCTTAAAAGAAGTTTCGTCCCCGAAACTTAAAACATAGAACGATCAACACAAAACAATCTCGGGTAACACATGCTATCCGTTGCCGACGACCTGCAACGAATCACATGCAACACGTAGCCGTCATCATCCATATCGCTACACAAGTACGATAACAAAGCACAGCGAATACAATCAATATGGTTGACCAAACCGAATAGCACGACAACCCAAAACACGAGTTAACCACTGAACAAATACGAGATTCCACAACCCAAGGGTTGGAAGATCGAAAACGAAGTTAAATTCCTGTATTTAAGGGGAATTATGAAATGACCCGAATGCTCAAAAAAATCCCGATATGAGATCAACAAAACCCGGACAACAAATGATCGAACCACAACAATCAAGACGACAATAGTCGAACAATCATATTTGAATCACGACGAACAACAAGAATCGAATATCAACTCCGAAGTTTGCCCCTCGACTCGAGACAATATATGATCCGGTGAAAACGACAAGATATGCATTTACATAAGATTCGCAGGAGTGGAACCGAATTCGGAAAAAAAGTCACAACGACAAACGGATTTACCCGAAACAATACCGCAACTCGTTCGAACAACAAAAAGTGAAGAGTAGAACAAGTCCAGAAAATATCAGCGAACACAAACGAGTCAATAGAGTCGAACAAAAGGGAAGCAAAAAAAAATATGGATATTACACCATATCACCTTTAAAAGAGATTTCGTCCCCGAAACCAAAAAACAAGAACAGAGTGCTAGAATAGCTACCTTCTCGGCAATATTCTCTTGGTCCCGCATCTGATGACTAACTGTACCGCGGTCACGACCGCGTCCTATGTTATTTGGCATACTAAGCGGATGCTCACTCAATACGATGGCACAACATATCGACATAAGGTATCTAATAGCAATACGATAAGAGTGCCCACTCTGGATAATTACACGAATACAAAATTTACAATTGCGATACTCGGAACTTGCTATCATAACCAACCATTTAAATAATCACATCAACAAAAGTCTTATGACCCATACCGGTTCAAACACGGCCGTAATAACTATACACCAATATAATTAACAATTTATAACGTTCTTCTCAAATCCCCATGAGGTATCCATTTAGATAATATCATTTAAAAACCTTTGGAATTCATATATATATTTTTCTGAAATAAAAATTTGAAAATATTTTTGATACCTCGGGCTGTTGTTTTATCAAAACTTGTAAACAACGGACTTTAACCGTCTCAGTATGAACTTATTTGCAAAAGAATATTTCCTTATAACCGGCACTATCAAAATCACCATGCCACTACACATCATCATTTTGGTGTGATTCAAGATCACACACGATAACTAGCTCAGTACAGAAAACTTTTCTAAACCCGAGTTTGAAGTTTAAATCAAGTAAGATTCTTTATCTCCACAATATATTGTTGAAAATAAGAAATTGTATTGGTCTATCACTATAAGAATAAGCATCAAAGACTTCGGATAATATTTGAAGTAAAAACGTTATAATTACCGAAGTCTATGTTCGTGTAGTAAAAGGTATACTTTGGACTTTGCATTTTATGCGAAGTCTAATATCTTAATAACCAAAGTCTATCTCATTTTTTTTTCTAATTATGATCCAAATGTGGGGGGTAAGTGAAGTAAAAGAATGTCTTTAACTTCGGTTATTTTATAATTGGCGTAGTAAATAAAGAACTTTTTACTTCAGTTATTGTATAATATATATTAGTATTTTCTGCAGTAATATATATTAATATTTCACATTTCAGTTTAAAATTCATTGCCAAAATCTACATTCAACTATAACTTACCATCAACCACAAGAGCTCAATAATATAAGAACCAACAATTTCATATCATCCCATCTTAAAAAAACTAACATGCGTTCCAACCAATTCAAAACCACATACATATCATAATCCTTGAGTAAATGCAAGACTCGACCAAAAATGCATAATAATATCCCCTCAATTTGAGAGACACATTGGCTTAATTTAATGAGAAGTTGAGATACATCAAAAATATTTACAGTGCTCTATAGAACTCTATAAATACAAAATAAAACAAACTTTACTAGCTTTCGAATATTTTTATCACTTGAAGTTGAAGTTCACATTGACGATATAACGCATTGTAATCTGCTCCACATTGTAGACTATGTACTCGTTGTAACACAAAGCCCCTTGCAACAAACAAATAAAACAAAGTCACTTTCGAAGCAAGTGATGGGAGATTGTTTCGAAATCATATTGAAACAAAAAAAAAATATAAAAAAAAATACATGAACCTTTGGGCCCGGTTGCTCTTTTGGTCTTCCTAATGGAACAACGCCGCCGTTTTCAAGTGTTGCAGCCTCCGAAAGATCAGGGGCGGTCGAAACTACTCCATTTGTGCTATACAAAGATCCAAACATTTCGACTCCAAATGAGTAGTATTATTGATCCGGACACATGCAATTGAGAGTAAAAGAACATACGACGAAAAGAACAACAATCAACAACATAACATCAAACCTAAGGCCCTGTTCTCTTTGCTGTTTTGAGGTCATTTTCTGTTTTTATTTTCGAAAATACTAAAAACGTGTTTTTTTTATCATTTTCAAAAATGCATTTTGGAAAACAAAAAAAATATTTGTACACAAAACGCAAAACGACCAAAACCTCGTTTTGAGCGTTTTGTGTGTATTTCAACAAAAAAATCTTCAAAATGCTCAAAATGCATTTTGAGTTTTTTTTTTTTTGGATTATCCTAATTTCAAACTAAGTCTAAAATAAAGATTTATGAATTTAATATTAATATTACAAAAAAAATATTTTGCAAAATAAATTTAACAGAACGCGTTTTCAGCAATTTTGAAAACAAAAATAAAAATAGAAAAGTACAAAATATTTTTCAAAATGAAAATACAAAATGAAATACAAACAGAACGCACCCTAAGCTTCCCAGCAGGCAACTTGTCAGCCTGATAATTAGCTGTTAGCAGTTCGGCCATGTCTCCCAGAGCAACCTGCGAAACAACTCACACAATTATATATAGGCAAAGGAAAATGTGATATAGCTTTTGTTACAACATTGCACTTGATGTTTTAATCTAATTACAGAAAACCCATTTATCTTTCAAGCTTATAAATATGTTGTTAAAAATTGTTCCTGTATCCTCAAGAAGGGTTATTTGTTAGCTGAATACACTCGAGGGGGTCATAATGCAGTTTCGGAAGGTAATTGAAGTTGTTTGTAACTAAATTAAACTGCAATAGTGTTTGTAAAGTCAAAGTGTCAGTATTAACTGCCACATTGGACTTTTCACGGAGTTCATATAACTTTGATCATCATTATCTTTGATTATATATTAATAAAATTGTAAAAAGAATATTTTGAAAATATACACTGAGAAAAATCCAACATCTTACAACCATGATATAAGGTTAGTATATATGAATAGTGTAAAAAAGTGAAGTGTTGCAACTAAAAATGAACGGAGGAATCACATTTTAATTTACATAGATGCAGACAGAGGGAGACAACATAAATCACCTCACATAAAAGCAGCACACCAGCATTGGCACTTTTAGTCGAACAACAATAATTAGCACTTTTTAAGAACATATCAGCAAAATAAACTCCTTTGCCAAACATGTAACCCGTGACAGGTGCTTCGGGAGGAGCAATACGCAAACCTGGTAAGGTTTCAAATCTAATCATATTCTCCTTGAGTATCAAATTACATCTGAATCCAAACAAATAAATATAAAAATATACAAATAAACAAATATAGTCATCATTATCATCAACTGCACCTTAAAACCAACTATGCTCGGGTAGGTGTTATGAAGATTATGATGCGACCGAAGACACGGACGACAATAACCAATTCGACCGAAGAAAAAAATTCGACGAAACCGGAACGAAGATCTCGGGTATTACAACTCGGGCATCTAGCAATGGGGAGGAAGAAGAGCCTGTCCGACTCGCACGAGATGGACCAGCCTGAGATACATGAAGCTGTAGACGTGATCTCTCAGCCTGAGGGCCTCTCGCAAAGATACAATCCTCAAGATGAGGTAAGGCACACAAGAGAATCACCGTGTCTCAAATAGGCCATATAAATCCAACCTCTATTCCTAGTCTGCACATACTTCATCGAACGAATGGTTCCTTCGTGAACCATATTCCCTTTCGGAATCTCTACCCCATGAAGTCCTGAAAAGTCTACTCCAGCATCCACAAATATTCTTGTCAATGTGGATCCAAACGGCATCCCGGATTTTATTTGATGGTTTTTTCTCACATAACCTTTCTTCTGAAAAATAGACCCTTGCTCGACGAACCACTTCATCACAACTCGAGCAAAGTTAACTTGATGATCGTTTAATACATGGTAGATAATTTCCATATCAATGTTAACAAGCCTTTGTTATGCATTTACTTTTGGCATTAACGAACGAGTAATGTCATCATGTAATAAGCAAATATTCAAGCCAAAATCCTTGTTTTCAAATTTGTCCGAACGAACGTCGATCACAGTTTGAGTTTTCAGAAAATCATGGACAACAATCTCATTTAGATCATCATTAATATCCTCATCAGTAGAATTGTTTTCTGACACAAAATTCCCATTACAAATGATTCCTTCGTTTTGTAATCCAAACAATTCGAAAAGTTTAACGGCATCAAAAGTAATAGATTTTCCACGAACCATAGATCTTATCACAACTAAACCATCAGAATTAAAATTTGTCGAGAAGTTTGCATAAAATTCTCGCACTAAATCCTCATAGATAGGTTTAGAGAAACTAACAAATCTATCAATCCCCAGCATATCAAAGAACTCGTCCAAATGAACTCCAATACTTTTCATAGACTCAAAATCGAAATAGTGGCTAGATGTTACCTCTTCATCGATTAAAATTTCTCTGAAAATCTTTTCTGCCTAAGGATTCACGAATTGGTTCGCTTCTGCCGGATTGGAGGTAGATTCTCCCATTTTTTTCTTCCTTGATGAGTGTTCTTCATTTTGATGGAGGATGGAGGGTTGTTTTGGTAAATTCGGTGGGGGGCTGATGAAAATCATAAGGGGATTTAGGTGAGTTTTGTCGCGGGTGAGGAATTTGGGAGTTAGGGTTTATGAGGAAAATGAGGGTTAGTCGGGTTTTTAGAAACTAGCAAAAGGATATAACGTATGTTATGTGTTGGGATAAACAATCCTGTACCATGTTTTGATAAAGTGCCAACATACAGCAAGTAGCTGTCCCGAAGACAATCATACAACAAGATGTCAAGTGCCTCAACATACAAGCAAAAGAATAAAGTGCCATCATACAGCAAGAAGCTCATCAGTCGATATGACACCAAGTATGGAAACTGTCCTGAAACATTTATACAGCACCTTCCATACAGCAGCACTAAGCTGGCCTACAACATGGAACCTACAGCTACAGCAGTATAAACGCAACATGTTGGATACAGCAAACAGGCTATAAGTATTGAGATCTTCAAACACTTATCCAACAGGACTGAAGACCGTTGGAACGGAATCTACTTTATACGCTAAAGTCAAGCCACCATTTGAAAAGAAGTATTTAAATACTGACTGGATAAAGTATTTAAATACCAACCGACAAAGATCTTCAGACAAGGAGCAAAATCCGGATCTTGTACTGTGCAAGTCAAACAACACGGAATGGACTCTTTGCTCAACGGATCTATTCTAAACGGATCTATTTCCAAAGGCTATATATATACCCCTAAGTTTGAAGATCAGAACAACAACGATATACACGAATATTCATAAGATCAAGAACTGAAAACTGAGCAACCTGAGAGATACTGAGATACACTCGTGAACATCACAAGAACAGTATATCAAGAGCAATCATATTTCTTCAAGCATACTGCCTTACTTGAGAGAATAAATATATAAGTGCTACAAGTGTTCAACCTTGAACAACACATCATCAACTCAAGCTCAAGAAAGTCAAGCTGTTGTTCAACCCTTGTTCTTACATTTGAAGAAACCATCAGCCCTGTGTGGACTGAAGAAAGCCTTGCTTTTCGTGAACTCTGCATTGTAGACGAAGCTTCGGAACTGTGTGTGAAGAAGCGAGTCAAGTGAAATCTTTAATCAGTCTGTGTGAATGGTTGAAAGCGACAGTCTTTTTATCAATCTGTGTGAACGATACAACGATAGGTTTGAGTATAGACACGTAGTGTTTATAATAAACATTTTCACTCCCATGTAGAGGACCAGTGGACGTAGAGGGTTTACCTCGAACCACTTTAAATATCATGTCATTTACCTTCTGCACTTATTGTTTTCATTACTGTGATTATTTTATAAGTATACATTGCATACCCTGTACGCACCAAGCTAACAGGAGAAAATCTAGTTGTTGTATTTACAGCAACTTATCTTAATAAACTTCTGTGTTGGAATATTTTATTCCAAATATTCATTAATCGAGTTTTGATGATTAAGTTGTTAAACAAAGTAATACAACAAAAAAGCGAAACAAAACAACGAAGAAATCAAAAGTCGCAAAAAGCTGGTCAGAAGGAAGATAACGTACGCTATATTGACAGCATAACGTACGTAATGTTACTAAGGTAACGTACGTAACACATGAAAGATAACATACGTAATGATGTGTTTGTGAATTCAAATAAGATTAACATTGAAGATGATGTCATGGCATAGGTCATCATGCAACGGACAATTTGACCAATGTTAACGTACGTAATGGGCAGTTGGATAACGTACGTAACGAAGACCTCAGAGGCTACTGGACTGTTTTGTATGAAGCATGACGTACGTAACATATTGATGTTAACATACGTAACGAAACTAATGTACATAAAGAAGAGGCTATAACGTACGTAAAGGAGGCTAAACTGGCAACGGCTAGTTTGTGGGAAATGGCTATAAATACCAAACCACTTGGTATCAAACCATACAACAACATTGAGCAAAGCAATCATACTTGAGATATCATTGTAAATATTATAGTTGTTCTTGAGCTTAAATTGATAGTGATTGAGTGTTATACCTAACATCATACAAGAGAGAGAAAAAGAAAAGATACGATTGGATTCAGTGTTATTAGGATCAAGGATCCGATATTGTTAGAATCGCAATCGATATCTAAGTGAGGTTTATCTAGTACCGATAGAAAGCTATAGTGGTTGATTCCTTGTCCAATAGAAAAGGAAAACGGTTTAACTTGGACCGTCATAAAGACAAGTGATTGAACGGTTTACTCGGACCGATAAAAGACGAGCTTCTAATGGTTATCCCTCGACCGATAGAAGAGAGGTGCAGAGGTTTATCTTTAGCCTATAGAAAAAGATACCGAGAGAGGACGTAGGCACGTTTGGACGAACCTCTATAAATCATTGTGTCGATTTATTTTTTGCACTTTATTTAATTCGCTTCTGCAACACGAAAGAGTTTTATAACTCTATCTCCAAACGGCGATACCGACCAATATTGCTCCAACAATTGGTATCGGAGCGGTATTCCTAGAAACGGCTTAACATCCGAGGGGAAGATCCAATGGCATTTCAACTTGCCCCGGTCGAAGGTCTTGCTCTTAACCGAACACCATTATTCGATGGATCGAAGTTCATGACTTGGAAGAAGAAAATGTCTATTTTCATCCGAGCTTACGATATCGAATTATGGAAAGTCATTTGTCTTGGTCCCAAAATTCCGACGAACTCGAACGGAACTCTCAAAACTTTTGAAGAGTATGATGATGCGGATTGGAAAAATGACCACTATAATTGCAAAGCCACGTAATTATTATATTATGCATTAAATCCGGAAGAACACAACTGGATATCTTCGTGTGATAGTGCGAAAAAAATATGGAAAATGCTTGAAGTCACACATGAAGGAACGTCTCGAGTCAAAGAGACGAAGATCAACATGCTTCTTCACGATTATGAGCTATTTTAAATGAAGGACGATAAATCCATCACGATCATGCTCGACCGTTTTTTGGTCATCACTAATGGATTGGCATGTTTTGGAAAACCACTTTCGAGTAGTGAAAAAGTTAAAAAGATCCCACGATCACTTCCTCGGGAATGGGACGGCACGGTAACAGTGATTATGGAATCTAAATATTTAAACAATCTTGATTTTAGTGCTCTCGTTGGTTCACTTATAAACTACGGGATAGTTCTAAAATCTCGGAATGCCAAACCGAAGCCGATGGAAAGAACGATAGCCGTGAAGGCTAAGATGTTTAAGAGAGAAGAAATCCCAGTCGATGATAGCGACGAATAATCGGCATATTATGCCAAGAATATTAATAAGTTTCAAAACCTTATTAAACCGGAGAAAGAAAGACATCTCGGGCGGAATGAAGAAATTCGACAATAATTGTCGAGTCTGTGGTAAACCAGACCACTTTACGAAGAATTGCCGAGCAAACCCCAAGAAGGAGGTTTTAATAGCAACATGGAGCGATGAAGACGAAGATGAAGATTTCATTAATCAAAATAATCTCGCTCTCATGGCCCGAAGCTCATTCGACGATAGCGACGTCGAAAGTCAAGTAAGTACATCCTCTCACGACGAGTTATTTGAAAATTTTGAATTATTGCATACGGATTTTCAAAATGCTTTATTTGAGATTAAATCCCTCCAAGCGAAAAATAAATTATTGGAAACTGAAATTTCCAAAATTCTTGAAAAGGGGGAATTCGTTGAACCGATCATTCTCATTGCCTTGAAAATGAAAATATTTTAAAGGATGACCTTTTGAAAGTTCAAATCGAGCTAAAGAATTTAACGAAGAAATTTTCATGTGGAAATGATAAATTTGAACAAATGCTTTCGGTTCAAAAATTTACTTTAAATAAACAAGGTTAGGATTCAAACCTCATTCTAAAACCGAATCCTTAAATTTCGAAATACCCCATTGCGAAAAATGTTTGAAAATTGGGCATCATATTTCGAACTGCAAAAGCCCAAGACGGACGAAAATTAAAGAGATTTGGATTCCAAAAGGAACCATTATTCCGAACATCGTCCATATATCCAAACAAAAATCAACTCTCGGTTGGGTCCCCAAAAATTATTTTTCATCAAATTGGTATTATACTGAGGGGGAGTAATATTTTAAAAGGGGAGATATTTTTGTCAGGGGGAGTTTTACCCTATCATGCGTATTTCTATACATCAATTGGTATTTATTATTCGTTTATATTACACTTTTTGCTAGGGCCGTCATAAATCGTTTTTTTTGCAGGAACCGAACCCGAACCGAATTGTGTATTTCGGGTTCAGTTCTATTTTTTTTTTCATTCGGAACTGAACACAACCCGAACCGAAATTTTCGGTTCGGTTCCGATAATATTTCGGTTTTATTTTTTTCATGTCTATATGAATCTATTCATCTGTTTCAATCTAAAAAATTCAATTTTAAACAACAATAAAATAAACCCAGCCGGAACATCACTCTGCACCCTCGTCGTCATGCAACTCCAGTGGTTGTTTCCCCGCTCTCCTGGATCCTGAACATAAACAAATGTTCACCCCCGAAGGGGTTAGCACAACGATGCTAGTACAAGTACCACAACATATTATTCAACATCTCACGAATAATAATAATGACAAAGAACCAAAGAGTCTTCTCCTACGAGAAACTCAATAATAACATACACACATGATAACCACAACATGATATCACATCATACACATGGTAATTCCGATGATCCAGCGTTCACTGCCTAGACCCCCCGATGATTTCGTCAAACCAACCCGAGATGGAAAAACCCATCCGATGATCCAGCGCACGCTAACATAGATCCCCCGATGATCCCGTCGGACCAACACGAGGTGGACAATACAACAACGACATACATGTACAACAATATGTATAACATCAATACATAAAACAATTAAGGTACTTGCCTCGATTTGAAGACAAGAATAATACTTCCACGAAAAACGAAACACTCGAAGGTCGCCCCTTCGATCAATCACGTAGCAAGCTCGAACCTTAAGCAAAAGAAATAATATAGAGTTCATCTTACATCGTACGGACATCTAACAATCTAAATAACAGTCGGAAGTTCATAAAACGTAATCTGCCTGGCTTGCTTAACGCACGATACGTATCCTATGTAGCGTACGTTAAGGCTACCTGTTAGTGCATGCAATAATACGAAGTCTAGCGTACGCTAACCATGCACTGTCAGTACCTCACTGATCAGTCGATTGACTCGCCTGATGATATAACGCGCGTTACGTTCCAAGCGTAGTGTACGTTAACTTATGCCCAATAGCGCACATTAATTATAAAGCTTATCGCACGCTAAACATGTATGACAGTTCTTCCCTGGGCAGTCGACTGTTCAAACTATGATGAAACTTACCAAATCCTCAGTGTTTAATATACGTTATCTCCATGCATGTTACGTTCATCTTATTATAAATGATCTCACGGATTCAAACATCTTCGAGATACAAGGATACGTATAATCATCACAACACCATATTCCATCTTGATTACAATTCTCATGCGAAGTTTGGTGTTCTTAAAGTCGATGCACTAGATTCCAATATCATCATTACATCCCGATTTAACCATGAAGATGAACTAACAATTCCAACTTATAAGAAAGGATGCAAATCTTCTATGATTCTTTCCTAAGTCCATTTAACAAAAGTGATAACAACTTTACGTCTACGATCAATATGGTAATGTCATCAATACGGATAATTAATCTCAGAATATTTCTCTCATCATTCAACGTGGTAAGATGCTAGTCATGATGTTTCCAACGATGATATCTTAAGTATAAACATTCCAACTTATAAACATGATGATGTTTGGATAATTCATCAATGTAACTCAATATCTTGTAGCATAATCCTCATATCCTTAATAACACGAATCCAAGGTAGGAGATAGTACTAACATACCTTAAGATGAAGAAAACACTGAAACAATAGGTAGACTTCAACCCCGGTTGCTTGTGTGTCACTCCAAAGTGAGTTTCTTCTTCAATGATCAAGTGTAAGTACTCTCCAATCTTCAATGATCATGTAAGGAGGGTTTATATGTGTTTAAGAAGTATGGAAGGCTCTCTGGACTTCCAAGGAATAAAGAACAAGTGAAAGAAACATAAACCAAATGAAATGAGGGTGTTGTCCCGTATATAATGTTTCTGCACGTTAGCTGATTAGCGCACGCTATCTTACTGTCCTTAGCGCACGCTAATTAGCGTTGACTCCAAAACTGTCTAGGTTCACCCGCGGGAATCTTATCCGGACCCATGTCCGGCTGGCGCATGTGCTAGCCGCCTAGCTCAATAATTGACTGCCTAACGCACGCAATTCTTCATTCGTAGCGTACGCTAGTTTTAGCCGATAACGTACGTTAAGCTACATTCTTAGCGTACGTTATCACGTGTTCGCATGAGAAAATTTACATGTTGTTATACTCATGTACAAGGATACAAATATAGGAAATATCATACTCCAGTTATCGATATCACAATTCCGAATAATACAGGTCTCAAATACAGATGAAATACACAATAATAAATCCAGATATTACATACTCTCCTACTAAAAAGGAGTTTCGTCCCGAAACTCAAGACGAAAATAACTCTGGATATCTGGACTTCATTCTATCTTCCGTTTCCCAAGTGGCTTCTTCCACTCCGTGGCATGACCACTGAACTTTGACCAAAGCGATTGGTTTGTTCCTCAACTGCTTAACTCGACTCTCGAGTATCCTGACCGGTCTCTCTTCAAACGTTCCATCCTGAGCAACTTCGATCTCGCTGAAATCAATGACATGACTAGGATCTCGTATATACCTCCGTAACTGGGATACATAGAAGACGTTATGAACATGGATCAATGACGGCGGTAATGCCAATCTGTATGCTAACTCTCCAACTCTTTCAAGAATCTCGAACGGTCCGATCTATATAGAAAAGATCCTGAAGCGATTTAAGATGGAAAATTCTAAAAGAGGGTTCCTACATATACGACATGGCGTAAAAATTTCCTTAGAGATGTGTCCTCAAAGTGAGGAAGACAGAAAGGAATGAGCAAGGTACCCTATGCTTCGGCAGTGGGTAGCCTTATGTACGCTATGATTTGCACTAGACCGGATATTGCCTATGTTGTGAGCATAGTAAGTTATTTTTAGTCAAATCCAGGGCAGGAATATTGGACTGCTGTAAAGAATATTCTTAAGTACCTGAAGAGGACTAAAGACTTGATTCTTACATACAGCGGTGGAGAACTTAAAGTGATGGGATATATGGACATATATTTTTCAAGAGATATGGATGCGCAGATGTCAACATTAGGGTATATCTTTACTCTGAATGGTGGAGCAGTATCTTGTAGAAGTGCAAAATAAAGTGCGACTGTGATTTCCACATATCATTCCGAATATCAGGCAGCCACGATGGCTGCTAAAGAGGCATTTTGGATTAAGAAGTTCACTAAGGAACTTCAAGTGGTTCCTGACTCAGATCATCTTGTGGCACTATTTTGTGACAACGACGGAGCTGTTGCGCCGACTAGGGAGCCTAGGGCTCACTAAAAACACCAAGTACATTGAGAGAGAGTATTATTTTGTTACAGAAATGGTTTAGAAAGAGAACATTACACTACAAAGAATAGACAGACAAATAACGTTGCTGATCCGCTAACCAAGCCATTATCTCAGAAGGTCTTAGAGAGAAATCTGGAGAGTGTGGGTATTAGATACCATGGTTTGTGGCATTGAGTGCAAGTGGGAGATTGTTAGGGATATGCCCTCGAATGCCACACAGATGATGGGAGAGTGAGAGCATTCTATTGTAATTATGAATATCAAATTAAATAAGGCATTCATTATTTTTATGGGCGATTTACATTTGACAACCTTTTTAGATGGCCTAATTATAGTTTAATCCCTATTGTTTCAGATATTATAATGAAGGACAATCTTTGCTCTGTCCAGAAACTATATTTACAACGAAGGACAAAAGTCAAACTTTCAGATGATGTCACAGGACAGAGTACTGATATTCCAAATTTGCCCTTTTATTTTCCTTTTTGTTTTTACCCATTTAGTTTTGGCCTCACGTGGTGGCACATGCTGGACCTCATTGTAATATATATAACACTTTTGGGAAAATAAAAAATAGTTTCTGGGAAAAAAAATTATCTTTTCGAAAAAAATATTATTTTATGGAATTTTTTTATTTTTCGGAAAAAAATAAAAAAAAAATTCTGGAGAAAATTATTTTTTGGCCAAAAAGATATTTTTTTTCGATGAAGTGGTAGCACAAGGCAAACACTTTTATGGAAAGGATGAGAAAGATGAAGTTGAAATGGAAAAAAATATTGGAGTTGAAAAAGAAAAAAACTGAAGAAGTAGAAAAAGAAATAGATGACAGAGTTGAAGAAGAAGAAGAAGAGGAGGAGGAGGAAGGAAGATGATTAGGATGACTCTAATCATGATGAGGATCAGGATGAATCTGATCAAGATGGAGGAAGGACAGTTGATGAATCAAATGCTGACAAAGAGTCAAACAGACAGGGAGAACATCCATCAGCCAAGTCTCCCCTGCTGAAAAATCAACTACATATGAGAACCCATCTGAAATTTCACATCAGGAACCTGTTGATCAGTTACCTCTGAACCTGGCTGAACTGATCAAGAATATGGTCGAAGAAACTGTTGAAAAACTTCTGGCCACAAGAGTCGAACCACATCTGCTGGAATTAAATAGAAAAATGGATTCCTTTCTCAACAAGAAGTAATCGTCCCCAGCTCCTAGCTCTGTCAGATTACCCCTTAGTATGCAAGATTTTATGACCAAGGTGGAAGAACGGTTGGCACAACTCATTGATGCTGGAAAAAAGGGAGAAGAGATGAGATGCAAATGGAAAGAATCCCTAGTTGTTGTTCCCAAAAAATGTCCCTCCTCCAGTCATTCACTATCCAGAAGCAGGAACGAGCTCCCAAAAGCTCAAAATAAAAAACTCAGCTGAGGATCAGGACCCTCCTGCAAAGAAGAGGAGAAAAAAAGACATTGTCCAACCACTCAGCTGGAAAGGAAAAGAGTTGTATTTTGTGGAGAAGTTTATACCAGAGGACGCTGTACCTATGTGGGGAATAGCCAAGAAACAATTTATAGAGAAGTATTATATATGGGAAATACTTCAAGACCCTGACTGTCCCCCACAACCAATTTTCATTGATTACATGGAGCTTAACTGGCAGAACTTGTGGGAAATCCTGAATAAATATGCTGAAGAGGAATTTGACGCATATCCAATGATCCCCTCATTCATACCATAAGAAGCCCCTACTGATGTAAATGGAAAGCTGAACGATAATGCTGTTCACGAGGAAATAAGAGAAGTATGCATCAAAAACAAATATACTTCTCCTGAAGACCAAGAGTTTGCTTCAACAGTTACAAAGAAGAAATATGGGCTGATTCCAGTCGTGGAAAAAGCCATTGGAGAAAAACCCTTAAAATCACCGTCTCCAGCTAAGTCCAGAGGAATCGGAAGAAGGGGTGAATGCTTAAATTTTGTTGTTGTTTACTTGTATTTTTTTTGTTTAAAAATTCATTCAAGTACTGTAATGTAACACACAAAAATGAAAAGTATATACAGTCAACCTGAATGATAATTTCCAGTTGTCTCAAACTGATTGAACTCTATTTTTTGTGTGTGATGACTCATTTTCATTTGAACAAATCATTAAGTTTTGCCATCATCGGAATAGGGGGAATTTCTTAGGAATACATTTAGGATTTTGATGATGTCATCCATGTATTCTAAAATTTAATTCAAATGTAATGTTCTAAGTGCTTGACATTGTAAAGAAGAACCAAATGAGTATCTTCAATAGGCCTTTTTAAAGTAAAACTAAGGATTGATCAAACAAGCTAAGTCAGAATATTAGCTGAGTATTGCATATCAATTAAGTATCACATATCAGCCGAGTACCGCATATCAGCTAAGTATCGCATATCAGCTAAGTATCGCATATCAGCTAAGTATGGCATATCAGTTGAGTATCGTATATCAACTGAGTATCGACAAGTCATAATATAAGCTGGGGTTGGTCAAGATAGAATGACAGCTGAGTTTAGCCAAGACAGAACTTCAGTTCAGTATGGACGTCAAAATATTTGGACAAAATTCAACAAGTATTAATCAGCTATGTCCACATCAGCAAACGTTGAAAGGTCAACAAAGACGGCAAATCACATACAGACGCAAATAAAGCCAAAGAGACAATGTGAATGATTCCGCAAGTTAAGGAATAAAATACCCCTTGAGATTCGCGCTCTGAAGACTTCCTATTATAGAATTCAAAGAAAACGGCGCAAACAACTGTATATCTTCAAATGGGCAGATTTGAAGCAAGCGACAAGCCGTGCAACAAGATAAAATGTTAAACAAAGAAGTTCCTCTCCAACAGATCGATTTGTTCAGGATACAACGACAATGAAGAAACTCAAGATCGTACTATAATATCTAAAGAACTGAAAGTAGAAGTACGATGCGGTTTACACTTACAAGCAATGAAAGCAATCAAAAGCAATATAATATAGCATAGTAAAGTGCAAAGATCATAAGAATCAAATACTAAGAAACTCTTAGAAGTTAGAGAAGATAAACACTCGTGTCTTGAAGTTTTGAGTATGGCGTACTTTCTTGGACAAGGTTCTTGAAAGTAAAAGGTTGTAAGGCATCCACGGGTTATTGATTGGAAGGTGATAGACAACTTGAGAGTTGTTGAGGCATCTACGGTTTTCGATCAAGAGGTGACAGACAACCAAAGGGAAAGAGTTACAACGACAATGACTTTTCACTGGTTGAAAGCTATCATAATTAGATTCATTGTAACAGTTGAAAGTTATAGTGATTTTATCTCCAAGGGGATTGGAGAGAAATGGATTAGTAGATGATTACTCGACCACTGAAGCCACTATAAGTGTTGTGTTATTTATTATTTACTGTTTTAAGCATCATACTTAACTGCTGCATCCATCTTAACTGTTGTATTGAAAGTCAGCTAAGTCTACCGCATAATATTTGTCAGCCGACTTCTGAGCAGTACTTAGCTGAGATTTTAGCTAAGTGTTAAGATCAACTAAGTTTACCTAGCTGCTCATATCACTTGAGTTTCTTAAACCAGCTAACTCAGCAAAGAGTTTTGAAAGTCTATTCACCCCCTAGACTTTCACTATACGTACTTGTGACCTACAATCCTATCATTCGTTCTCAGTTAGGTTACGGTGTAGGCCATGAGACTGGCTAGGTGGTGCTAACACCCATTGGATCCTCCCAATGCTAACTGAGACGAACATATATTTAGCTTATTCTCTCTCGGTTAATATTGGACATTAGATGTCTAATTTAATTTATTGGAAATTAAATCGGTCTCGTGAATTAAATAAATTACTGGTAATTAATTTGTTCAAATTATTTTTTAGAGAATTTATTTTTAATATAATTAATTAATTAGATTAACTAATTGTGTTAATATTGAAACATGCCAAAATTTATCTATCGAACTAAATTTTTGCACTTGAGTTCTAATCGTAATTTTGGGAGAAAAATAATTTTATAGAATATTTTAAGTATTTATAAAATTAAACTTCTAGCGGTATACTTAGAGTATAAATTGATAGAAATATTTTTTGGTAATCTTTCGGCGTGTAATACGTAGAGGCATGGTGGTTTCGATACTCGGGAATTTCCTAAAGTTAGGCACGGATTATTCAACATTTAAATAAAGACTTCAAGGGTATGATTTCTAGTTCATGCCTTATTTTTCTTTATAATATATTTGATATACGATGCTTGATCGATCTCTTAGCGGTTTAATTTTTTATTCAGTTAGACTGTTTTTAGTTTTTCGCATACTCATTTTTAATTATCGAATTTCGCTTTAAAGATTTGTTGAGATGATGTCCTCGCTGTGATTTTCTCAAAGACCATAATGAGTTAGCCGGAGAGACAAGAAATCTTATGGATGCACCAGCAGGAGGGGCATTACTTGCAAGGAGAAGGAGTATAAATGAAGCATATGAATTGCGAAACTACTATGACGAACAAAACCCACGACCCATTAGGGAATTGGTTGGTGGTCCAGTGGTAGGACACCTACCCTTAAAGACACTTCTTTGGGAGGTCTTGGGTTCAATTCCCATCAAAGAGGTGAAAGAGGAGGTTTTTTCTCTTTATGATCCTCTAGCTCCCAGAAATTCATTCGACCGCTAATCAATGTTTAATCTCGCGTCAAGCAGCGGTGTGAGTATTTCATCGGGAACCGGAGAGTCTTGACCAATCGGTGCATTCTCAGAAGCTGTCTTTGGGAACTTGAGGCACTGTTAATCAGTTAAGGGTTTCTCCTTGTGCGCAGAAGTGTTACAGAAAATGTATTGGGAACCCTGGAATTGTTCGAGCGACTCGCGATTTACTTCTCTCAATGGGTTAGGAGTGAGTTCATTGAGGGACTAGGATTAGTCCGACTAAGGTGGGATCACCTAGTTATCAAAAAAAAAAAAAAAAAAGAAAAACACATCATAGAGAACCGGATTTTGGGGCCAACACGCATGGGCCCACCTAGAATCTGTACGGCGGGCCTCTCCCCTGATTCAATTCATCACAAACTTCGTCTCCATGGATCTCGTCGCCAATGTCCTGCTCTCCGCCGGCGCGTATCCGGCGATGATACACTCCATTCAGGAAATCCCAGATTTTACGCCCAAAATCCACGCGCTTTACATCAACGTTGGAACACTCACCCCGGACTGGCTACCGGCCATGACGATGGCCGCCCAGGTGGCGGACCACAGTAATAAGCCTTGGGTGCTGGATCCGGTGGTCGCAGGGTCGTCCGGTTTCCGTATGACGGCTTGTTTGGAGTTGCTGCGATTGAGGCCTACGGTTGTTAGAGGCAACGGGTCTGAGATTATCGCTCTGTTCAAGTGCTCTGTGGATGAAAGTACTAAGGTATATATTATCTACATTTGCGCACTAAGATTCATGGCTTTCAAAAAAATAATCTTAATGTATTTGAGATTGCTGCATGTTTTAGCCTCAAAAGTCCAGGACCATCAGCCTGAATTTGATGAGATTCTGGTCTGGTTTAGTGATATGTCATTATAGTTTGAGGCACTCCATCTAGCTCTGAAGAAGAATTCAGATCAATATTGTTCTGAGTGTTCAACAAAACTTCCAAAATTCAGACCAAGGGAGTGTTTGCAGAAAACTAGAGAAAAAAGTGATTCCTGGTGGTGGGGATTGGGATCGCATTTTGCTTTAAATGTCAGCTTCTGCTTCTGCACTTCGTTTAATCAGATTTGAAAATTTAGCGACAGGGATTTTTATTCTGCTTCTGGTTTTCCTTCGACTTTTACGGACAAATGAATCACTTTACAAACTTATCCACCCAAACATTCTCCGTTTATCTTGATCAATTTTCAGCTCCTATTTCCATACACTATCAATTTTTCTTGAATGTCGGCCGCTTGCTTTGCTTCCCGGTATACTCCCCCCATTGAAAGAATTTATCTCTCACCGATTAGCAGAAAATGGTTCATTTGCCACAAGACACCCACTATAAGTTGGGAAAGCAAGGCTTCATAGTAAATGGAACATGTTACAAAGATGTGGGATGGACTCTTGAGGACATCTGAAATGGATAAATAGAACAAATGGCCTTGGAATAGTTGGAATGGTGTGTAGACCTTTCTACAATTCCTTTTCTCATGATTTTAATTTGCTGTGAAAAATGTGTGTGTGTGTGTGTGTGTGTGTGTGTGTGTGGAGGGGGGTACTTAACAGTGGGCATACAAGTGATTTCACAATCGGAACAAACCTGGTGTGATTCTCTTTTAGTAAAGATTTAGGTTGCGGTGAAAGATTATAATTGCTTAGTTAAAAAAAGACAAAATTACACGGATGGTCCCTGTGGTTTACACGGATTGCAAGTTTAGTCCCTAAGTCAAAATAAGTACACCAGTCGTACCTAATTTTGAAACCTGTCACCCTTTTAGTCCCTAATTTGGATGTCCCGTTAGTTTGGATGTTAACTCCTAAAAGTGTGAGGGCAATTGTGTCTTTTCAGGTTATAATTAATATAAAACCCACCCAACCCCATTGACCTATTATTTCCCTCCCATTTCACACACAGTTACGCAAAAAAAAAAAACCCAAATCCCAATTAAGATAACCCGATCATATGTAACCCTAAAATAAAAATCAAAAAATTGTTTAACTATTTTAAATCAATCATGTCGCAAGGTTGGAGAATACGAGAGAAGCATGAGGGAAATGCACCTTTGAAAGCATACGGTAAAACCACTACTTCATTTACCTTTTTTGTATTTGATTTTTCAGGTTACTGTGTTAATCAATGGTGTTTTGGTTGACATTACATTCAATACATTGTGGTAATTATGTTTTTCTTATTGCATTTTTCAGATGGACACCCTACCATGTTTTCAATGAAAATTCATCATGCTGGAAAGTTTAAAGACTATGAAGAAAGGAGGTATGTTAATGGTTTAGTGGCGTTGGTGGATGGATTTGATATGGATAAGTTTTCAGTCCATGAGTTGAATGATGTAATGCAGGCATTAGGTTATGTTAATAAAGAAGAACCTATTTACTATCATTATTTGATTCGTGGGACTGATTTAGAAATATGACTAAGAGCTCTAGGAAATGACATAGATGTACAGGGTTTGGCTAAGTATATCAAGGATGATAAGATGATTGATATGTATTGTGAGCATGAGACATCAAAACTGCTACTTTATTTGATCCCCCCAGTTAAAAGTAGTGTGGTGATTGAAGAGTTACCTTGTGACACTCCCACTCCCACCCCATCCAAGAAAAGGCCCCCACCCCAAAAAAAGTTGTTGTTAGAATACCATAAACCATCTAGCTCAGACACTCATACTCCCACTCCCACCATACCCAATGTTAGTGAACCTGTGAAATTTCCTGAGACTGTGGAAGATATTGTTCATGAACTCTTGAACAATGACTATGTATTTGATCCCTTTGATGGTGAAGTGAGTGTTCCTGTGAATGAAGGGCCAAGTGATCCAGTTAATGATAGGGATAATGAACCTATAGAAAAATTAGTTGAGCATGATGAAAGTGGAGAAACAGAGGATCATAGTGACTCGGATGAGGATGAGAGTGACTAAGATGATAGTGATTACTTTGTTGATGAAGAGGATGTTGTAGAAGAAATTAATGTTGATATGCATGATTGGCATTTCAATATAGATGAAGATGTTGAGTGGGTGAGACATACAGACAGACAAGAAGAGAATGAGGATGCACCAACAGCAGAAGATGCAGAAGATGTTGAGGAGGTAGATAATGAAAACCTTGATAGTGGTTCAGATGAGGATGAAAATGAGCTTGAAAAGATTAGGAGGAGGAAGCTTAGAGAATTAGAAAAGGCAAATAAGAATGCAGACAACATTAAGCATAAGCATTTCTTCTTTTTTGGTCAAAAGTTTTCTAGTGCTGCTGAAGTGAAAGAGAGAGTAAGACTGCATTCAATTGAAACAAGAAGAAAGTTGCAGTTGTTAAAGAATGATAAGTTGAGGGTCAGGGCAAAGTGTATGGGAAGAATTCCAGTGTTTACAAGTGATAAACATGGGCCTAGCCAGCCTGCAAATGATGCAACAACAAAGAAAAAATTAAAGGGAAAAAGTAAAAAAGGAGTTGGGCCTACTGATCCAGTTGAGCCCACTAAGAAAGGTATTAGTTTAGGTGGCAGAGGCAGGCCCAAACCATTAGCAGAAGATGAGTGCCCATGGGTCTTACTAGTTTCTAAGATTAGGAATTCAGAGACTTGGGAAGTTAGAACATATGAGCCCGAACACAAGTACCTACAATCCAGAGACATAAAGGCTTGTACTTCTGCATTCATGGCCCAGGGTATCAGTGACCAAATAGAGAAAAACCCTGATGTTCCCATTAATGCACTTCAAGACCAGTTGCAGAAGCAATATGAGGTTGGTGTGTCTAAAATGAAAGCTTTTAGGGCTAAATCTACAACACTGCATCAAGTAAAGGGTGATTACAGGGAACAATACTCAATGCTGAGAGATTACTGTTTAGAGTTGAGAACGGCAAATGTATCTGGATTGTAGGCACTTGTGTTCGGGCTCATATGTTCTAACTTGTTGCAATTTTCCGATTGTATTGAACATACACCAAATCATTCAAACGTTGATGCTCCAATCTGTTCCTTTTCTTGGTGTGAATCTAGATACATATATAACATAAATAACAATGAATCAATGACATGTAACTTATAAACTGAAAAATACACTTTTGATTATATAGAAGAAAATAATAAAGCTACTTACAAACTCAAAAGTACTCCAATTACGTTCACAACCGGATGAAGAACAACAAAGTCCAACAACTCTCTTTGCAAACATTGCAAGCTCAATGGTATTGCCACCAAAAGCACCCCACCAATCAACTATAACGAAAACAGATAATGTATATACTAATAAGCATTTCTACTGTGATGGTATAAGTACAACAAGTTATAAATTTAATTTATAAACATTAACTTAATTTACTTACGTGGATTCTTAGTTTTCCTTTGACGAATCGATAATTGCTTTACGAAAGAATTACTTGAATTTTCGTATTGATCGGCTTGGTCACTAATCTTTTCCACCACACTTGTATCACGAACCATCCTTTCAAGAACATCATTAAACTTCATTCGCAATCGTGTGGAGTATGCATAATCATCTTCTCTGATATCAAAGAATCTTCCCGGATTAAGAAACAAAGCCGCGCTATACAAATCTACTTCCATTTGAGAGTCCCATCGTTTCTCAATAATGCTTAACACTTTGCTTGAAAGTCTTGGTTTTTTTTTCAAGTGCACTTTTGATTTTAGCCTTGGCATATTCCATTGACGCACAAATCTCCGCCATAGCCGGTTTTTCATCTCCGTCAACAATCCTCAAGACAACCAACAATGGTTGTGATGCTCTAATGCAATCCTCAACACTATTCCAAAACCTTGTTGAGAGGACAACATCATGCACTTTCCCTCCCGCAACAGTTTTAGCCAAGTTAGAATTGAACCACTCTTCACCACCAAACAATTTCCTCAAAGCATCCCTATACACACATCTTGATATTATACTTTCAATTCACAAATGAATGAATTTAAAAATTAAAGAAGACCTAAGTGAGGGACTTACCTATTTTTGTACAAACTCTGTAATGTAAGAAATGCCGTAGCAAATCTTGTAGATCCCGTTTTCACAATGTCTCTTCCCATAGTCTTCTCCCTCATGGCATATAGGAGTCGACCATGCCTATAAATAAATGTTGTTATTCCTCTACCGTGTGTGATGGTAGCATCGAACTCCTTCAACTTTGTAATATCCTCTAGCATAAGGTCTAAGCAATGTGCAGCACAAGGAGTCCAATAAAGTGTACGTATCCGTTCGCACAATAATCCTCCCGCCGCCTTAAAGTTAGCACCATTATCTGTCACAACCTAAAATTAATGCAACAAGTGAGAACATTTCTTAAGTTCATGAAGATTGAAGACAAACAATACAAAATAAGTATGTAGCTACGAACGGCAATGTCTCTCCCAATCGAATCATTTTGTTCCTCGAATAGATCACCAACATCCGTGCATCTTGTACCTTACTTGACACATCAACCGACTTTAGAAAAAGGTACCTCGGGCGATTAACAAGGAAGTTGATCAAGTGACTATTACTTTTATCGGTCCATCCATCGGACATAAGTGTGCAACCATCTGCTTCCGTGCTTTTTCATGTTTCTCTCTCAACTTGTCGTCTCTTTCTTTGCTTTTTCAAGTAACGAAACCGCAATTCATGATAGGTGGCGGCTTCAAACCGGTCCAAATTGTCGATAGACTCGACCATGATCTCATAGCTCCCGGAGTTAGCGGCATTGAATGGTATCCCACATTCAGAAGAAGTTTGCTATGTGCATCTTCACCCTCTCTTTTTCTTCTTCGGTCTTTGTAGAATTTTCAAGAGTAGTTTGAGATGGACCCTTACTATGTCTTTCCTCAATGACTTCTTCGGGAGTTTTTCGAATCATAGAAGCAATTGTCTTTGTTGGTTTTGATTGTGGTACTATGAAAGACATCTTCTTTCTTTTCGCTGTTGTCCTGGAACTTGACAAAGTATTAGAACCAGCTGTTGAGGACTTATATGGATTTTCATGACCTTCGTCATCTTCATTATTATTATCATCATCATCTAGATCGTCATCAAGTGGCACAGACTTCTTCGCATTCTTCTGAATATAGTCTTTCATTTCTTTTATGATTGCCGGTGTAGTTTTCGTACACATTGCTACATCCGGAAATCCGCCCGCAAGATGTTGTTTCAACCTTCTTACCCCCGAATGCATGACCTTACTACAAAGAATGCATTGAACCACATCTTTATTTGTTAAATGTGGCCAAAATCCATATTTCCACCCAACATCCCCGGATTTAGCCTTCCGTTTTGGATCCTTAGCCGGATCATAAGCTTCATTTGATTCTGCCATCTACAATTTGAAAAACATTCGAACATAATCAATATATATAATTATATTTATATGTATACTATTGTATGTACTATATATTAATATATAATTATATATATATACTGATTATATATAAAGTAATATATATATACTGGCTGTATTATATATATATATATATATATATATAGTATATCCAGTATACTGCTATTAGAAACTGCTATTTTATACTGGCTGTATTAGATACTGCTATTTTATATATATATATATATAAAATATATATACAGTATATTAGTGTAATAGTGTGTCAGTACTCGGTATATTAGTGTGTGCGTATATATATAATATATATATATATATATATATAATATCAATAGAAAGAGGAAGAAGAATCGGCGCAGGAAGAAGAAGAAGAAAACGTACCTGTTTATTAGCGGCGGCAAATCGGCGTACGGCGGCGGGCGGCGATCGACTCAGGCGATGGGACCGAAGTGGGTTTCTTCAGTCGACTCTTCAATTAGGGTTGTGTGAGTTGTGAGAGTTACGTTTTTTTCTTATGCCTGCGATTTATTAAAAAAAAAAAAATTTGCGGGTCCAAGTCGGACCCGAGTCGTCGCCCAGTCGACCCAAGTCGTCGACCAGGCGACCCAGTCGACCCAAGTCGGGCGACTTTTTTACATACGGCGAGTCGGAGTGGCGCGGCGACCACCCTCCATCGCCTGGTCGACTAGTCGCCGACTAGTCGCGACTAGTCGAGCGCCGTAACAACCATGCTATCACCTACTTTAGTTTATTTAAGTATTGTCTTTTGCTTGTTGAATTGCTTTTAAATTAAGTTTATAATTTAATTTTGTGTTATGCTATAGTTCTTGGATTTTTTTTTTTTGGGCGCCTCACCTCGCTCAGGCGTGCGCCTCGCCTTGCGCCTTGCGCCTCAAGCGATACGAGCCCTCATCGCCTCGGTGCGCCTTTCGCCTTTAATAACTATGCAAACAATGAATCAACCAGTTGGGTCATCTACACAAGCTGGTTCAAGTTCACAAGCATCTACACAGGCTGCAGGTCCAACTTCACAAGCATCTACACAGGCTGCTGGTCCAAGTTCACAAGCTAAGAAAAGGTCCTCATCTACAAAGGCTGGTGATGCCCCTGCCCCAAAGAAAAAAAAAGTTGCTGATGGCAGGATCACAGAAGAAATCTCAAAGTGCAGCTACAAAGAAGAAGAAAGTTGCAGGTTGATTTATTTGTGTACTTGCCCAAAACAATTTCATGTATTTGACAATCCTTATGCTTTTAGTTTCATGACATGTAATGCATGCAATATTGCAATATAGCAATATCTGTATATGACATTATTGCTTTTGGTTTCATGGTATGTAACCCTAGAATTGCAGTATTACTTATGATTAGTAATGTTTAAGGTTGACTTTATTAGTAATCACTTGTCTTTGTTTGATTCCAGTGTTTACTAATGGTTAAGTTTGACTAAAAGTAGTCAAGCTTGTTTGATATAAAGATCACATTTCACTTTTAGCATTCACTTGTAGCATTCACTTTTATCATTCACTTGTAGTCAAACTTGTCTGCAGTATGTATTCACTTTTTGTATTCACTTTTAGCACAATTGCACACAATTGCAATATGACTTTTACAGTTGACTTTTAATTAGTCAAACTAAGCATATACATATCACAAAAGACATCTTCTTCATTCATTAACCCAAAAGACATCTTACAACCAACAACACTTGTCCTTTACATAACTTAGGCCAAGATGTACATTACCACAATACTAAGAAAACCTAACCAACTAAGAATCAAATACATCTTCATCTTTCTAACTTGTCTGGTCAATTCTTCAATGGCATTTTCATGCCTGTTCATTGCCCTTAATAAGTCAGGGATAATTTGAACAACACGCTCACACATTGGAGGATCAACCCAATCAATCCAACCACATCGTGATCTCTGTACAAAGAAAAAGAAGATAAATAAGTTTTTGGGGTTTTGATTAAACCCTATAAATCGGATTTTATATCTTACCTCAATGGGGCAGCTGTAAAAACGCCGACCTGGATGACCATCTGTGCAAGAAGTTTTCACTATGCATACTCGACCACACCTACACCGAACCATGATTGGAAAAGAGTTTTTTTGTGTTTTAAGTTTTTTAATTTGGGTCTGCGTGTGTATTTTAGGGTTTTGATTTAATCAGGTAGCTTGGAAGTGAAATGGGGTGGGGTGTAATAAAAGGGGTGGGTTTTATATTAATTATAACCTGAAAAGACACAATTGCCCTCACACTTTTAGAAGTTAACGTCCAAACTAACGGGACATCCAAATTAGGGACTAAAAGGGTGACAGGTTTCAAAATTAGGTACGACTGGTGTACTTATTTTGACTTAGGGACTAAACTTGCAATCCGTGTAAACCACAGGGACCATCCGTGTAATTTTGTCTTAAAAAAATGTAAGAATGATTAGTTATTTGATTTTTTTTTTTTTTTTTTTGGTGAGTGGTAGAAGAAAAAGGAGAAAGTAACTGAATGGTGTATGTTTCCATAAGCAATCGTGTTTGGGGTAAAAAAAACCCTCTAACACATCAAAAAAAAAAAAGATGCTCTCCAAGCGGAACCATATACTCTATGGTGATAATTCTAGTCAATCCCTCATAAAATATTACGGTTTGAGGCACAAATCCACCAGACGGTAATCCCAAAAAACCCCTAAGAAAACTGAAAGAACTAAAATTAGGGAGGGAAACCCAAAAACTGAAAAATTAATCTGAAGAACTAAAATTTGGACTCCATCTGAGGGACGGTTTGACACAAGTTTTCTTCTTCTGTTTTTGCAGGGTGTAGGCAGCATGCACGAGTCAACCGATGCTCTTGAAGCAGCAATGTCCCTGGCTCAAGTAACCAGAAGCATCATTGCTGTATCCGGGGCTATTGATATAGTTACATACGGTCATCGTGTGGTCGGTGCCAAAAACGGGATCCCTATGTGGCAAAAGATTACAGCCACAGGATGCTCGATCACTGCCTTAATCGCTGCTTTTGTAGCCATCACGGCCATTTGGAGCCACTGTCACTGCACTGTCTGTGTTTGGCCTTGCCGGTGAGATAGGTATGGGCATGGCTAAAGGTCTGGGTTCTTTGCGTGTGCACCTGATTGATGCGCTTTACGGATTGGATCGGGATACTGTGCTTCAATGCGTGAATGTCGAGAGCATGTGATGATTAGCTGAACTTGTTGACGCCATATGTACGTATAGTCCTCTGTCCCCCCTTTGAGTTTGTGTAATAAATCAGCTCATAAACAGATTGTGTCATGATATCAAATTAAAACACTACCACAAAGGCAAACTCTGATATTTTATCTGGTGATAAGTTGAACATCACTTATTTTTTGTTCTTCCAAGAGTTTACAAGAACGAAAAAAAATGACCTCGAAATCCTTAAATTCTTCTTGTTGCGTCTCTGAAAACATCCTAGTGCGCCCCTCTTTCTGCGTTTTTCTGCATCAGATCCTCTTCAGGTGTTTGTTTAGCCCAATATTTGATATTTTAGCCTACTATCTTAACCTAGCCCGAAATCTGATTGTAAGTATAGGAAAATTACAAGGTGTTTTTTTAGAACTTTTTATATTGGTTTGGTAACTTTTTATTTACTAATGCAAGTATGTCTTTTCTTTTAAAAAATAATAATTGATATGCCTGAATAGGTTATGCTATGCGCTACGCTATTTAGGCTAGGCGATGACGGAACAAAAAAATGCCACATCTATGCAAAGCGCTTCAAAACATTAAATCTAACTTATCGAACTTATTCACGAGCTAACGAGCCGAACACTATCAAGCTCAAGCTTGACTCAGCTTTCTTGAACAAACTCGAACAAGCTTTTTGTTTAGTCAATCTCGAATATCTCGCTCGGCTCACTTACACACCTATTCCCAGACTCGCTGAGGGAAGTGTTTTGCTCAAAGATGACATCCGTTAATTATTTAATCTCAACATGTTTTTAACCAAGAATGAATATAAAATCAATTAGAAGTTGGATTCTAACAAACACTTCACAAGATTATTTTCGTGTTCTTCTCAGGGTCGACACGATAAGGACACGATCACGACAAGAAAGAAAACTCAAATCCGTTTTTTGTTTTCGTATCGTCTTCATATCGTGCTGTTGTGTCGTTTCAAGAATTGTCACCCCCTACTCACAAGGTGAAATCAGTCTCCTATTTCTGCTTCGTATGTATTGTGCAAATTTTGTATATAGTATCGTTCTTCATATATTTCTTCTTGTATGGTTGTGATATACGTGCTGTTAAGAATACCAATTTGAAACTTCCTTGTGGCTAATGTAAACCTGATCAATTTCACTATAGGAGATGAACACAAAAATAATAAAAGATTAGAAACAGTCTGTCCACTGTAACAACATATGGCTTGCATTACACTGTGCATCAGAAAACAAAATCATGCATGCATGGTACTGCAGCATACTTTATTTATCTACACTTCCTCTGTAGACTCTTCATGGTTCACAACTCTGGTTTCTTTCAATACAGGGAATATCAGCTTCCACACTGCCCATTTGACAAAATGTGAGTCGAATGACCAGAAAAATAATGTATGGTATCATTATTCGAGCAAACTAGAACCTCCTAACTCAAAATCCAATCCAAAATACATTTTCGATTATTTTAATTCTCTACGAGTTTCCAATTTTAGTCCTACAACTTATCGACACTTTCTGTGTCGCTTTCACCTTTCAGTCAAAGTAGTAATTTTACTCGTGTAACTTTTAGTCGTATAAATTGCTAGCTCCCTATAGTCAAGAGGGTCAATTTTACAAATAAGCCACAAATACTCACAGTATATTGTGGCTGCGAACCACTCATTGACAATCTTCACCCATGCGCTAGCCCAGCCGACATCGATGCTCCACCTGTTGTTCTTAACAAATTAGCTAGCAAAGAAACGAGCTATAAACTTTTAAGGGCGAATCCCAACTAGGGAGAACGAAGAAAGAATATAGTGTACATTCTATTGCATCCTGTATTGCATATATCTGGCACAAGTAAATGCAATAGAAGGAATGCGTCGAACTCTAAAGAAAAAAGTGATTCTCAACTTTTAGCTTATAAAAAGCCACTATATGTTATGACTTACTTTCTCGTTAAGCTCCCTAAATTCCAGCTGATGAATAGCATTGCAAAGTACATGGCCCCCAAAGAAAACACCAGGTGAAAGATTCCATAACTATAAGGAACATCATCATCCTCTAGCAACTTAGCTTCGTTTTTACGGAACTGTAACCAATTAGGATGTTTGTCAGTGCAGGTTTCCATGATCAAGTATACGTTTTGCAGGTGTAATTAAGCAGTTACTGGAGTTATTGACTCTATGGATTGCCTAGTATAAATAAATAGGAGACCTATAAGAGAAGACAACACGCATCTTTGAAAGAGAAGAGCGATAGATAGATAGATAGATAGATAGATAGATAGAGAGGGAGGGAGGGGGGAGAGAGTCGACCAACCCCTTAGTGAAGGAGTACGATCGGCCGCCCCTTCCTATACTGCAAATCGCACGCCGTGTGTTCTTCTCTGTTGATTTTGATCAACAGTGCATTCTCTCTGACAAGGAATTTATTCTTGCACTGTTAATCAACGGAATCAACGTTTTTACTGATATGTTGAGCTAGCTCAGCTGAATTTAACTTCAATTTTGCAAAAATGAATTATTCTACAAGTACACTAATTGATGCTTAAGCATATTAGCATAGACAGAACAGAGTTTAGAATGATATGTTCGAATGTCGACCCGTATATTTTTAATCAGACCAAAAATAATGACAATGGTTATTTACAAAACTAAAAATATCCCCGCAGAGGGTTAGTTTGCATCAAAGACATCCATAAAAAGGTGCATTTTGTAAAATAGAAACAAATATGAAGTTTGCATTTTGTAGTTTTGAAATATAACTGATTTTTTTTTTTGGTGATTATATTTAACGTTAAATTACGGTCTTGTCGTATGCTTAACCCACCTGAAATGATTGTGAATCGATCCCTGTGGAAAAAGTCGCAATCACAATCGCGCACAGAGCAATGACAAAGCCCTGGAATCACCAGCACAGAGAAAAGAGTAAGAAAACCAATGAAGATCGTCTAATGTTTCAAGTGTCTGAACTGTTGCATTTGAAAGATAACAAAAAAGTGAAATACAGATCGAACGGAATGCGAAAAATCTTACAACAATGGCGGCCCAGCCAATGTGTCCGCTTTCTTGCTTCTGAGGGCTGCATTTTTCACTACCAGGCTCACTGAAATTCGATTGCCACGGAAATGAGACAAATGTAAGTTGATCTTTTTGAAGAAAAATACTCTCAATAACAAACCAATACAGAATTATTAAAATTATTATTATTTTTTTTACGAGAAATACTTTTTCAAATCTCAACACTTGAGATTCATTACCTTCTGATAGCTGTCCAACAGAGGAAAACAATGTAAGAGGCCATAATCCCTGAAGACAGTAGACCTCTGGCTCTGTTCACCTGTCTTATACATGTCAAATGTTTTATATATATAAGATGAAAGAAAATGTTGCTGTTATTGCATGTAGAAACTGAGTTTTAGAAAATTTCACTTCCAAGAAATACCAAAGGTTACTGCTTCAGTTTTTCAGTTTTAAAATATTGTTTACTAAATACAGGGGCGGATGAGACTGTTTTTCCCGGAAGGCCGAGCGATACCAAGCGTCGAGTTGACTGAAAGTGGTCGTGGTTCGCAGGGACGGAGCCAAAGATGCAGTCTGCGGGTGGCTAAGTTCAATAAAATTTAAGTTCCTAAAATTATATTTTGCCTCTTTTCTTAAAATTGCAATAATGTGACTTTCACGTTTGTCATTCCCAACTCTGATATCGTCCATTTTACAATCTCTGCTGTAAAAACAATCTTAACATTAAAATTCAAATTATATTTTTTCGTCCAAAGTAGGAAAAAACTACCTTGAATTGGGTATATACAAGTGTTAGGATTTCAATTTTGAGGGTAAAATGCGATAAATTCTACTAGAATAACGACAAAATTAATCATCTTTAGAAAAAAAATATAACCCCCCTTGGATCCGTCTATGGTGGTTCGGTACAACACCCTGTTTTTTATTTCTCGAACCTGTTACGATTGATCTACTTTGAATGTTGTGTCTCTATCCCTTGTGTCTATATCTCATAATGTCTCTATCCCTAGTTTAGATGTAGTCTGTAATTCCTAATTTATAGTGTTTCGGGTTATCAACTACTACTTTTTTCTTCTTCATTAAGAATTTGTCCGTAACTCTATTTTAAAACACAAAATAGCTAGAATTTATCACTGGATTAACATACAATATTGTTCAATAGGTGAAGAACAATGTTGAAGGCTAAATTAACTCCCTATAAACATTAAAAATAACCTCTATAGTTTCAAAAATTTAATTTTGAGGGCCAAATACACATGTAAATTAAAATTCACAAATATATATATATATATATATATATATATATTTAGGGGTATGTTCATGTGAGAATGCAATTTAAGTTAAAAAATAAGAATGAATTTCATCCATAGATCTTGATAAATGGATGGCCTAGATTTATTCTCACAAAAATTTGATGCATATAATGTAATATTTTAATGCATATAATGCATATTTTAATATATTGAAATTTTGCTGCACGAAATGCATATGTTTTATGAATAATTATTACAAAATTCATGCATATTCGCAGTTCGCAGGATAAGAACTATTCTCATTTGATCACAATTATATATATATATATATATATATATAGAGGAAATAGATCATATGAAAACTAATTACCTTGTTAAATCTAGAAACTATTGTAGGCCATTGATATTAGTGATCTAACGGCGGTAGATGAGTGGAATTATATGCATTTATGTATTTTTTTATTGCATTATTTGTTGCATATACTAGCGACCAACTTGATGCAACAAATAATAACAAATATGCAATGAAATTCCTTAATAATGCAATTGATTTTTAGATTTTACCATTAAGGGCGTTTCCACAATAGTCAATCCCTATATATATATATATATATATATATATATATATATATATATATATATATATAATTGTGGCCCTCCCCCCAGCTAAATCCACCACTGGTTAAATATTATTACTAGTGCAAAGTGGTACCTTTAAATGCAATGATATGACCATCATGACAATAAGAAGAACCCCAGTCCAAGAGATGAAGAATATGTTGAGAGAGCACGACGTTTTTGAGGCATAAAACACGTACATCACCACAATACCACATACAGAAGATATGTAAAACACTGTCGACATGAATAGGCCGATAGAAAAGCTGCCATTGACAGTAAGAAAAAATATTAATTGCATTTAAAGGAAGGAACTAAGTTTCAGTACAGATGCAAAATGACATAAAAGTAGGAGGTATACTATTTTTATCCGCATAATGTATGTATCGTCACACCATGTGACGTAAGTCATATCAGACGGTCATACATTTCATACTTCTCGAAACAATATAAATAGCTGTTTCCGAATTTAAATAGTTATACTTATAGGGGATGCATGATTTGTTCGTACCTTGATTTTTCCGTGTCATCCGAAATCCAATAGTTATTCCACCATGTGATAAACTCAATCACACTTATGAGCTGGAGAATCAAGAAAATCCTGCACCACCATGTCACAGTTAGGTTCAAATACTTCTGTGCACTACAGCGTAACAGAATGCTCATCGAATATCAAAATTTGATAAATACGACCTTTAATGCAGCATGAAACGATTTTTTCCCAGGAATATCTGCATTGTCTTTTAGAGGGATTTTTTTTTTTTTTTTTTGAATATTTTTTGCTCATGGGTGTGAAAAATGCAAGACATAATCAAGCCTCAAGGAGTTTTCTGTTATTTTTAAAACGTTCATGTTTTTTATTGTAATTACCCAAAACTCAGGGGTAAGTTTTATAATTATCCCTTTTATATGTTTTGGGGCCATGACTGAGATCATCAGCACCAACTACCAAGTCAAAATGGTTAAATGTAATTTATTAGTTCACTAACACTTTCTCACAATCTACAGACTAGCTGATCCGAACGAGAATTACAAAACCATCCAAAATCTCACAATGCTATGTCGATTCTTCACTTATTCATGTTAGAAGTTTTAAAGATTAAAAAGATTACCCTGCTCCAACACGAGCAAGCTCACCTGCGAAAAGATGATCAAAGTTATAGTATACATAATGCAGAAGAATAAAAATGGACAGAACGTTAAGAACAATTATGAAAACTACCCCGGAGGTTTGAGGTATTTACAGAAAAGTCATCAGAATTTTGAAAGTTACAAAAGAAGCCCTTGAAATTTGATTGTCTTAACTTGATGGGTAACTGTGATATTTCTATGAATGTATGGTTGTGTTTTTTTTCTTTTTTTTTTCTTGTTTATGACGGGAAAGACAATGAATAAACATGCCTGGTTAGGAGTAAGGAATGCAATCATTGCTTAGTAGTGGGTAATGGAGCATTACTCGGTAAATTGGGAGGAAAGGTAATACCAGCCACCACCACCACCGGCCACCACCACCACCAACACCAGAAGCCACCACCACCAGCAACCACCACCACCACCAGCAGCCACCACCACCACCACCACCAGCCGCCACCACCACCACCAGCAGCCACCACCACCACCACCACGGTTAATGTGTTTTTCTTAAACCAAGCACTATCAAAGATAATGATAATCTCCATTCCATTCCTTTATATTCCATTGTATTCCCTTTACCTTTGCTATTCCCATTACTCTCTTTGAACCAAGCGCACCCTAAGATCAAACCTCAGGGGAGCTTTTGGAATTTTGAAATTTCTCTGGGATATCTCGCAAACACCTCAAACCTCAGGGGTAATTTTGGTAACTATCCCCAGGAGTCATGACAATTTTTCAGCACTGCTATGAACTGTTTTTCTTTTAAACCAATATTTTAAAAGGCGTCTAGCGAGTTTGAGGCCTATTGGCGGGACGAGGCATAGGCCTCGAGGCACATTGAGGAGTAAGCCTCAATTCAAATAGAAAAAAATCCTAAAAATTTCACAAAAGCCTAGAGATGAGTAAGAGAGCAAAAAAGTATAAATTAGGTGACTAAAAAATATCATAGGATCGAGGCGTAATCCCCAATTTTTTTTTTTGTTTTTCTCTAATAAAAAATACTATAAATTATGTTACTTTTTTTTTTAAAATTAAATTGCATTCTCTACCAAAATTTCAACTACATTTTGATATTTAATTATCTTGTTGTTAACTCTTAAATATATTTAATATGATTTAATAAATAACAATTTTTTTATGTTTCTTCTTTTCTAAAGTAAAGAGGAGCAACAACTCTTAATTTAATAGACCCCATAGTAACTCTATAAATATTGAACAGAGTAGTTAGATCCTTAACCACTTGACATAAAACCCTAAACCTCACAAATTCGCCTCGGAGAGACGCGCCCTCGCAAATAGAGGCGCCGACTCGGAGGCATTCCTCCGTCTGCCTCGCCTCAAAGTGTGCGCCTCGAACATTTTTTTAAAACACTGTCGGACTTGAAAACTTGGAAAGCATACCGTATAGTTGAATGTAATCGGAGGGAACCAAGAATGGAATCACGAAAGAGATTAACAACACAACAAACTTAAGCCCCCACCATCCAGAATGCCAAACATTTCGAACTTCGTGTAATTTTCTCGTGTTGCATGTCGTCACGAACATTATGAAGAAAAATATCTCGATCTTATGTCAAGAAAAAAATAATACTAAAGATCTACTCAAATTAGTCTTCGACTATTGTTGTATCCTAATAGGTGGTACGTACGGGTGAAAAATGAAAAATGTGGAAGAAAATACTACTATTTGATCGACTTAGTTATGGGAGACGACCTCATCGCGGCGAAAATGAATTCACACTACAATTTACTTTTGCTACATCCAACGACTACGCGAAACTGATTTACTGTATTAAATCACTTAACCAGACGGATGGAGTTCTCTACGAAACATGTGAAATCTAAACGAATTTAACGTCTGTGAAAATGATGCGCATTCGTAAAGGATACAAAGCATCCTAAACTGACTCGAAGCACTCCCATTGTGTGGTAACATTCTCTTTCCTCTGCACCACAAGCTTTTGAATCTGCAGTAAAACTATACATGATAGATTTCGAGCTAGAAGATCGAGTAACTAACTATGACATTTATACTACTATATCAGATGCCTTTTGCAATCCAATTACAAAAGGAAATTTCTCTTATTAGCAATGCGGAAAGATACAAAGAATGAGAAACTTACAAGGTAACATAGGTAGAATCCTTTCTCCATAGTCTCTAAAGAGCCAAGCTATAATGTTCGTTAACAAAAAAATGACGCCGTACGTGAAACGTGCCCGTAAACTTAAAGATTTCTTCTTTCTAACAGAACACTTGATACTTTTCTGCACTGATGCAGGTCGTTCTTCACATTGGGCAGCTTCAGTTTCCATTCTGTTGAATGAAAAAACTAATGAACTGAAGGGGATATAACCAACCACCTGTACAGAAAGGGTCAATCAACTTCAATATTGTCAATGCAAATCATTTTCCAGTAAATCCTGAAGTGCCATTTGGAAATTATACAGCAAATTGTATTTTCCATTCACCTAAACAATAAATTGTACAGCAAGAAAAGTATATGTCTGTCAAAGATACATTTTATTCTCAAGCAAGGAATAGGTTGGATTCATATTGTAAAATCCCACCACTACAAAACCCACATACTAATAAATTAAAAAAAGGAAACACACACACACACACATGTATATATATATATATATATATATATATAGAGAGAGAGATAGAGAGAGAGAGAGAGAGATGATGAATCAAATGAGAATACTTTTTGAGTAAGAAATATGAATAAATATGAAGCATTGATCTTTGTGTGATCTACGGTCCAAATTAGTTTATGCAGAAAATATATGCATTTCATGTATCATGCATAAGAATGTCGATGCATTAAAACAATGAATTGCATGCATAACTTTTCGTGAGAATAAATTTTGGTCATCCATTTAATCAAAATCTATGGATCAAACTCATTACTTTTTCTTAACTTAAACCTCATTTTCACCGGACACTTTCTCATAACTAAAATGAAGAAAAAGAAAAACTCCACCTTTAGGGAAAGAAATCACTAAGAACTAACCCTTTTTCAAGGATTTTAAAGATTGAACGATCGTGAAGTGAAATCACTAAGAACTTGCGCCTACTTCTGCAGAGAAACATTCAAGTTTACTCCCAACACTCTCTTCAAAGGGACAACTGAGAATTGAAGTTTAGGACAAGAAAGGGGTAACTTTTAGAAGTGTCTTCATTCTTTCTTGGTTGCCGATATCTCTTTATTACACATTCTTTACACCAAAGGGAAGTGTTTCATTTCATGGCAAAATAAAATAAAATGGGAGCCATAATTTTGTGAAAAGCAAATCAAATATATTACCTAAACCCAAATAAATTTATTCAAGAACGAACGCAGCCTTAAGAAAGACTCATGCCAACCAATAAGAAAGACTCGTTTTGTTGTGTTATTATATTTGCAATACTTTAGTATACACAACAATCTCAAAAGACTGGTTGAAAGTAGAACATTTTTACTAATTCTATAACCAATTCCACATATTCTATTGTCCAATCAAATCTCACCATTATTACACTTCATTTCTTGTTGCCACCTAATAATCAATTTATTTATAATTTATATAAAATTGAAAAAGAACATATTCATAGATGGAAATTTTATTATAGTTACCAAATCTAAAAAAATACCAATTAATATATTTTAATTATCATATCTTTGGAATAAGAGTATATTCAATGCTCAACTTTATTAATTAGAATATTTTAATAAGATTGAAATTTAATTTAAAATATTTTGGATATTTATATTTGATAATTGAAATTTTGGACATGTTGTAATTAAAATATTTGATATTGAATTTTAATTCTGGTAAATAAAATATTTTGGTAACTAAGACATGCAAGAGTGTGTATTCAATGATCACTTTTTTTTTTTTTTGGTAAAATAGTAATTCTAATTGAAGGCTACTTAAATATTTTAGAGCAAGATTAGTATTTAGTTTTACTTTATCTTTCATTAATTAGTAACTTATCAAATATAAAATAAATTTATTAAATTTTTAGCTTTTTCATTTTTTACATAATAATAAATATTCAATTTTAGATAAACATATACTCCCTTCGTCCCACCGATCTTGGTTCATATTTTTTTTTGGGCGGTCCCAAGATACTTGGTCATTTCCTTTTGAAGACACCTTTATCTCTCACAACTTTAAATAATATATATTCATATCATCACTTTATACACTACTTTTCGATTTTTTTAAATCCCGTACCGAAAAACAAATGCTCAAGATGGGTGGGACGGGGGGAGTAATATATTTATAAAAAATGTACAATAATATCTTCAATTCCTTACATACATTCAAATTCTCAACAATTAGTAGAGAATTGTGTCAAATCGTCCAATTCCATAATTGGAGTCGCAAAAGTATACATTTATGAAGTATGAAACAACAAAGAAATTGAGTAAAATATAGATCTCCGAGAAGCATTCATTAGTAGAAGAGATAATAATCCAACAAAATTGGAGTGAGCACCATCAACACGCTAACTACAAATGTTGTCTGAATTTTCTTTTGTAATCCACTATAGCTCTGAGACATTAATGATGGTTCTCGGCATTGGTGTTTCATGATAAATATAAATAAAAATATTAACATCTTTAACCAGGTTTAAGTATGTATACCCACAAATGGATAAACTATGTATATACCCATAAATGGATGAGTGCTTGCACATTGTCATCCTTATACATTCATATATACACTAAATACCATCTTTCATTTTATTTTATTATATTTTATGCTATATTAGTTGTTATTTGATGTATACAAAACAAGACTATGTATCAGCGATTAGCGGATAGCTGATAGCAGATTGTATTAACAGATACGTAATAGCTGGTTTAACTAGCTGATTGTACTAGCTATTGTGTATATATATTTAGTAAACAGATAATAAGTGATAGTTGCTTGATTGTGTAAAATGAATAATAAGGATATTAAAATATTTATTTGGTTAAGAATTCTAATCAACGAGGCCTTACGAACCCGTGCGATGCACCGACTGGATCATTGGTTGAATTTCTACGTGTTTTGTACGTAATGTTTGTGCAGATGTTTGTATACTTTTTATCAAGTTTGCATCAATATTTATAATATAAGTTTTATATATCGGAACATTTATCATTTAGTACTAAATAACTCATGTAAACAATAGATACTTTCGTAGATCTTGATGTTAACACATTTTTGGTGGAAAGTAATTAAATATATCAATATAAGTCGAATAGTGCACATCATTGTCATATATAACTTGGGCTGCTTTAGGACCCGTGTGATGCACACAAAGGTTTCGTAAGATAAGTATTTTGACAAAATATTGATATATTTCTATCATTTTGTGTCATTTTTTTTAATTAAGTAAGTATATTTATTATTTCTCCAAAATTGTCATAAGGAAAATCAAATTAAAATGTACTACGAACGAATAATCATACATGCAATAAACTTAAAAAAAATTGAAGCAATAATAGACTATCTAATCAAGTAATGATGTTAGAAATAGTAATATATTATTGCATAAATTGTTTTAAGTAAAATTTACACGATGATCGGTATCCACCTCCCAAGTAACATCTACAATCATTAAGTGACTAAATGAATACATGCATTTGTATCTCAATAACTACATGGACACTCACATTTGTATCTCAATAACTACATGGACACTCACATTTGTATCTCAATAACTACATGGACACTTCGCATGGATCTTGCATTAATCTCATCAATCGGATTAATTATCGCATGGCTACATTTTTCACTTCAAAAAACTATGTCATTATGCTCCTCACAAAATAGGTGTCATTAATACTCCCCAATGATTTTTAGGACCTAATCTTTCTATATATATGATTTTGGTGAATTTATTGAGTAATAAATTAATATTACAAAAATTTCAATTATTTAAAAATGGTCATCATTCAAATTTTCGCAAATAGATAAATATTAACAGTAGTTAAACATTAATTTAGTTGTAAATTTGTATGCAAAATGATAAATATCTTTGAAATCGTTATGGAAGTAATATAAATTCTAAACGGGTTCTCTGGCCGAATCCTAACCTTATTATTTCGATTCACTGCCGTTCGGCGCGATAAATAACTTCAGGTGATTGAACTCTATCGAAATATTAATTTGTTTGTTTTATTTTATACTTATAAATTACAACATAATATGATTTTCCATCGAATTTCGATGGGTTTGACACTAGTTAAATATAAATAAAAACCCCAAATAAATGCCTCAATCAAAACAAAGTTACAAAATGTTGGAAGCGAGAGATTTTATTAATTCAGGTGGGATTATATAATCGATAAATTAGTAATTTATTAATTTTAGAGAGATCTTAACGGACATATATAAGTGACCTTCTATAGAAGCATTCTAATAGCTTTGCAACCAGCCACTCAAAAAGAAGCATCGCAAGCAGCAACAACTACTCATAATTTTTTATTGCAGTACGAAAAGATTGAACGTGACTGCGGTGGGAGATTTAAAGATAAAATTAATCTAGATTTTAAATTCATCAACAAATAAGTATTGTAGATTCATTTTTTATTAAGTTGTCTTAAGGTTTCCAATCGGCTAATATATGTTACGTATCTGAAATTTTTTAATAATAATTAATTTATAGTTTCACTGAAACCATAATATATATTGGAAGTTCCAAAAAATATATTATCTTATTATTTAATTGATTGGAGTTTAAATTTGAATTGGTCTTAAATTATTAATTTTATTAAAGTTATTAATTTATAAAGTATTAGTTTATGCACATGTTAAGCATGTAACCTGCATTTGCTTTTCGAGTGTAATGCATATATTTTTAGGTGCCAATTCTTTGCTTTAGAAAGTATTGTAATAAGCGCTTAAAAGGATGGTAATGACGATTTATTTAAGAAAATACATATATCATAAAAATATCCTTATGAAGTTTTCTGTATTCATGTTGGAAAGTTTGAAAAGAGGTGTCCAATATTTTTCCAATTCAAAAGAATTGTATATCAAAGAAGATTTAGGGCTAAAATTCAAATGAAAATTTTGGTAAAAACAAAAATCAAAGAAGTACTTTCAAATGTGCTTTACTTCTTACTGTAGTATACTCAATATTCTCAAATCTCGATACACCTAACTTCAGTGAGCCAAATAGACATATTCAATTATGTTACAGGATATGATTCACAAAATACAACTGTAAGTTCATAAAACTTAACAAAATCCAAACACTGAGGTCGAGTTATGGTCGTGTGACTCACAAGATGTCGCCCTATTATTAGTTAACTTTTGATTTTTGACTTATCATTCGATCGAACAAACCAAAAAAACAAAAAATAATAATTAACTTTTTAATTTGGAGTATATCTGTTTCATTTATAACTTTTTGATAAAAGAATCTTAATGCGTTTCCTAGTAAACATCCACCAGGGGGTATAATATGTCTTGAAATTTTGGAAGGAATCCTGTAAATAATTATTTGATGTGTCCAGGGCTCGGATTTCATCATTTTACACTGGCGGGAAGATTCGTTAGAGTTCAACCGAACAATAACCGGTCCATTTAAAATTGCGCAAATTTGCTGTCCAAGATATGTCTGTCAGTGAAGAATTTCAAGCTAGTGAGTATAATTTCCTCTATTCGTAACTGAATTTGGGTTTTCTCGATTGCTTATCGCATTTATATTGAAACCCTAGTTCATCTCGATTGGTATAATTCTACTTAAATTCGTACTTTGTTCAGTTGAGTAAATTCTCTGTAACTTGAGGAAACAAATTGTGGATTTGGAGTTACAGTTTAGATTACATTTGGATTAAATAACCTTTTTTTGTTGTTGAAGGGGTGGTGGGTGGGGGTTTAATTGGGCAAGCAAAGCTCTTATTTGAGGTTCTGTTCGTGATGATATGAAATGTCTCTAGTACGAGAAGTAATGTCATGATACTGTTAAACCCTTGTAATTGTAACGTATCTCAGTAAAAAAAGTATGTTCCCTCTACTGGAGAGTTGGCGACTTATTTTGCCTTCACTTTTTTTTTTTTTTTTTTGGAATAGATATTGAAGCCTTACCGAATATATTGCAAAGGAAATATGCTCTACTTCGGAATTTGGATAAAAGTTTACAAGGTATGTGTTGCGAGAGTAAGTACCATGGATTCTTTTTTTTTTTGTCATTTCTCCCTTGAAATGTATTCTCTTGTTTGTGGTGCACTGTAAAGATGTATTTGAGTCATTTTCATCACCATATGAAAATGGTCACCTTTTAGAGTGTTTGGCCGGATCTTGGATATTTTCGTTATCGATGCTCCTTCCGTCCAATAAAAACAGTTCACTTCGAAAAACCTTTTTTTTTTTTGGTCCCAGAGAAAACAGTCCACTTTCAACTTGTTGATTTATTTATGTTTCCTGATATAGATATGTGACATTTTTTGTTTGACAAGACATTTTAAAACATTCCCCAATCAAGAAATATTATAATGATGTAAATGAGAAACAAAATGTAACTTACAATATATAAAAATCTGTACCTTAAGCAAAGTGTACTCTTTTTATGGGACGGAGAGAGTTTTTCTTGGATTTCATTGTCAATTTTCTCTTGTTAGTATAAGTTTACGTTGATACCAAGAAAAAATTATGCAATCTGTTCTGGTCGGTTATGATTTATGAGTTTTTAGCTGTCCTAATTTCCTATGTATCAGCTCTGTAATTGTAAAATGCGGTTCAATAGATTCAAATTCTAGGTAACTTTAGTTTTTATATGGAACGAGGATGATAGACAAATCTATGTGGAAGCTTCTTAACACTTGTATAGTAATTGGCAGGTAATTCAATTGCTGCTGCAATTGGACGCCGGTCAAACACAATGTTTTAAATAGCGCTTTTTACATGTGTAGTGTTTTTGTTGCGTCGTAGCGTAGCGTAAATAGCGTAGCGCATAGCGTAAGCTATTCGAGCATGTAAATTATCAATTTTAAAAAATAAAAATATACTTATATTGATAAATCAACGAGATAATTAATCATAAAACTATAAAAAAATAAAAATATACTTATACTAGTAACCAAGAGAGGCGCAGCTCTTTGAGTTCAGAGACGCACCAAAAATCGCACATCTCAGTCTCAAACCTTCTACGCGTGCGTAGCTTTCTCCTAGGGTTTCATTCCATTTTTTGGCATGTAGATGTTTTCATTTCTAAAGCCGATCAATGCGAAAATAAACTATTTTGTTTGAATGGATTATTAAAAGACTACTTACCCTTAAAAAATTATGTTATCAGGCATTCACAGTTTTTTGCACAAATAGCGCAAGTTTTTGCCTAAATAGCGCAATAGTGTACGCTATAGCGTAAATAGCGCGATACATCAGCAAAAAGCGCACGCTATTTGTGCAGAACGCTATTTAGGCCGCGCTACGTCGCGCTACGACTCGCGCTAAAGCGCGAGTTTGAAAACACTGGTCAAACAGCATACTCAGAATCACTTTCGATCTTTGTTTATCTTTTTTTTTTTTTTTGGGGGGGGGGGGGATTGTGTTTCTATTCTCATTGTTTAAATTCGAACACTTCTCTTTTATTCTTGATCGTTATTTCAATTTTCTTCGCGTTGAGTGAGTGAGTTTCTTGTTCGGTCGAGTATTGTGTGGCAGCAGTCTCAAGACCTTAATTGTTGATTGAATTGGCCTTGTTGCTCTTTGAAGTATACTGAGAGCTTACTTGTTTCATATCACATGAGTGGACCCCGAATGCTGCTATGTCAAGATTCATTCCACCTACCTGGAAAAAAAATTCTGCATCTTAATCCCAACTATGCTGGGGCCGGTGGCATGAAAGTTATAGTCTCAAATAATGGTCAAAGTTAGTTAACACTAATAGTTAAGACGTTATCTGTGGAGATATATAAGTAGTATATCATTATTTGAATTTGCAACTATGTGTGTCTGTTTATGTTACATGTTTTCTAGTTTCAAAACCGTTATGCCTTTTTGATTTGTTGAACAGAAATACAGCGGCAAAACGAACAGCGTTGTGAGCAAGAAATAGATGATATGAAACGAAGTATCAAGTCTGGTAGCATCACTCCTAATTCTTCTCTTCTCAAATTCTCTGATGATGCTTTAGATGAGCAAAAACATGCCCTCAGGATTGCTGACGAGAAAGTCGCATTGGCTGTTCAAGCTTATGATTTGGTAAAAAAAGGATTTCTAATTATATTGTGAAAGACTGCAACTTTGTGCCGTATTCTTCGTGTATCTCCAACCAAGAAATTTTCTTGTGCAACCATGGTTCAGCACTTCCATTGTTATGTCTTTCAGTGGTAGCTTCTTAAGATTTTATCACCTGAATTTGCTTTTCATGGAAATGTGTGTGGATGTTGATATATTGTTTCGTTGTTACAAGAATGGAGATGCGCACGCACTTAAACAGAAAGAGGAAGTGACAGGAATGTCACTTGGACTTAGTTAATATTAAGAAGAGGGATTATATCAATGACGATAAGGTGAAGAAAAAGTTCAGAAATAAGGTGCAGATGATGATGATGATGATGAATTAGAAGTAAGAGGGAGGTTAGTTATTCTTCTAACAATTGTGAGGTTGGATAAATGGGAAATTAATGGAATTGTGGGAAGGGCATGGTGATCCATTTCCAGACAGGAGTCATGTAGCTTGTAACACTATGGTTTGGACTTTTGGAAGAATTTGCCTTTGAAATTTAAGAGACTCAATTGATTCTGTGTCATGTAAACACCTTAATTTGTGCAAATGTAAATGGGAAGTTACCCCTCTCCTTTTGTTGCCTCGTTTCGCCGTAGCCCTGGTATTCATCATTCATATGAAGCTTGTTTGTTGAACTGCTATTGCGTACAGTTCTGGAGGATGACATGTTAAGCGGAGTCATTTCTTTCAATCATGTTATGCATAATACGCAAGTACTCTTTGTACTTGTCTTAGCAAAAGGGGAAGCATGACCACGTGCTGAATACCCTAAATATCAACAGATTCAACACCTTTGTTTGTTACCTTTTGACTTTTATATTGTGGTGCATGAGATTGCTTTCGGTCAAATCCTCATGCACCTAACCGTCTTTTAGCCAAGTGGACATCATCTTCTAGAGAATGTGTGTTTCCAGCTCTTAAAATGAGAGGCTACCCGATTTAGGGAGGATTCGTGTGTATTTTCTTACTTAGTAGATCATTTTGAGTGTGAGATGGTGATATTTATTTGTGATTTCTTAGCTACAGTCTACGCATGTGGAGGAAGGCTGGGGAAAACCTGCTTCTAGTAACATGTACACTATTATGACATCAAGAACGCCCATATAATCATGATATAGTGGTTTCACCAAAAAAAAAAAAATCTTACTAGTTTGTAGAAATTAAGAATATAGCTTCGGGACCTGGTCGAAAGCTTTTTTATCTCTCCTGGTCATTTATTTCTTTGGATTGGGAATTTATGATTTATTTGGTTCTCATTTGTAGGTAGACACTCATATTCAACAGCTTGATCGATACTTAAAGAAAGTCGATGAAGATTTTCGGCGTGGTATTTATTTAGCGACCTTGACATCTCTTTTTATTGGCAAATGGCACGGTTATTAGATTACTGTCATCCCACCGCATAGAATCATGACCTCTTAAGTTGTATGTAACGTTGCATGTCGAAATGGCAGAAAGAGACATCATGGCTACCACTGGATCTCCTTCGACGCTTGATAACAATGTGAAAGCTGGAAGAGCCGGTGAAACTAGTAACAGAGGGCGTAAAAAGTAACTTTTTATCCTAGACCTATTATAGCTTTCAATATTTTGTAGTAAAAATAAAAATGTGCAACTGCACGTTTACAGAATTTGCATGACGAGGTTATATATATATATATATATATATATATATATATATATAAACAGGCATTTTTATTAGTTTTGTGATAATCCTTGGTCCTGTGTTCTAAATTAGTAGATCGGGGTTTTGCCAATTGCCATATACAATAGTTGTTTGAGATCGCGTGATTTTAATGCATATAATTAGTTAGGGTTATGTACTTGATAATAATGGGATCAACCTATGAGTTCTTGGTGTGTTGTGATGCACACAACTCTTTTTGCAAATATCTGGCTGGCTATTCTGTCAGTTTATAACTATGCATTTTGCCTCGTGGCTTCAAAATCAAAGCCCCTTTATTACCTTCAATGAGCATTATGTCTGCAGGACACGGCGTGGGACAGCAAGTGCTTCTGCCTCAGCCTCAGCCACAGCCCCAGCACCAATAGTAGCAAATTCGACTACCATGGAACTAGATCTGCCTGTTGATCCTAATGAGCCGACATATTGTTTCTGCAACCAAGTCAGCTTTGGGGAAATGGTTGCGTGTGACAATCCTGATGTATGTGGATAATATATATATATATATAGTTTTTAATTAATTTGGTATTATTACCATTGGCCTTGAGCTAACAGACTGATTGCCTTTAAAAAAAATATATCTTTTCTGAATTGCAGTGCAGGATTGAGTGGTTCCACTATGGCTGTGTTGGTCTGAAAGAACAGCCAAAAGGGAAATGGTATTGCTCACAATGTGTTGGAACCCAAAGGCGTAGGAAAACGAGATAACAAATTCCAGTCGGGTTATTGATGTGGGTGAACAGTTCTCGTAACAGAGTGAGTTAGTTCTTGTACTTCAGTCTAGTATTTTCCTCACTGTATTAAGTTACAATTTCCTCGGGTGAAATAATACCACAGTGCAAATAATTTATTCCATTATACTAAGTTGGCCGTAGCCTTTGATTGCCGAAGGTCTTTTCGGCTTTCTTTTAGCTCTTGTGCGTTAAGAAATTCGATTCTAGCAAGGATTATCTTAGTTTAGACTCAAAACATCCTCGTCTTATACTATTGTCAATCCATCGACCCAGTACTGAGCTGTATATAGCATATTCTCTTCACATAAACCAAGCTCTTGGGGACCAGATACAGCATATTCACCAAAAAATCCTTTTGGGTGAAAAAATCAATTGTTGCAATTTATAAAGCCGAAGCTAATAGAAGATGCTTCCAATGCTTATTCTCATTTTATTATTTTAAACCAGTTCAAAAGCACCTTATTACAAACAATTTTACACCCATAATATTATAATATATCAAACAGACTTTTAATTCACAACCTAACACTTTAAAATAGACAAAAATAATACATATCTTTTTGTTACACTTTGAACCCCCTATCCAAATGGCAGTCCCTACCTGCCACACCAGCGCCATGTAGCCGCTCGTACATTATTAAACTCCTTCAGATGCTGGGGTTGGAAGCAGGCCTTCGGACGTTGGGATCGGAAGGGGCCTGCGGACAACACAAGTAAAAATGGTATTCCAAATACAGGTTATTTTCGGCCACCAAAAATAACCAAAATTAACAATCAGATCAATTAAACCACAAAGATTCCTAGAATAACAACAATATAGAAATCTAAGTTGTTGCTTTTGTATAGAAGGGGTGGCACGTTTATCGGCGGAGGATAAAATGAAAAGTTTCGTACACATCAAATTAGAGCCAGAAAAACAATATAGTATATAAGAACAAAGCTAGAAAATTAATAATGGTATTCTCTCTTTCATTCCCTCTTGCTTTTTAGTGAGATATGAAGAAAGTCAAGAAAAACTAATAGATCGCTACATCAAAGAGTGACACCAAAAATTATGAAACTTGTTATATAATTAGATGTTATAGAGAGAAAATAGAGAAAGTTCAAAGAGAATGAATTTTCACTGAAGTCCTACTTATAGGTAAATTTTAGATGGCATAATTGTAATTTTATAATTACATCAGGGGCATAATAGTTATTCATACACAATAAATAAAATATCGTGTCACTTTCACAAGGACACTATTTGGCTTGTGACTTGTTTTATAGCACCTCTTGAATGACTATTTACATAAATGTCTGGTGACCTAGTTTGAAGAAAAATTCAATGGGAGAAAAACTTCCGAATTGTTTGTATTGGAGCTTGTGGCAAACATATCTTGTTGCATCATAATATTGTTAGGAAAACCATGTGGGATCGAACCTGAGCAATTTGTAATCTCGTAAATTTGCTTTCCCTTATCTTTATCATCCTTGTATGAGTATACATGTGTCGTCTCAGTAAAACTTTGTGGGATAAAACCTTAGTAAATAATATGATTCTATTCCCTATGCATCATTGTTGTAAGAGTATCCATATGCAACCTCAGTGAAACCTCTTGGGATAAAAATTGAGTGAATAATATGTTTCTTTGTCATATAAATCATTCGTTGTTTGGAGTATCCATGTGTTGATTCATTAAAACCTTGTCAAGAAAATCCTGTGGGAAAAACTTAATAGAAGGAAAAAGAGTACTACTCCTTATGTTTTAAAATGTCAGAGGAATATTTTTGATCTATGTCGTATTCCTCATTATTCATAAATTTGTCTCATTAAAACCTTATTAGGAAAAATCAAGTGGGGAAAATTCTAATGACGGAAAAAGAGTATGTTATTCATGCTAATACACCATTCGTATTTTCTCGTTAAAAAACTTGCTAGGAAAATTTAATGGGACAATACCTAAGTTAAGGGGAAAATAGTGCAACGCGTTTTATGTATATATATGCCCCAGGCATTTCAAAAATCCTCAGACAATTAGTATGAGTATCATATTCAGTGCAATTTGTAATTTCATACTCATATTCCTATTATACCAAAATCGCTTCTAGAGATTCCATTTTAGTTGTGATTAAGCTTGCCTCGTTAAAAATTTTGCTAGGAAAACTCAGTAGGATAAAATCTTAGTCAAAATAGTATATACTTCGTAACACATTTGAGCCATTGCACGCAATGATAATATATTTAAAATCTTCTTATGAGTTCCATTTTACTTTTAGCTCATATGTTATAAATTTATTGCAATAGCATATATTTCAATTTTTTACGGATTTCAATATCCTTATTTTCACAGCTCATAGATTTCAATATCCTCATTTTCAATATACATATTGTTGGAAATAAAACGCAGCGGAAGCAAAGTTGATAATAAAGCGTTTTACGCATCTACGAGCGCAAAATCTATTTAGACATGCTAATTAATTAACTATTAAGATTAATAGGCAATTAAAATACTGTTTATTATTTATTAAATAATATTGTTAGTGAATTCAATATCTTAATCTAGATAAAAAGATCTAGATTATGATCTCGTCTTAATCCAGACGTTGTGTTGGCAACGAGCTATCGAATCTTGCTTGACTATGGAGATCGATGCCGAACCTATTCCTTACAACTCTTGTTTTTTCTTTTCTTCAAGTAATTCCGATTGATAGCAAGAATTAAAGTGTTATCTCAATTGTGGAATCAAAGACACAAGTCAAGATCCAGAATCAAACACTTGGAAGAAAAAAATTAAAACCATTGTGTTAATGAAGGATGTCACGGCTGATCACCTCCCCCATATGTCTTACTTATAGGCTTTGTACTACTCTAGGGATTTTAAGGAGGATTAAGGTTAGGACTCCTAATGTTGTAACACCCCCAAGTTATTCAGGGAATATTACAGCGCCGTAAGCCCCACCGTGGGACCCACAAGGCTAAACATACGCGGAACTATAAATTTTGACCGGGAAGGCCTACATACAATGGAGTGAAGAACAATACAAAGGGTATTCAAAACATAACCAATGTATCCAAAGACATCACAACACAAATCAATATCTCGGCAAACACAGGCCGGAACATCAAGGAAAATGGAAAACAATACTCGAGTATTCAATAACCATTCCAGTACAACAACACTGAATGGGGAAACTCAAAACATAACCGGAGGAAAGACGCAGTATCACACTTGCCCACCATCTTCATGCCGACCCGATACCTGCCTGTCCGCTCTCCTGGAACCTGAAATACATAAAAAGTATTTCCCCCATAAAGGGGTTAGCCGTCGAATAGCTAGTGCAAGTATATCAAGTATGAAACACAATACTCCTCGACAATAAAGCAAATGTAACCGTAAATTCATCAATTCGAGACTAGCATTCCGGAATAACTAAATCTCATAGCATCACATCAATACATATATGAATACCGTGGAACCGCACCAGAGGCTACGGAACCCTCAGAGGACTCATCGGTCCATCCCAAAGTGGTTCGTTCATATCATCCGTGGAATCGCACCAAGAGGCTACGAAACCCTCAGGGGACCCATCAGCCCGCCCCAGAGTGGATATAAATAATCATACCATTAATATATCTTACTTTCAAAGTCGAGAACGTACAATCATAAATATATACTTGCCTTTGAGACATCGAGAAATTGAACGGAAAAAGGGTATGGGTTCGGTAGGTCCAAGAACGCACTTCTGGCACCTAAACGATTCGCAAGGAATATGATAATCAATTATCCATACTCAAATTACACGAGGAAACTACCGAAGCCCGTCTACGATTCATGAAAATACACGGATAAACAACTAGAGATTGAAAAATCGTCCAAACCCTCACAAGTCCGAAAATGGCACAATATAATCCTTAAAATCGTAGGAAAAACATACATACAGGATAGATACATCATAATCTCAAGGTCCTCAAGCTTCAAAACGGATAAATTGGACGAATCTACAAAAAACCCCAAAATTCCCAAAAATAGGGTTCTAAGGATTTTTACCTTGATTTGGACGTTAGGATGGATTAGATGTTGTGAAATACTTGTTCTCCAACCAAATATGTTGTTGTTAGAAAAAAGATCGCTTCCAATCACCCAAAATCGTCTCTCCCGAGCTGGTCCCATCGAAAAGGAGTGAAAAGGATGAAAAATGACGAAATGGAAGTCAACTGTCCAATATATACTCGCCCAGTCTAGCGCACGCTACGCCTCTTTCATTAGCGTGCGCTAGCGATGTCACCGGGTAGTCCAGTGGCTTCTGCCGGCCCCGTTAGCGTGCGCTAGTCGCCTTTCTCTAGCGTGCGCTAGCCAAAAATGTAATACCCGGTTGTAATTCAGTCATTATCATTCAGTAATTTCATTCGGTGATTGTCACTCAGTGGATTTTCACTCATTTATAATCGTTCATCAATCATGTTCATTCACCCGTGTTCACCGTTCGGAGAAAATTCGAGTTGTGTATCGTTATTGTTCATTGTTTCAACTTTCCACATATGAGTTCGACTTTGTTAGATCACCATTAATTTTTGGTAACTCCAAAAATTCTGAATCTTTGCAATATTATAGAGCATCGAGTTAGCTTTCCAATGGTTCAAACGGTGAGTCAATCGAGTCCTGACGAGAGTTATGGTCGCTTTAGCTCACCCGCTCATTTTTTTCGATTATTGGCGATCATCGCTGACGAACTCGGCCGTGTCGTCCGACACGGCCGCCGTCATTTCGTCCGGAAATGCCGAGTTCTCGCCACAGGACTCGACCGTGTCGTCGCACGGCCGAGTCGAACCCTTCCGGATAAGCGTAACCGATCGCCAGACGCCCGACCGTGTTCCGTGACACGGCCGAGTCAATGCCGAGCGTCGCGGCACCGAGTCACTATCGGACAGTCACTATCGGTAGGCCCCTTAGCGCCGCGACCGTGTCAAGGTGACACGGTCGAGTCCTCGCGGCCAACTGGCCGCGACCGTGTCAAAGCGGACACGGCCGAGTCTGTCGACGAGTCAACCCCTATAAATTCGTTTTTGAGCATTTCACTCATTTCTTCCATTTCTTCCACCTTCATACGAGAGAGAAAAGCTTGAGGGAGATATTTTGTCATCATCAATCACTTGTGTGTTCGGATTTCATCATCTTGATTCATTGGAAAGCTTGGATAGTCGATTTTACACGTTTTCATCGGATCGAATTGGTTGGATCTTCAAGAGGTAAATTCTTCAACATCTTGGATTTCGATTTTGTGTTGAGATATGATGTTTTGGACGCGATAATCATGTTATATGAAGGGATATGTATATGATTATGAGTTTGTATAAGGATTCATTGGATTATTAAGGATTATTCAAGAACACTTTGAATATCGAGTTGAAATTGGGGGTTTTCGATTAATTGTCGTTATAATCACGTTTTCGGATATTCGTCTTGGATTATTAATCATATTGAAGATGTTTTGTTGGTTTGAAACACTTCGGGGGATTTGATATTGGTATATTGAGGTTTGATTGTAAACAATCGGAGTTTGGCCGCAACGTGTTTGATTTAATGCCTCAATGAACTTGGTTTATTCATATCGACGTTTGAATTGGTTATATTCGTGTTTGTTTCGTGTATTGAACGGATTGTTGGTAATTGTATTTATTCAAGGTTGTTCGAGCGACCGATATCTCAATTAGACGTTGTTCGTGGACGGACATTCTTCATCGTTGTTGTGTAAGTTAATTCTTACTCGGTTAAAAGGATATTCATTCCTTTTTGTTGTTGATTACTCATAATCATAATTCATTCATCATAATATTAATCATTTTGAGACTGTAATTGTCGAATAATCATTTCATTCACGAGGCAGCGGTTCCAAATCATTTCATTGGGTTATCAATCACGTCACTATTTACTTTCATATCGGTGAGTCATCTTGGCCTTGTCTAATTATTATTCATTGATATTCATTATGGTCATTCTCGTTCATATGACCTTCTGGGTTCATATTGCGTGGCCGGGTGTGGCTGTGTGGAATTTTTAGTCGGGCACACGATGGTTATGTATTGGGTTCACCGATACATTGGCGTGCACACGGGAAAGCGTTACACCGTGAGACTAATTAGGTACAAGGACGGGTGTGTCCGGTCATTCGTCTTGTACACTCGCACAGAACACTACGGGCGTACTATGGTACTCCTCTTCAGCGTAATTCATAATTAAGAATTTTTTTCATAACTTCAGATATAATCATGATTGTGTATTTTCAACCCTTGAGGATTGTTGTTCTTTGTAATCGACCGTTTGGGGATTTTGTTTTTCGTGTCTTGGCAAGGCAAAAGTACGGGAGAACACGCCGACGTCGAGGAGTCAGTGATACTAGTAGGGCCCCGATCTTTCAGTTATTCATGTTATTGTCCTTTATTTTCCGCTGCAGACTTTCATTTGGATACTCCGTTTCATTCAGTGTCGTGTATTTTATCTTCATATAAAATATACTAGTATTCGGTATTGTCCTGGTGTGTTGTACTTAAACTCCTCATCGGAGTATTTGGTAATATAATGTGGTTCGGTACTATAATTATATTATTTAATTCATCATTTTCATTCGCCTGGTGGGTCCCAGTCGGGGATTCACGGCACTGTAATATCCGCCTAGTTTGGGGTGTTACAAAAAAGTGGTGTCCAGTAACTGGAATCCAGAACCTACTGTCCTCTGCCCTGCTCAAGCCTTAGCGTGCGCTATCGCTATGGCTTAGCGTGCGTTATGCAACAGCTTTAGCGTGCGCTAGCCAAAGCCTAGCGTACGTTACCTGATAGTCCAGAAAACCTGACAACCTCACTGCCTCTGTCGACCAGCCCGTTAGCGTGCGCTACGGACGGATGTTAGCGTACGCTACTAACCACGAATAGCGTGCGCTAACGAACTCCTAGCGCGTGTTAACCGCCAGTCCAGAGGGCAGTCCGAGTTACTGGTTCTGACCTGACTGGTCCGTTAGCGCGCGCTACGGCTCAAAACTAGCGTCCGCTATTCACACAAAATTAGCGTGCGTTAGCCTAGGCCTAGCGTGCGCTATTTCTCTGGTCCATAACACTTCCGCAAGGTCTAAACAACACGATCGTGACCCAAACAAGATACAAAACTCAGTAACAATATCAACAACATCACCAAGAGTTTACAAAGCGACAAAATAAGAAGAACGGCATGGTCAAACAGTCAATAAAAAGTACGGGTATTACATTCTCCCCCTCTAAATAGAAGTTTCGTCCCGAAACTTAAGAAATAAAAAGTTCGGGGTATTCCAACCGCATCTTCTCTTCCGTCTCCCAAGTTGCCTCCTCGACTCCATGTCTCGACCATTGCACTTTAACCAGTGGAATGGTCTTATGCCGAAGTTGTTTCTCGCGACGCTCGAGGATCTTCACGGGTTTCTCCGGAAAGGTAATGTCCTCGGCTACGTCAATCTCAATGTAATCGATAACGTGGCTCGGATCCGGCACGTATTTTCTCAACTGAGACACATGAAAAACACTATGGACGTGACTCAAAGCTGGAGGCAATGCCAAGCGATAAGCTAATTCTCTAACTCTGTCCAAAATCCCGAAGCGGAAAACTCCTCTGGTCGGCGACACCTTAAGTAAGACATGATCCCCCACTTCGAACTCCAAGGGTCGACGACGAATATCAGCATAAGATTTCTGACGACTGGGCAACAAGAATCGGTCCTGATAATAGAAATCTTTTCCTTAGTCTCCATCAACATATCCGGTTCCGTTCCAATTAGCTCAGAAGCCTCGTCCCAACATAATGGCGACCTACATCGCCTACCATAAAGTGCCTCGAATGGTGCCATTTTGATCGACGCATGCCAACTATTATTGTAAGCAAACTCGATTAACGGTAAGTGAAGCTCCCAATCATTACTCCAGTCTAAGGCACAAGCCCGCAACATATCTTCCAACGTCTGAATCGTCCTCTATATCTGACCGTCCGACTGAGGATGAAAGGAAGTGCTCAATCTAAACTCAGTACCCAAAGCCTGATGAACGGCCTGCCAAAAATGCGATACGAAACGGCTATCTCGATCAGAAACAATGGTCTTGGGGCACCGTGCAACCTTACGATCTCAGCTATAAAAGTTCGAGCCAATCTATCTGGTCCCCAAGTATCCTTAATACCCAAGAAGTGTGCAGACTTGGTAAACCGATCGACAATTACCCAAATCATATTCATTCCGACCCGGGTTCTCGGCATACCTGTGATGAAATCCATAGAGATATCTTCCCACTTCCACTCGGGAATGGGAAGCGGTTTCAACAACCCCGCTGGTCGTTGATGTTCGATCTTGACTTGTTGACACGTCAAGCACCGTAGTACAAACTCCGTGACATCCTTCTTCATGTTATTCCACCAAAAATTGCGCTTCAAATCTTTGTACATCTTACTCGTCCCGGGGTGGATTGAGTAAGGTGTAGCATGAGCTTCTCGAAGAATTCTCTGCCTCAACTCTAAATCGTTCGGAACACAAAGCCTGCCCTGAAATCTCAGAATACTTTCTTTGTGAACCATAAAGCCAGGAACTTTTCCTTTAATTACATCTTCCTTCAGTTGAGATATCATCGGGTCACTCCACTATTTCCCTTTGATGTCGTCGACCAAGGACGAGGTAATTTCGAGAGTACACATCTGTCCTTGTACTTGTTGAAGCCAAACTTCTATTCCTTGCTCAATTAAATCCTGACGAATTTTCGTCTGAGATGTAAGAACCTTGAGCATTTGAAGAGATGCCGATTTGCAGCTCAAAGCATCCACGACGACATTGGCTTTTCTGGGGTGGTAAAGAATTTCCAAATCGTAATCCTTTATCAACTCTAACCAACGTCTCTATCTCATATTCATCTCCTTCTGACTGAAAATATACTTCAGGCTCTTGTGATCGGTATAAATCCGACACGGAGAACCATACAAATAATGCCGCCATATCTTGAGTGTGAAGACAATTGCGGCCAACTCTAAATCGTGAGTAGGATAATTCATCTCATAAGGCTTTAATTGTCGTGGCGCAAAAGCTATCGTATTATCATGCTGCATAAGTACACAACCAAGACCTTGACCCGAAGCGTTACTATAAACTGCAAAGCCCTCACTACCATGTGGTAAAGTTAAAATCGGTGCTGAAGTCAAAAGTCTCTTCAGCTCATCGAAGCTCTGTTGTTTCTCATCTAACCAAACAAACTTTTCGATCTTCTGGAGTAATTTCGTAAGCGGCCGAGCGAGTTTCGAGAACCCATCGACAAACAGACGGTAATACCCAGCAAGGCTCAAAAAGCTACGAACTTCCTTAACATTTTTAGGCGGTGCCCAATCTAGCATTGCCCCAATCTTTTGCGGGTCTACACGAACCCCTTCGGCCGAAATCACATGGCCGAGAAACATAACTTCTTCTAACCAGAATTCACATTTCGAGAATTTTGCATAGAGGTACTCGGTTCTCAAAATATCTAGTACCAAACGCAAGTGTCGGGCATGTTCCTCTTTATCTCGAGAATAGATCAAAATGTCGTCAATAAAGACGACTACACACCTGTCGAGATACTCGATGAAAATTTTATTCATTAACTGCAAGAATACTGCCGGCGCATTAGTCAATCCAAAAGGCATAATTACAAATTCATAATGCCCATATCTCATCCGAAATGTCGTCTTCAGAACGTCGGACTCTCTCACCCTGAGTTGATAATACCCTGATCTTAAATCAATTTTCGAGAAAACTGCAGCCCCTTGCAATTGATCGAATAAATCGTCTATACGAGGCAAAGGATACTTGTTCTTGATGGTCACGTTGTTTAGCTCACGGTAGTCGATGCACAAACGTAGTGAACCATCTTTTTTTCTCAGAAAAAGGACAGGTGCGCCCCAAGGCGAAGCGCTCGGTCTGATGTACCCTTTCTCTAGGAGTTCTCCCAATTGATTCTTCAATTCTTGCATCTCGGAAGGTGTCATCCGATAAGGTGCTTTAGAAATCGGAGCTGCATCTGGCTCTAAGTCCATAGAAAATTCTATCTCCCGATCTGGCGGTAATCCCGGGAGATCGTCCGGAAAAACATCGGGATACTCATTAACAACCGGAATTGAGGAGAAATCGACTACGTTCCCTTCCGTTTCCAAGGCATAACACCAATAGCCCGTACAACATTTATTTAAAAGTTTTACGACTTCCATGGCACTGATAAGTAACTTGGATTGGACCGACTTACGTCCCAAAAATGAGTACTCGGATCCGTCTTTAGTCATCATGGTGATAACCTTAGTACGGTAATTCATAATCGCTTGATGACTATCAAGCCAATCCTCACCTAGGATCACGTCCTCGCCTACCATATCAACTACAATCAGATTCGATAACCATTCCATACCGGATATAATCACCGGAAAACCTCTAATATCCCGGTTTCCCACAATTCTATCCCCGCTAGGTAGTTTCACAATGAAGGGATCACAAGCAGTCATACAAGTTATATTCAGACGGCGTACACACTCCAAGGAAATTAAAAAATGTGTAGAACCTGTATAAAAAAGCACACGGACTGGATGAGATAAAATATGAATGGTACCTGAAGCCACCGCCGTGTCGGGTTCGTCTGTTCGATGCATCTCATAAACCCGTGGTTGTACCGAACCGACGCTAGAGTTTCCCCCTCCAGCGTTCTGACCCCGTCCCCGGCCCCTGCCGAAATTCTGCTGAGGTTGACCAAAAGATTGTCGCTGATTTATACCTTGGTCAAGTGGTGCTGGGGCAGAAGCCCGAGTGTCCAAAGTCTGATTCGGCTCGGAACAATAAGCCGCTCTATGACCCAACTGTCCGCACGTGTGACACTTCAATGGCGGAAAATTGCATTCCAAATTAACGTGGCCTGGACGACCACAATTGTAGCAAGTCACCGTGCGATTTGTGGTACCCGGAGTAGAACGGTAACCCCTCTTTCCCTTATTAGAACGTGACGACTATCCGGCAGAACGGTTAGTCGCCTGTGACCTCTAAAAGTTTCCACTCTTAGAGCCAGAAAAATTTCCCGCGACCTTATGCTTCTTCGATTCTTCAACAGTATCGTTGTCGGGGCTTAACATATCATGGGCTAAATCTCTATCCTGATATTCCTTCAGTGTGGTGCAGGCAAATCTGGACATGTACCGCCGTAAGTCCATATTCATCCGCATATCAAAGTAACGGATCTTATCACGCTCGTTACGGACTTGATCCTTCACGTGGATCAATTGTTGGTTGTATTCCACGATCGTCTGCGAAACGGGAATATCCTGTGGTTTAGCCTCAAAAAAGGCTCGGATTCGGCCTTCTCGAACCGGCCAAGGACAAAACTCGGCCTCCAAAAGTTCTTTAAATTCATCCCACGTGGCAACACGATCCTGTGGCTTGATGACCTTCCACCACGTAGCGGCCTCCTTGGTAAGGAAATACTGAGCAATCGGTACTTTCCTCACTTCGGGGCAATCAACCGCTTCGAAAATCTTTTCCAATTCCACTAGCCAATCTTCCCAACCTAACGGGTCTGTGGCACCGCCAAATTGTGGAGGGTGCATACGGATTACATTCTGAAGCAAGGCATCCGTGTTCGGGTTCGGATTATTCAGCTGAACAGTTTGGGCTAAAATGGTCATCTGGGTAGCCAATTGTTGAAGTACATTCGCAACTCCAACGTCCGCGTTGTTCCCCTGGCCATTCGACTGGTCGTGCTGACTCTCAGTGTCAGGATGCACCGAGTTCGAAAAACTGGGGTTGGTTGACCCTGCAACAGAACTGAGGGAAACGGCCGCGCCACGTCCTCGTCCACGTCCACGGCCACGACCACGGCCTCGTCCCCTACCAGCTGACATACTGAAGAACACACAAGGCACGTAAGTACAATTCAATCGCACGTCATCGAAGTGACCGATTCTCAAGAATACCAAAAATAGAAGCAAAACGAATAAGGAAACACCAGAAGAGTAAGAGGTCCTTCAAGTACCGGTCGCATTGTGATGATGGCAGAGTAGTGATACTTTGTACAAATGACGACTCAATCGACCCAAAAGACCGACAGCCTAGGTATCCATAGACCTGAGCTCTGATACCATATTCTGTAACAGCCCCAAGTTATTCAGGGAATATTACAGCGCCGTAAACCCCACCGTGGGACCCACAAGGCTAAACATACGCGGAACTATAAATTTTGACCGGGAAGGTCTACATACAATGGAGTGAAGAACAATACAAAGGGTATTCAAAACATAACCAATGTATCCAAAGACATCACAACACAAATCAATACCTCGGCAAACACAGGCCGGAACATCAAGGAAAATGTAAAACAATACTCGACTATTCAATAACCATTCCAGTACAACAACACTGAATGGGGAAACTCAAAACATAACCGGAGGAAAGACGCAGTATCACACTTGCCCACCATCTTCATGCCGACCCGATACACTCGTCCGCTCCTGGAACCTGAAATACATAAAAAGTATTTCCCCCATAAAGGGGTTAGCCATCGAATAGCTAGTGCAAGTATATCAAGTATGAAACACAATACTCCTCGACAATAAAGCAAATGTAACCGTCAATTCATCAATTCGAGACTAGCATTCCGGAATAACTAAATCTCATAGCATCACATCAATACATATATGAATACCATGGAACCGCACCAGAGGCTACGGAACCCTCAGAGGACTCGTCGGTCCATCCCAGAGTGGTTCGTTCATATCATCCGTGGAATCGCACCAAGAGGCTACGAAACCCTCAGGGGACCCACATCGGCCCCGCAGTGGATATAAATAATCATGCCATTAATATATCTTACTTTCAAAGTTGAGAACGTACAATCATAAATATATACTTGCTTTTGAGACATCGAGAAATTGAATGGAAAAAGGGTATGGGTTCGGTAGGTCCAAGAACGCGCTTCCGGCACCTAAACGATTTGCAAGGAATATGATAATCAATTATACATACTCAAATTACACGAGGAAACTCCCGAAACCCGTCTACGATTCATGAAAATACACGGATAAACAACTAGAGATTGGAAAATCATCCAAACCCTCACAAGTCCGAAAACGGCACAATCTAATCCGTAAAATCGTAGCAAAAACATACATACGGGATAGATACATCATAATCTCAAGGTCCTCAAGCTTCAAAATGGATAAATCAGACGAATCTATGAAAAACCCCAAAATTCCCAAAAATAGGTGTTGTGCGGCGATTTATACGCCTCGATGGCGATCGGCGTAATAGTCAAGAGCCAACCATAGAAGACAGATGCTGGGCAAATGCCTAGCGGTCGGCGTCCAAGGCGATCGTCTATTGGTATCTGGCGATCGCCTATAATGTCCGACCATAGACGATTGTCCCGTGCCACGTATGAATCCAACACCCGTCTGAGTCTTCGAAGACCGAATCTCAGACGAAGACCCACGTGCAGATCCGCAAAAGGCGCCACAAGATAAGGACTTTTGACCCCAACCTGTCACCACCTTCACACCTATCGACAAGCCCGCCGACAGGTATAAAGTGGGTCCCCCCAGACAGCGACTCAGGACGCATGCGGACTTCTCATTGGCCCGCACATCTGGCTGCCAGCAACAGCCTCGGAGTTTAAGGAAACAGTCCCACATGATGGGACGATCGCCCACCTTATTCTAATATAGAAAACGGCGGTCGCCTGCGATCGCCGGGGAGGACCTAGCAACCTCTTCTACTATAAATAGAAGGCCTCCAACAGTGGCCTAAAGACAGTGGATTTACCTGAGGAAAATTCAGTCACACATACTGAGAGAGCGAAAAACAGTACAGAGACAACATAGTGAAACTCATTCACGTATACAGAACATAAAAAGCAAGAACTCACACAGCGTCATATCTGGTTCTTCCGGAAATCTTCACGCTCTATAGCTAAGATAACTAGAGTCTTTACACTCATTGTAATTGCACTATAACATTAATATTTGTACCCCAAAGTATTTATATTAATAACATCTCGCGAGAGCATTCAAGCCCGGGACTAACAACCCCGGCAAATCTTGTGTTATTTACTTTCCCACAGAAATGTTCTCGCATTTGTTTGTTACTCGATCATTCCAGCAATATCATCTCCGGATAATATTTCGGGTAACAACAATAGGGTTCTAAAGATTTTTACCTTTATTTGGACGTTATGATGGATTAGATGTTGTGAAATCCTTGTTCTCCAACCAAATATGTTGTTGTTAGAAGAGAGATCGCTTCCAATCGCCCAAATCGTCTCTCCCGAGCTGTTCCCGTCGAAAAGGAGTGAAAAGGATGAAAAATGACGAAATAGAAGTCAACTGTCCAATATATACTCGCCCAGTGTAGCGCACGCTACGCCTCCTTCATTAGCGTGCGCTAGCGATGTTACCGGGTAGTCCAGTGGCTTCTGCCGGCCCCGTTAGCGTGCGCTAGTCGCCTTTCTCTAGCGTGCGCTAGCCAAAAAGTGGCGTCCAGTAACTGGAGTCCAGAACCTACTGTTCTCTGCCCTGCTCAAGCCTTAGCGTGCGCTACCGCTATGCCTTAGCGTGCGTTATGCAACAGCTTTAACGTGCGCTAGCCAAAGCCTACGTACGTTACCTGATAGTCCAGAAAACCTGACAACCTCACTGCCTCTGCCGACCAGCCCGTTAGCGTGCGCTACGGACGGATGTTAGCGTACGCTACTAACCACGAATAGCGTGCGCTAACGAACTCCTAGCGCGCGTTAACCGCCAGTCCAGAGGGCAGTCCGAGTTACTGGTTCTGGCCTGACTGGTCCCTTAGCGCGCGCTACGGCTCAAAACTAGCGTGCGCTATTCACACAAAATTAGCTTGCGTTAGCCTAGGCCTAGCGTGCACTATTTCTCTGGCCCAGAACACTTCCACAAGGTCTAAATAACACGATCGTGACCCAAACAAGATACAAAACTCAATAACAATATCAACTGTAATACCCGGTTGTAATTCAGTAATTATCATTCAGTATTTATCATTCAGTAATTGATACTCAGTAATTTTCACTCATTATTAATCATTTGTCACTCATATTCAGTCATGGTATTCATCATTCAGAGTAATTGTATCGTGTATCAATCGTCATTCATCACTAATCTGATTGGAGTTTCGTGCCGTGTTTATCATCATTGTCATTTTCGTTGCGAGCTGTGCGTGAAAAGTAGCGCACGCTACGTACTCCTGTTAGCGTACGCTAATTGGGTATAGGTAGCGCACGCTACCACTCAGCTTTAGCGCACGCTAAGGTTACCCTGGCTGCAGTCCAGAAGGTACTGGACTGCAGGTGAGTTATAAGTTGCGCACGCTACTAGTGGTAAGTAGCGCGCGCTAGTGGGTTGTAGTAGCGCACGCTATTATGTGGTGTAGCGCGCTAAGGGCGGATCGAGTTGAGTCCGGTGGCCTTTGGTGCCTTTGAATTAATTCATAGCGCACGCTATGTGTTGTTTTTAAGCGTCTGTGTCGATATTATAGCGCACGCTAAATAATGGTTGTAGCGCACGCTATCGAGGTCGAATCGGAGGCAGACGGTTTACGGATTCGATCTTGGGCATCATTTTATTCGTTAGCGAAAGCTAACTATGAGTATTATACGCTAATGATATGGCCGTAGCGCACGCGCTACAAAAGGTACGTAGCGCGCTACCGTTTTCGGACGATGGAGTCTTGGAATACCCAAATTACCCGATAGCGCATGCTACGCATTGGGGCTAGCGCGCGCTAACCTGGAGCGACTATATAATGGGCAGTTGGCCTGAATTTCGTCATTTCTCATTTCCTTTCGTTTTTGGTGCGACTTCGGGCGATTTTGGGCGACTTGGAGTGTTCTCTTCGAGCTTCTATCATCCATCATCATATTCAAGGATTTGAGTTGGATTATCATCACTTTATCATCTCCTTAACATCAAATCAAAGGTATTAATTTCTTGGATCTAGAATTTCGGATTTTTGGGTTTTCCTTCCGATTTCTTCGTGTAAGCTTGGATTATCATTGGAATATGTTAGATATGGATTATCTACCTCGGATAAATATATTCCTACGGATTTCATGGTTATTTTCGGAATTATTTCAAGAACCCTTGGGGTTGACTTCGGTTAATTAGGGATTTTCCGATTGATGTTGTTGTAATCATGAATTATGGATTCCTAATGGATTATTGATATCATTGAAGTGTTTTGTTAGTTCGAAATACTCAATTTGGTGTTGGTTTCGACATATTCGGGATTGGATATTTTCGAAGTTGTGTGGTTGGTTATGTATTCGTTGGAATGCCCTTTGAGTTTGATTATCGTCGTTTCGACCTTCGGGTTAGTCGTGTTTTGTTGCTTGATACGTGTATTGAATGATTATTGGTAATTATTGTTATTCAAGGTTGTTCGAGCGACCGGTATCTCGATTAGGACGTTATTCGTGGAAGGACTTTGTCATCGGTATTGAGTAAGTTAATTCTTACTCAGTTAAAAGGATACTCATTCCTCTTTGTTGTTGAATTACTCATAATCATAATTCATTCATCATGGTATTGATCATATTGAGACTTGTAATTATCGAATAATTATTTTATTCACGAGGAACGACGGTTCCAAATCATTTCATTGGATTATCAATCACTTCACTATTATTTTCATCTCGGTGAGTCATCTTGACCTTGTCGGATTATTATTATTATTCATTGATATTCATTATGGTCATTCTTGTTCATATGACCTTCTGGGTTCATATTGCGTGGCCGGGTGTGGCTGTGTGGAATTTTTAGTCGGGCACACGATGGTCATGTATTGGGTTCACCGATACATTGGACCGTGCACACGGTAACGCTTACCTCCGTGAGACTAATTAGGTACAAGGACGGGTGTGTCCGGTCATTCATCTTGTACACTTGCACAGAACATTACGGGCGTACTATGATACTCCTCTTCAGCGTAATTCATAACTAAGGATATTTCATAACTTCAGTTTATTCATGATTGTGTATTTTCAACCCTTGAGGATTGTTGTTACGTAAATCGGCCGTTGGGGATTTTGTTTTCAGGTCACGGCAAGGCAAAGGCACGGGAAGAGCATGTTGACGGCGACGAGTCCCAGTGATACTAGTAGGGGGCCCTAGTCGTTCCGTTTGTTCAGTCATTTTCAGTCATTTCAGTTATTCCGTAATTTGTATTTTCCGCTGCAAATTCCGTTTGAGATGTTTATTTATTCAGGGTGGTGTATTTTATCTTCATATAAAATATACTAGTATTCGGTTTAGTCCTGGTGTGTTGTACTTAAACTCCTCATCGGAGTACTTGGTAATATAATGTGGTTCGGCACTACAATTATATTATTTAATTCATCATTTTCATTTGCCCGGTGGGTCCCATCCGGGATTCACGGCACTGTAATATCCGCCTAGTTTGGGGTGTTACAGAGTTGGTATCGGAGCTTGGTTTTGAATACTACCCTCCAAGTCATGTCTCGTTTGAAATCATCGTCATCGGACTAGTATCATTGGACTTTCGCGTCACGTGTGACCTGTGCAAATGCCGAGCCAATCAGACCAAGAACTGTAAGATTTCTAATGCCATGGTATAATTACTGGCATTAATCATTCATTCATAATTCATCAGTTAACAATCCTCAATCATCATTGTCATTTTGACCAGGACGGTGAGGTTAACTCATTAATAACTCGATTCATTTCATTATTCAGTTGTTGATCAGGAAGATCAAATCATTAATCATGTTCAAGATAATCATGTCACCTCAGTTAATCATTCATGTAATCACTGTGTTAGAGCGCGTATGCTCATTTCCATCATCTCATGTCATAATCATAATGTATTATTCATGCGGGGAATATAATCATCATGTGACTTTCCTACTTCAGTATGGAGAGGGCAAGAAGAGGACATGGAGGACGAGGCCGTGGAGCGGGCCGAATCCCGAGAGCTCGTGTGAATACACGTGCAAACGCGAGGAATAATGCTAATTCATCGAGCAGCGACGCTGCCACTCATTCACCTGGACGCGATCATTCACTATCGGGGAGTCGTGCAGGACACGGCTCGATCGGAGGGTGTCCGGGTTGACCCACTCGCTTTTATGCGGGGCATGATGGCCCAAATGACCCGGATGGCTCGGTTGATGGAGACGATGCATAACTCCGTCAATCAAAATCAGCGAGGCTCCCCGCCGCCACCTCGGAGGCAAGAGAGGAATGTGAGTAATATCATCGGCGATATCTCTCGCGAGAAGGCCACCTACTTTTGAGGGCTCAAATGCAGGCAGATATCATTCATTGGCTCGAGCATTTCGAAGTTGTTTGCTATGGTAGAGTGTCCCGAAGGACACAAAGTTTCATTGCGGCTTACTACCTGGGTAAGAGCGCACATTCTTGGTGGTTATCGTTGAAGCCCACCGAAGGATCTTGTACTTGGGATCAGTTCAAGACTCTCATGATGGAGAGGTATTATCCGGCCCCACTCAGAGAGGCCAAGCTGTCAGAATTACTCACCCCCGACCCCTCAGCAGACGAGGATGTTCTTGCCATTGCCGAGAAATTTCAGGAACTTCTTCCTTTCGCCTCATCCATCATTCATTCAGAAGCGGATAAGATCAAGTATTTCAGCAAGAGGCTGAAACCCCGTATGAGACTTCAGTTACTTAATCATAATTGCACCACGTTGGCCGAATTCATTGAGAAAGCTCTCACCTACGAGCTTACTGCTAAGGAAATTGCTAAGCAGCAACCTTCGTCTGCTAGCAAGAAATCGAAGAATCGTAATCAGTCTGAAGGCGGTCAGACAACCTTCAAGAAACCCCGTGCGGGCTCTGCTTTTTCTGAGCGACCTCCTGTGTCATCTAAACCCGCGGAATCTCAGTCTCGAGCGGCCAGTTCGGCCATCACCTGTTTTAACTGTGGGGATCTTGGTCACCTCAGTACCAAGTGTCCGAGACAGACTATCACATGTCATAATTGTGGAATTGCTGGGCATAAGGCCCGTTTTTGCCGTAGGGACTCCAAACCTACTCAGACGTCATCTCAGGCACCTAAGCAGTCAGCCGTTCAGAATCAGGCCACTCAATCAGCGTCGTTTAAAACGACAGGAGCGACTAAAGGTGGAGCTTTTAGCCATCAGACGGGAGCGTCCGGTGCCGGGACTAGCAAGCCCCGGATTTATGAGATGAAGAAGACCGATGATCCAGAGGCCCGAATGATCTCAGGTACACTCGATATTCTATCTCAACCTGTGTGTACCCTTTTTGATACTGGTGCATCGCATTCATTCATTTCCGAGTCATGTTTGAGTAGACTACGTCTGGGTAGTGCTACTAGTTGTGAGCCTTATGTCATTGGCCTACCTGATGGTAGACGAATTATCGTGTCGTGAGATTGAATTGTCCGATTGAGTTTCATGGTCGTGTATGGCGGCGGACCTAATCGTGGTAGATTTGCCGAGGACGACGTCATCTTGGGTATTGATTGGATGGATCGTCATGATGCCATCATTAGTGTCTGTAGCGTATGGTCACTATCATTTCGACGATGGGGTTGAATGTGTGTTTCAGGGAGGTAATCCTACATTGCAGTAAGGTCATTAATTTGATGAAAGCAGTAAGGTTACTCAATCAGGGATGTGTCGGTTATTGGTGCTTTATGGCCAAAACCGAGAAGTCATCAGTAATGTTAACGGATATTCCGGTGGTGAGGGAATATGCCGATGTTTTTCCAGACGAGTTACCTGGTTTGCCTCCACAGAGGGATGTGGAATTCACTATTGAGTTGGAGCCTGGTACGTCCCCGATATCGAAGGCACCGTACCGGATGGCCCCGACCGAAATGCAGGAATTAAAGAACCAACTTGAAGAGTTGTCCGAGAAAGGTTATATCCGACCGAGTGCGTCCCCGTGGGGAGCACCAGTGTTGTTTGTCAAGAAGAAGGATGGTTCATTCCGCTTATGTATTGATTATCGGGAGTTGAACAGGGTGACGATCAAGAATAAGTATCCCTTACCCCGTATTGATGATCTCTTAGATCAACTTCAGGGAGCTTCAGTATTTTCCAAGATCGACTTAAGGTCTGGATATCATCAGTTGCGGATCCGAGAGTCGGACATCGCGAGGACGGCGTTTCGAACACGCTATGGTCATTATGAGTTTGTGGTTATGCCGTTCGGATTGACTAATGCACATGCGGTATTCATGGAGTTAATGAATCGGGTTTTCATCGACTTTTTGGATCAGTTTGTTGTTGTCTTCATCGATGACATTTTGATGTATTCTCGTGACCGGGAGGAACACGAGTTTCACCTTCATCAAGTGCTCGACGTGTTGAGACGAGAACAACTTTATGGGAAGTTTTCCAAATGTGAGTTCTGGATGTCCGAAGTGACTTTTCTCGGACATCTAATTTCATCAGACGGAGTTCGTGTCAATCCTTAAAAGACGGAGGCTATTCGAGATTGGCTACCTCTGAAGAACGTTAAGGAAATCCGAAGTTTCCTCGGATTAGCGGGTTATTATCGGCGATTTGTAGAGGGATTTTCTAGAATCGCTCAACCCTTAACGAACCTTTTGCGGAAGGATAAGAAATACACGTGGTCCGACGCGTGTCAACGGAGTTTTGAGGAACTCAAGAGCCGGTTAATGTCAGCACCTGTACTTTCCTTGCCGCAGGGGACGGAAGGATTTGTGGTTTATAGTGATGCGTCCGGACAGGGTCTCGGATGTGTACTCATACAGAACGGAAAAGTTATTGCCTATGCTTCACGGCAATTGAGACCTTACGAGGTTAATTATCCGACCCATGACCTGGAGCTAGCAGCCGTGGTGTTCGCTTTGAAGATTTGGCGTCATTACCTTTATGGCGTCACATCGGATATTCACCGATCATAAGAGTTTAAAGTATATATTTACTCGAAGGAGTTAAATATGCGTCGAGAGGCAGTGGTTGGAATTAATCAAAGATTATGATATCGAGATCCTCTACCACCGGGCAAAGCGAACGTTGTCGCCGACGCCTTGAGTCGTAAGTCCGTTCAGGAGCGATTGCTTGCCCGTTTAACAGTTCGAAGGAGCTTGAGGAATTCCTTAGACCGAGATCGAGTGCAGCTTGAGTTCGGGCGGCTTTGTATGTTAGAGATTTCATCGTCACTCGAGGAGGCAATCCGAGAGAATCGGTTCGAGACCCATCATTGTTGCGCATCCGAGAGGATGTGGCTCAGGAAAGCCCTGGATTTGTGGTCCATGAGGATGGACTTTTGAGGTTTAAGAATCGGTTGTGCGTCGCGAATGTCGAGTTGAAAAACTCGATTTTGAAAGAAGCTCATGCTACCCCTTATTCTGTTCATCCGGTCTAGCAAGATATACAAGGACTTGAAACAAAATTCTTGGTGGAGTAATATGAAGCGAAGTCGCGAGAATTTGTTTCGAGATGCTTAACTGTCAACAAGTTAAGATTGAACATCGGCGGCCGGCGGGTATCTGAAACCTCTTCCTATTCCCGAATGGAAGTGGGAAGACATTTCTATGGATTTCATCACGAGTTTGCCGACGAGTCGTCGTGGCATGAATACAATCTGGGTGATTGTCGACCGCTTAACTAAATCGGCTCATTTCCTTGAGATCAAGGAGACGTGGGGTCTAGAGACTTGCTCAACTGTTCATCAAAGAGATAGTCGACTGCACGGTACTCCTAAAAGTATCGTTTCCGATCGTGACGGACGGTTTGTGTCTCATTTTGGAAATCGATTCATCGTGCTATGGGAACCCGGCTTAATCTCGATCGCTTTTCATCCTCGGTCAAGCGGACAATCGAGAGAGGACCATTCGGACATTAGAGGACATGTTGAGGGCATGCGTCCTCGATTGGAAAGACGATTGGGAAGCCCAACTACCATTGATCGAGTTCACGTATAATAATAGTTGGCATGCTTCGATCAAGATGGCACCTTACGAGGCCTTGTATGGTCGTTGTCGATCTCCGTTGTGTTGGGACGACTTATCGAGAATCAATCGGCACCGAGCCCGATATGCTTATAGCCACCCGTGAGAAGGTAACTTTGATCGAGTCGTTTGTTGATTTCAGTCGGCGAAATCATATGCGAGATAACCGTGCCGACCATTAGAGTTCGAGTGGTGACCATGTGTTGGTCAAGGTATCCCAGTCGTGGTATCTTCCGTTTTGGGAAGAGGGAAAGTTGAGTCCGAGATTCATTGGACCGTTTGAGATTTTGGATCGAGTAGGCGAGTTAGCTTATCGATTGGCTTTACCTCGGCATTGATCCGAATTCATAATGTGTTTCATGTCTCTCGGTGCGGAAGTATGTTGCCGACCGAGTCACATACTTGATTCGAAATCGAGATCGCCGATCATTCATATGAGGAGCGTCCTATACGAGTTTTAGAGCAGCGAATCAAACAGTTGAGGAATAAGACGATTCCTTTGGTTAAAATTCAGTGGTCTAGACACGGAGTCGAAGAGGCTACTTGGGAAACCGAGGATAGTATGCGGGAGAGTTATCCCGAGTTGTTTGACCCTTAGTTTCGGGGACGAAACTCTTTTAAGGGGGGGTGTATGTAATACCCGGTTGTAATTCAGTAATTATCATTCAGTATTTATCATTCAGTAATTGATACTCAGTAATTTTCACTCATTATTAATCATTTGTCACTCATATTCAGTCATGGTATTCATCATTCAGAGTAATTGTATCGTGTATCAATCGTCATTCATCACTAATCTGATTGGAGTTTCGTGCCGTGTTTATCATCATTGTCATTTTCGTTGCGAGCTGTGCGTGAAAAGTAGCGCACGCTACGTACTCCTGTTAGCGTACGCTAATTGGGTATAGGTAGCGCACGCTACCACTCAGCTTTAGCGCACGCTAAGGTTACCCTGGCTGCAGTCCAGAAGGTACTGGACTGCAGGTGAGTTATAAGTTGCGCACGCTACTAGTGGTAAGTAGCGCGCGCTAGTGGGTTGTAGTAGCGCACGCTATTATGTGGTGTAGCGCGCGCTAAGGACAGATCAGGTTGAGTCCAGTGGCTGCTGGACTGCACTGGATTAATTCATAGCGCACGCTATGTGTTGTTTTTAGCGTACGCAATCGATATTATAGCGCACGCTAAATAATGGTTGTAGCGCACGCTATCGAGTCGAATCGGAGACAGGCGGTTTACGGATTCGATCGGGCATCAAATTATTCGTTAGCGCACGCTAACTATGAGTATTAACGCACGCTAATGATATGGCCGTAGCGCACGCTACAAAAAGGTACGTAGCGCGCGCTACCGTTTTCGGACAGTGGGTACTGGAATACCCAAATTACCCGATAGCGCACGCTACGCATTGGGGCTAGCGCGCGCTAACCTGGAGCGACTATATAATGGGCAGTTGGCCTGAATTTCGTCATTTCTCATTTCCTTTCGTTTTTGGTGCGACTTCGGGAGATTTTGGGCGACTTGGAGTGTTCTCTTCGAGATTCTATCATCCATCATCATATTCAAGGCTTTGAGTTGGATCATCATCACTTTATCATCTCCTTAACATCAAATCAAAGGTATTAATTTCTTGGATTTAGAATTTCGGATTTTTGGGTTTTCCTTCCGATTTCTTCGTGTAAGCTTGGATTATCATTGGAATATGTTAGATATGGATTATCTACCTTGGATAAATATATTCCTACGGATTTAATGGTTATTTTCGGAATTATTTCAAGAACCTTGGGGTTGACTTCGGTTAATTGGGGATTTTCCGATTGATGTTGTTGTAATCATGAATTATGGATTCCTAATGGATTATTGATATTATTGAAGTGTTTTGTTAGTTCGAAATACTCAATTTGGTGTTGGTTTCGACATATTCGGGATTGGATATTTTCGAAGTTGTGTGGTTGGTTATGTATTCGTTGGAATGCCCTTTGAGTTTGATTATCGTCGTTTCGACCTTCGGGTTAGTCGTGTTTTGTTGCTTGATACGTGTATTGAACGATTGTTGGTAATTATTGTTATTCAAGGTTGTTCGAGCGACCGGTATCTCGATTAGGACGTTATTCGTGGAAGGACTTTGTCATCGGTATTGAGTAAGTTAATTCTTACTCGGTTAAAAGGATACTCATTCTTCTTTGTTGTTGAATTACTCATAATCATAATTCATTCATCATGGTATTGATCATATTGAGACTTGTAATTATCGAATAATCATTTCATTCACGAGGAACGACGGTTCCAAATCATTTCATTGGATTATCAATCACTTCACTATTATTTTCATCTCGGTGAGTCATCTTGACCTTGTCGGATTATTATTATTATTATTCATTGATATTCATTATGGTCATTCTTGTTCATATGACCTTCTGGGTTCATATTGCGTGGCCGGGTGTGGCTGTGTGGAATTTTTAGTCGGGCACACGATGGTCATGTATTGGGTTCACCGATACATTGGACCGTGCACACGGTAACGCTTACCTCCGTGAGACTAATTAGGTACAAGGATGGGTGTGTCCGGTCATTCGTCTTGTACACTTGCACAGAACATTACGGGCGTACTATGATACTCCTCTTCAGCGTAATTCATAACTAAGGATATTTCATAACTTCAGTTTATTTATGATTGTGTATTTTCAACCCTTGAGGATTGTTGTTCTGTGTAACTGACCCCGTTGGGGGATTTTGTTTTCAGGTCACGGCAAGGCTTAGGCACGGGTAGAGCATGTTGGCGGCGACGAGTCGATGATACTAGTAGGGGGCCCCGATCGTTCCGTTTGTTGATCATTTCGATCATTTGATTATTCCGTCATTTGTATTTTCCGCTGCAAATTCCGTTTGAGATGTTTATTTATTCAGGGTGGTGTATTTTATGTTCATATAAAATATACTAGTATTCGGTTTAGTCCTGGTGTGTTGTACTTAAACTCCTCATCGGAGTACTTGGTAATATAATGTGGTTCGGCACTACAATTATATTATTTAATTCATCATTTTCATTTGCCAGGTGGGTCCCATTCGGGGATTCACGGCACTGTAATATCCGCCTAGTTTGGGGTGTTACATCAACAACATCACCAAGAGTTTACAAAGCGACAAAATAAGAAGAACGGCAAGGTCAAACAGTCAATAAAAAGTACGGGTATTAGAAATGTAACCTAACCTTCCATATTAAGCTCTTCCTAATATGGTTGAGTTCACTAATATCAATTCAATCCACTGAAGAATTAACATTGCACTTCCAACCCAAATCACAATTTACAAAATCGGGCACCTTATTTAAATATATTATTTCTCGTGCTTAAGATATTGAATGTCCATTAATTAATTTAAGCTACTGACAGTTTTGATTAATTAATTTCTTACCCAAATCACTCGAACCTTATTATTATGTCAGAATTAAATCCACTTGTAGGGCTTAATATAATAATCATTATCGAGCTCCTCAAGGGGCATCATCAATCTGAACGAGTCGGAATACGATTTCTAGTTATTATAATAATTGTCATATAAATAATATTATTATCCAAGATACGAAGCATATTGAGTCAATCACTGTGACACTCACCCATGGTAAATCAAAGCAATAAATATTATAAATATATAATTAAATATTATATACTTAGAATTAAGAAAAAATAATTATCCGAGATTTATGTTCTTCTTACAGTCAATACAGAAAATACTATTTCACTGCGATCCAGTTCAACGTATGCAAATACGCTAATTCATGGTAATAGTCAAGACCAACTAATCTCAAACATACATTACAACCTTTCATTTAATTTGTCTAGTAATTATATAGGATGTGAACTATTATATTATTTATAAGACACCGATAATATGATCTTCCATGTGACACCAACACACCATATTATCTATAATATAAAATAAATTAATAAATAATAAATTTACATAACCAAATATAAGTAAATTTGCAAAATATGTGATTAAATGTAACTAATATATTCTCATAGGTAGTTACAGGGCAATAAAGTAATATAAGTACAAAGTATGTTTTGCGCTGTACAACCCCTATTTTCAATATCCACATCAAAATCATGGATTTGAATATCCTCATTTTCAATATCCATATTTCACAAGCATGGATTTCATTATCCACATTTTATTATCACGGATTTCAATATCCTCATTTCATTCATGGGTATCCTTATTCCGTTCATGGATGTCCTCATTTCGTTCATGGATATCATTTTTTTCATTTATGGATATCCTTATTTTATTCGTTGATATCTTTATTTCATTCATAACTATTCTTTTATACTGTGTCGACACATTTCAATTTGGTTTATTTACCCGTAACGAGATAACTTGTCGAATAATCTCATTATCAATCTTCCATTAGGATTACACATTATAATTATATCTATATACTTCTCATGGTTTTATATGGCTCATTTATCGTTTTGATTGATATATATTCAAGGAATTATTATAATACCAATATTTTAGGTATATTTGTTTATCAAAGCAGTTCTAATTGGTAAATATTACAGCTTTGAACTTCAAGTTCATATTTCAATTGTGAGGATACTGTTATGCATTTCAATTGTGAGGATAATGTTATGCATTATATACCATAATCTTTCATACAGCTTTGAACTTCAAGTTCATATTTCAATTGTGAGGATAATGTTATGCATTTCACGATGTATTCAAGTTTATTTGGGATATATTACTAACTTTATCATCTAATTATGTGGAAACTCTGCTCAAATTATGAGCAGGTCATCTCGTAAATTTCCAATTACGATTCATATACGTATGTGATTATCTAGTGGATCCAAAATATCTAGTAGATCACATGTAGAGGAGTGGGCCCATACCCCCTTAATATTCCAGGTTTATTACGTATTGTTCACAATATTGGCCATTGTGATATTATTAATTGAGAACAAATATCTTAAGACATGATGTGTTTATCATCAAGTAGATACTTTACTGACTTATCATATCATATTTTGGTGCTATTATTGCACATCATTGTTAAAGTGGAGTTGTCGCTCTCACGCATCATATCATGATTATTATTCAAATACAGGGTCGTAGTTCATATGCTTCAGGTAAATTCCAATGTGGAGTCAAATATCATACACATTTCTATTCTACAAATAAGTTATTATGACATTCACGAAATTCACCCACATTAAGGGTTGGAATATTATTTCAGTCCTCTCACATCTTCGTAAATACCGCTCATCTCTTCCAACGAATGAGTTCGACTCGAAAGATTAAGGGTGCTAATAAGAAATGGCATACCAGAAGATATTCAATGGTTTATCGATGCACAATTTTGATTATGTGGCGATTCAAATTCATTCAAGTACATGCCAAGTACAGATAGGAGTAATTTTGCAAATAAGTGCTCGGTGGACTTGTGACACACGATCTAACTCTGTGGGATTTGCGTCCAAATACCGAGAAAATAAAATAGCATTCATCAAGGATGGATTGAGTAAGGAATCTATGGATCATGACATCCGACAGATTCTTGACACATCCAAGTGGATACGTTCATCATGAACTTATGGCTTTGTTGACACAATTTAAGGATGAAAGGGAACACTATAGTAAAAAAATCTCAAAAGATCTCGTTTGTAAGTCCATTCACTCAAAGTTGATATAAGGTAAATAGTAAAATCATAAAAATTACTATGTTCTTTTTATTTTAATAAATGTTAAATCTCGATTTTCAAACTTTTCAGCAGCTGACAGATGAATGTCATTTTTATTGAAAAATATAATACCATATTATCATTTTTCTTTCATGATTTTTCAAAAAAAAAAGTTGAAGTAATTCGTGATTTTTCAAAAAAAAAAAGTTGAAGTAATGACCTATTTGCCGCTCATTTTTGAATAAAAATAGTGAAGTTATTCGGTTTCGAGCAAGCAGTTTGTTCTTTAATTTGGAATCCACAAATCATAAAATGTATCTCATTAATATTTTTGAAATTTTAGTGTAGAGAGATGGAGTTTTCAAAATCTTCACATATATATCTTCCAATTTAAACCATATATACTTTAGATAAACCCAAACTGATAGGTCATATTCATATATGGATATGGCATATCAATTTATAAAAGAATTAGGAAAGCATAAAATCAATATATTGTACGAAGGGAATAACCATAGATTTTTAGGGAGTATTACAATGGCTGCAAATTATTGGGGAATAAAAATAACAAGTGTCTTATACTTTTCCACAGTTCAAACCAATATTATGACGGGTTTAACTAGATTGATAGTTCAAGCACAGGCTATACATGATAATATGATGTATATGCTGAATAATAGTGATGGCTTCATTGTTCTTCCAGGTGGTTACGGCACATTCAGTGATATATTTAATATCACATCATTACTTGAGCACTTCCATACCAAACATATAGGTTCGTTGAATATTAATAATTGTTGGAAATATTTACTTGAATAAACAAACGTAAAATACGAAATTAAAATACAACCCTAAAAAAAACCGTTAATTTCGTAACTGGACAGAATTTAACGAAAAGAAAGGATATGCAGTATGTCGATGTTGAGTCCAGGAGATTTGTATCATTAAAAAAAATTCACCCTCACCACTGTGTAGCGTCTGCCGCCCAGGATAAAACAACACCTCGATGCACTGATATAATAATCACTGCACCGTAAGCGAACTAGAATGAACGTGCACTATCACCACACAAGAACGAGAGAAACGAAAATATTTTTTGGAACTAGAGAAGGAATTTTCGAAGCGTAAAAGTTGTTTTTAAAATCGGACCCCTCACGTCTGTTTTTATAAGGAGGCCGAGAGAGAGAAGCGTACTGGAGGAACTCTCATAGTTAGGATTGGTATTATCAATTAATTTTGGTACTTATCTGAATATTAATTTCGATAATAATCACTTAATTTGGTACTTATCATAATCCAAAATTTTTGGATTAATTTAATGAGGCGATTGGCAAATAAAATTGCAGTAAAAAGATAACTTCGACACGCCGAGACATTTCACCATCGACCCAACCCGGGCCGGCCCGATGGCCCGACGAGCGGCGGTGGTGTGTGTGTGTGTGTGTGTGTGTGTGTGTGTGTGTATGTGTGTGTGTGTGTGTGTGCACGCACGTGAACCGCACAGTCAAACCCATTTTCAAGGAGCTAACTTTGGAGCATTAATGCTCATTCATCCCTCCTTGATTTTGAGTATTTTTTTGTATGTTTTGAAAAGCTCTTGCGGAGCACTATATATTCCAAATAAATCTCGACATCGTTACATTGTCGAGTCCACTCAAAATAACGCCTCAAATCGGACTTTAAAAGTCGTTATAAGTCCATTTTCCAATAATAATTTTATTAATAGTTTACTTATTTTTCTAGATCAAGGAGTAGATCTCAAATTTATCTCTCATCCAGTGAGAGAAATACTTCTATCTGCCGACATAATTGTTGATCTACTTAAAAAGTTTTAAGCATATATATCAGTTCAAAATTTAGAAATCGAAACTCATCGCTCACAGACTATTATTGTCAAGAGAAAAAGAATTTCATATCCCTTAGATCTTTCATTGTAAAATGTAAACCCCGATACTAATTGGGTTGGCAGTGTTATGAAGTTTTTATACTCTTCAGACGCAACCACTTATTTATGGATTTCATATGTATTTTCTTTTTGCGTTCTATATTGTCGAGTGTTTATTGCCTTTTCGGCTATGTTGTTACCCAAGATATTATACGTAATGATTTGCTGGATATGGCTACGGGTGAGTAACAAACAAGATGCGAGAGCACGTACGAAGGAATGTAAATAAGACAAGATTTGCCGGGGTTGTTAGTCCCGGGCTTGAATGCTCTCGCCAGATATTATTAATACTAGGGCTGGGCAAAACAAACCGCCCCGCCCGCCCCGCACCGCACCGCACCGCAAAATAGCGAGGCGGGGCGGTTTCAAATGTTGATTTCGTCCCGCCCCGCACAAAACCCGCACCGCACCAAAATTGCGGGGCGAATGCGGTTTTATTTTTTTCCCAACCGCCCCGCAAAAAACCGCCCCGCCCCGCATATAACAAGGGAAAACACTTAGATATTTATATAAATACTGTATTTGCCCCGCCCCGCCCCGCAAAACTATGATTTTGTGCGGTTTTCAATATCAAAAATGCCCCGCCCCGCAAAAACCCGCACCGCACAAAAATTGCGGGGCGGATGCGGTTTTACCTTCGCCCCGCCCCAACCCGCCCCGCCCCCAGCCCTAATTAATACGAATACTGTGGGGTACAAATATTAATGTTAGAGTACGATTACAATGAGTGCAATGACCCTAGTTATCTAGCTCTTGAGTGCTGATGATTGCCGGAAGAACCAGAGGTAATGCTCTGTGAGTTCTTGTAACAAAGATGAAGTGCTGTGTAGAATTCTGTGTAGAATTCTGTGTTTCTGATCCAACTCTCGGAAGAAGCTTTCCAAATGTGGAGGTTTCCTATTTATAGGAGTGGAGGTAGTTGGGCGATCGCCTTTCCTATATTAATTTAAGTGGACGATCATCTTAGCACATGGGTTGGTTTCCTTAAAGTCCGCAGCCGCTACTGGCAGCCAACTGTACGAACCAATGAGAAGACAACACGCGTCTCATGTCTCTGTCTTGGGAGGTCCCACCTTGGACCCTTTCGGCGGGTTTTTCGGTAGATGAGGCTGTCCTTGTCGTCTACAGCTGGTAGGGAGTCAAAAAGCCTTTTCCTGCGGTGCCTTTTGCGGATCTGCACGTGGGTATTCATCCGAGATTCGGTCTTCGTAGACTTTGACGGATGATTGGCTTTACACGTGGCATAAGGCAGTCGTCCTTGGTCGGGCACTAGGGTCGATCGCTAGGTGCCCAAAGACGATCGCGCTGAATGCCGATCGCTCGGTACTTGGTCTAGAATCTTCGCCTGGCTTTGGTCGCTCGGCCCTTATGCCGATCGCCGTCGAGGCGTATTAATTTCCGCACAACAATTGCCCCCCAGCTCGCTCCGATGTTAAAGACGTGGGGTGAGGTGGTTCTACTGGCGATCGCTTGACTTAGACGAGCGACTCTTCACTTCATGGACGACCTACTCGGGCGATCGTCTTCTCGAGGGGACCTTGATTTTGAATTTGGATGACCTGCTCGATCGCTGAGAAGAGCGGGAAGTGAACGCTGACTTGAACCGTCATTAGGACACGTGTCGCATTCCTGTTGGAGGAGTCTGACGGTTTTTCAGACTCTTTCCCCCCGAAACGATGCGCACGCGGGATTCGAGGGCGGCATTAAATGTGGAACTTTTCCGACGGTTGCGCTTCGGCCCCTGAGATTCTGTTTAATTGCCCAGAAGCCCCCGCTCTCGCCTATAAAAGTAGGTAGGGTTTCTGGGTTACAACTTTATGCATTTTTTCTGAGAAGAGAGTAGCGCTCGATTTCTCTGAAGTTTTGAGTTGCCGAGCGCCGTTCGAGTAGACTTTTTAGGTAAGAACAAAAGACTTCTTTCCTTTTCCCTTTCTTTTTTCTGAAGATGTCCGGAGGAGTTTCAAAGGTGTTTGAGGCGGGTAGCACCTCCGCCGTCGAGAGTTCGACTGCTCGGGATGAAACCTCTACGGAGTTCCATGTGGAGACAGCCGTCGAGGCTATCCACACTGGGATTGAACCCACGGAGGTTTAAGAACTTTTCAACGAAGCTGACGCGGCCAGGTCGGCGGAGGCGGAGCGGAAGCGCTCGCTGGCCGAAGAGGAGGCGGCAATAAGAGTGTACTGGGAGCAAAACAGTGTGTTCGGCAAAGCCTTTTCAGATTTTGCCGAGTTTATGGAGAGATTAGCCGGCCCACTCCCTAAATTCGACTTTCGTTCATACTCGATCGCCCATCCTCATGAAACTGAAAGGCGATCGCTGTTTCGGGCCGCATGCCGCTCCCCGTGGACTCTTGGCCAGATTAAAAGTTCGGCGACCAAGAAGGATTTGGCTCGTTGGAGGGCGGAGTTCCATGTCCCCTCTGACGTTTCCATTTGTGTGCCCGCCGAGAATGAACGTGCCGACCAACCTCCTTAGGGTATGGTTGTTGGGATTCGGTGCCTAAATCGAAGGCCCAGCGGAAGCAGTAAAACGAAAATTAATTCGATCCGAATCCCTACGAGGATCGATCGAGCTACGTATATACGAATATATATAAACGAATAGCAAGAGTCGTAAGAAACTAACCCTCGAAGTCCGTTGATTAAATGGTAACCTTCTCTTGAGCTATTCCCCAAACTTTGCTTGATCTCTACGAATCTATTCCGCTTCAAGCCCTTGAACGATCCAACGCCGAAAGCACCGCGTCTCTACTTGCCACGCGCCGGAAAAAACGAACGGAATGACAACACCTTGCTATCCTCCGAGGATACGGCTAGAGCTAGGTGATGAAGCTATATATGTAAAGGTTATTACACTCTAAGTGTTTTAATCTTACTCTCTCAATATTTTCTCTCAATTTTCTCCAAGAAAATGAAAAATGAATGAAGAAGATGAAGATGAGTGTTAAGACTCAAAGTCTATCTCTCTCTCTCTCCTTTTCCTTATTCACGTTGGAAAATTGAATGCACATGAGAAGTGAGATGTCTACTTCCCTTTATTCAAGTCTCCACATGCACATCTCATTATTATGAGAATCAAAGCCCCACCACCTCAATGATAAACCATTAAAGAATGGAACAAGAGTCCACAAAGAAGGTGGGTGGAATGTGGGGGGCGGCCCATGCTAGAAATCGGACGAGTTCGGTTCGTTTCGGACTCTCGAGGGTCTAAACAGATAAACTCCGATTCCGTATCGATGTATTTATATCGATTAATTAATCCAATTAATTAAACATATCAAATACAAAATAATATAATTAATTTCTCCAAGAAATAATTATATACATGAATTAAATTAATCACCCAGTAATTTATTTAATTCATTAGGCCGTAAATCAATTTATCCAATAAATCGATTTAAACATCCAATGTTCCAAAATTAGATATCCAATATCTAATATTCATAATGAGAGAATTAGCTTTATTCATTCCGTCGTCAATCCTATTGCGCGACTTAAGAGGTCCGTATCGATCAAGAATGGGAGGAACCAAAGAGTAGTAGCACCACCTAGCCACTGATGGCCTACACTGCACTACGATCGAGAACGAATGATTGGGATCATTCAAGAACCATTCTGTCGTGAATACCAGTATACGTATAAACCCTTCTTTCAAATGTCCCGATCAAGTTATAGGGTCACGGTCAGTCAAACCTTATATGTACTTGATGTTATGCATGCGTTAATGCAAATCGAGATCATCGAGCTGTCGTGTATCTAATACAACTAGCTCCAATGCTTTGGCCAAAGACTTATGATCTCATCTGCCAATAACCGCATAGGACATATAACCCGCTCACTAACGGGAGAAAGAATTTTATCTTGGTATTCAGTAGGACCTGCTACTTGCCCGTCAAGATGCACGTCGAGGTTGACCCCCGCCTTCCGGTTTACAGGGTCGAACTACTCTAATGAAAATATTGACGTCACAAGCACATCCCTACTAAATCCTCAAGTCGAAGGTTCACGAATACCTATCACAACCTTTCGATTCCGTCAATGACTGTCCCGGAGTGAAATTCGTGTGACGAATCGAGGGTGAGTCGGTTCGAGTATACTAATCCAATTAGCATACCTATAATGTGTGCTCCCACTAACCATTAGCATTCGACAGGCACTCTCCATGTCAAATAACACGTCATACAAGTCTTCACATAAACTTAACGCCCAGTCAAGTTTCATTGACTTGCGAACGATTAAGTATTTGAGCTATAAACCTTTCCAGTGCCGACCCCTTTATCCAATAAGGAGTGGAACGTTTTGCTCTCAAATACACGGACTAGTTTCTATATGTATATTTACGAGTTAGGAATGCCAGTAACTACTAGTAAATAAAGAAACATTCATTACCTTATATAATTGGTTTACATAATTACAAGTGCAATACCCTCACTCAACATCCTCTGAGTCGCATTCGAGGGCATACTCCTAACAATGGTCGCCGTTAATGAGTTGATAATGGGGGTCGGACTGCGGTTCCCACTGCCGTTCGCCGTGTCCTACTTGTTGAACGCTTGGAACGTGGCACCGCTCCAACTGAAGTCGAACGCCTGGTTGCAGATCTTCTGCACCTTTACTTTGTTTGGCGGTCATCGGTTGTTCCGTCTTCCTTCTGCGTTGGAAATGAACTATCTCTTTAAGTTGACGGCTCAGAAGGGTTCAGTTGGCGGCTACCACGTCCAAGGTCGCTCGGGCCGGGTGATTATTAGGGTGTCGAACAAGGTCCGGGGTGACCTGACGAAGTGGTTTTGGGTCGGTGGTGCGTGGAAATCTGCCGCGAGCGACAATCCCACCGATGAGTTGGATATCCCCATCGGCTTCCCGGATAGGAATCCGAGTAAGGGTTTTGACTCTCCCTTCATTCAGATATATCCTGAATTGATCTAATTTAGCTTTCTTTTTGCAGGTACACTTGTTCCGGCAGCAGGCGATCTACCTTTTGATTTTGCGATCGTCTGGGAGCGAATATGTAGTCTTCCGGATAGTTATATCGATGCTCGCCGGATCAAAAACGAAGCTCATTGGTTGGTCGCTCGGTTGTTTCGATTCCCCCGCCACTTAAGGGTTCCAGGTACAAATTTATCTCGATCTCCCTCTGCTTGACGATCGACTTTGATTGCAGAAGATGAGTAACTTTGGTTGATTGTCTTCTTTGCAGAGATCCACTTCCCCCGCTACTCCGATCCACCGAGAGAAGTTGCCATGTCGAACCCTGGGATCATGAGTCGTCTCCGCCAAGGGAAGAAGACGATCCGTGCCCCTGCGGTGCCAATCCGTCCTATTCTGGAGGCGAGACCTCTCGTGGAGCTGGTCGTCGACGAGCCGGATCCTCGGGAGGAGGGACATCTCCAGGTCAACCGCAAGAGGCGAAGGACGGAGGAGCCTTCATCCTCTGTTGCCGCTGAGGCGCCCACAGTGGCGCTGCCGATCGCCGTGCCTCCAATTTTTGTGATTCTAATGGCGGAGAGGTCCACGCCTTCGTCAAATATTCTGCAGTCCATGGCGATCGCTCGCACTGAGACCCCTCGCGGAAGGCCCTTCTTTGGCCGCGACCCGGAGAAGGTCGCTAGGTGAGCTTGATTACATTTTTGGGTTGTGACATTCCCTTGTTGGAAATGTGCTAACTCTTTTGTTCTTGGTGCAGGCTCTGTCTCGCCGACCCTAACTGCTCGCCGATGGTGCTGGACTTCTTATCGAGCAAAGCCCCTCGCGAGGCCTGTGATCAGATGACGGACGCCCACAGGTTGCACGCGGCCTCGCAGAAGGGGGCGACTCAGCTGAAGGCGGTTGTGGACCGGTTGAATGGCGAACTGGAGTCGTCGAAGGGAGAGGTGGCTGCTAAGGTTGCCGAGCTTCAGGGCGCGGACCAAACAATCGCGGGGCTGAGGGAGAAGCTGAAGGCAACCGAGGCCGATCCGTTCCTCAAAGTGGAATATGTCAGTGAATTTGCCTATTATATGGCTTATGCTGACACAATCCGCGCTGCCAAGAAGGGAGGGCTCGAGGTCGGCCCTTTGGTCGATAAATTCAAAGCCTACGTGCTTGAGCACCCTCTGCAACCGGCCTTCTTTGTGCCGATCCTCGACCTCTCTGATCTCGGAGTCGACTTGAGCTAGTATCCATCGCCGGACAACCTCGTCCACCCAGATGCCCGGAGGATGGGGGCGCCGTGCCTGATGCCGGTGAGGGAGCGAACGCCGATCCTCCGGCCGAGGGAGATGGCTCGGCTAGGAATGGCAATGGGGCGGGTTCGGGGAGGGGCAGGCTATCCCCGTCCCCGAACCCGAAATCTGAAATCTGCCCTGTCCCTGCCCCATTCCCCATCGGGGATCTTATCGGGGCGCCCCATTGGGGCTACTGCTTACCCCGAACCCCGCCCCGTTCCCCATTCCCTGTTTTTGTCCCATTTTATATATTTATATAGAATTATATTTTATATATAATATAAAATATATATAAAATAATTTTATATATATAAAAAATATAAAAAATATAAATATATATATATATATATATAATATAATATCGGGGTGGGGTGACACGTTTTTAGTGTAACTATCGCAAGTGCACGATATCGTATCAAGTAGTAAAGTGGACTTTTTGAGTCCGGTTTATCGATCCACAAGGAAGTTTGGTTATAATTTGAATTATACACTATTAGTCTATTTTTATAGATATTAAGATGAGTGAAACACACAATTAAAAAGTTTGGTTTAATAGTAGCAAAGTAAATGCAATAATAGTTCTAATATTTTAAGGAAATAAAAATATTGCAATTATAATAGATTGATTAAACGATAAAATGAAATAGTTGGGATTACAAACTTAGTTCGTCATTAGTTATAGAAGATGTATAGGAGATCATAAGATGAATTTACTTATTATGTTGTGTAGATTCGATTTTCCTTAAAAAGACGGTTTCTCTTTCGAACTATAAAACGCCCCTTACATATTGAATCAATCCACTATATTTCTATGTTGATTGGCTTCAATACATAGCATTAGGTTTTATGAAAATAACTCAAAGAATCATCTAAGGACTAGGGGTATATTTCTATCCCCTAGAACAACTTAGAGTGAGGATCATTTGATCTAATCAAATATATTTTCTTTCGAAACATATGAAGACCATAAATATCGTCATTTATTGGCCAAATAAATAAAGATTGTTCAAACAATGAAAATCACACACAATAATAAGTAATTCATAATAGATCGTTATACAAACTTAAATAACATGACTAACCTTGTTTATAATCCCAACTATAGGCAACTTAGCCCATAAAGGGTTTATTATACATATTACAAGCTTGTGTGGTCATTATTAGTTGAATCAAGAGAAAGAATTGGTCCTAACTCCCTTAGTAGATAAAGGAGATAGAAGCAATAAACTCTCTGAACAACATATGCTATACCACACTTACAAAAATCACTCAAGAACACAAGTGTGTTCTTCACACAAAAAGAAAAGTTTACAAAAAATGGAAAATTATAAGTTGAATGATGAATGATGAAGGATCTAAGGGGTCTATTTATACACCTAAAGTCATCTAATAGCTCCAAAACTCCAGCATTATTACATTAGATCGGATCAATGCCACCATCCCTCAATAATACACAAAAAGTATAAAAATTAGACAAATCATAACAATCAAAAGTTACGCCGTAGTAACATTCTGGGAGTTACGGCCGTAACAAGTATTACTAACGGCCGAAACTCCTTAATGTTACGGCCGTAACGTGGCTTCGTAAATTTGCTCACCGGAAGCTTTGATAGTTACGTTTTCAGCCTGAATTTCTCGACTTTGCGTTTTTGCCCCAGATCTTCTTCGGATGATAACTTTTGATATATAACTCTGATTTTGAATCCGGAAAGACTGCCGAATTCATCTCGGAAAGCCCTACAACATGAATATATCAAAATTCAACAAAGAGAATATTTATTAAACATGTTACTTCTTGAGTAAATCAGTTATTTAATCCGATCATCATCCGATAAAAAAAATTATTAAAACTAATTAATTAAAAGCAAAAAATGAGTAGACTAGCTCAATTATGGGTGAATTTTATCGATACAAACCACGGATAAGTGTACAAAACTGACACTTATCACACCCCCAAACTTGAATTCTTGCTAGTCCCGAGCAAGACTCTTTATTATTCATGCTCCAAAAATAAAAATAAAAATAAAACAAAAATAATAAAATTAATACACACATAAATTAAAATATAAAAAGAGAAAAGAAGATCAAAATGCCATTAATACACAACAACCAGCTTATACAGTAGATATAAATGAATCAAGATTCAAAATAAATCTACAAATGATTTTGAAGTTAAAACACGGTTTTAGTAATTCCAAAATGTAAGGTTTCCCCCAAAAAGGTTGATTATTTCTTTCCCACTCGTGATACACACGACTCCCTTTTATGGTTGCTCTCGATCACTCGTTTATTTTTCGACTCAGTATGAAGAAGAATTTCATTGGCGTCATCAAATATTATGATTATTCACGAAATTGAGTGTATTGAAATTCAGCCGCTAATTAATTCAAATCTGCTCATAAACTACATCCCTTTTAGTGATAGCTTTCACACCGTTATTTGCTAACGTGTAGCTCTTTTCACTAACACAATTTCTATCTCATTTTTTTTAAAAGGTGATAGCTTTCACACCGTTATTTGCTAGCGTGTAGCTCTTTTCACCAATTTTTCTGAGACGGCAGCTACGCACCAACAATGGTTAGTCCTTTATTTTTCGCAAAATTTAAGACCCCCAAAATTAGCAAATTCTTCGCTCAACACTTCTCCTTTTCGTCATTTTTTTAGGTGATATGTTTCACACCGTTATTTGCTAACGTGTAGCTCTTTTCACCAATGACTCCTTTTTTAGGGAATAGAATTTTTGCAGAAAATCATTTCTTAGTTTAAGCATGAAAAATCAAAAACTCCACGAATTAAGTAAATTTCAGTTCTATTTTTCATCAACCGATTGATTCTTCTTTTCTTAAGGTAACGAATGACTCGATTTTATATGATAATTACAAGGCTTGGAAAGAGATTAAGGCTCAAAAAATTTTGGAATATACAATTTTTTACCGGTTAAAATGATTTTAGAAGCTTGTATATAGCTAATTTATTGGTGTTATGGCCAGATCTAGAAATCTCATAAATCAAAATACTATAAATATATATATATATATAATAAAAAAAATTAAGGCAAATAATCAAAGAAATCAAAACACACCAAAATTACAACACACCAAAATAATAAAACAAACCACCCACAAACTTGAAAATAAAACTGTCCTCAGTTTTTAAAAATAAAATAAAATAAAAAATAATGCAGAAAAAGCAGAATACTCCCTGTTAAGAAAGTTGATGTTTGAGCTAACGCCTTTTAGAATCTGCAAGAGAATAAATACACGAGGCACACAACAAAAGAAAATAAAATATACTCGGAAGTATAACACAATTTTTAAGATGCGCATCAAGAAAGTCCGAAGAGTCGTCTTACGCTGCCATCAATGCTATTATAAAAAACACACAATAAAAATTACAGTAATAAAATAACAATACATAAATCGCGAATAGATGCGCGTCAAGAGATCAAGAAGAAACTCCTTAAGCTGCCACCATTTACCACGATTATTACACACGACGGAAAGTAAAAATAAAAGAGGTCCGACATGGGATATCAAAGGGAGAGGAATGAATCCACTTTTCGTTTTCTCACGATAAAATCTTCCATCCATACAATTTTAGCTAGAGCTGGATCTGGTTGAGGAACAAATTCATTTAGTTTTTTGATTAGTTCTTCTGGTGTTGTTGCAACGACTATGATTCGTTTAGCACGCTCGGAAATAAAACCATTCTCAGCAGAGTAGTCGATGAAAGACAGTAAACCATCAAAGAAACCATTGACATTAAGCACACCTATTGGTTTTTGATGAACATTTAGCTGGGCTCTGGTAACCACATGAAAAAGTTCTTCAAGGGTGCCAAAACCACCGGGAAGGGTGATAAAGGCGCCAGAATTATTTATCATGTGAGTTATGCGATCTTGCATATTTACAGATCTAAACTCATCTCCAATAGTTGACCCGGTGATTTTACTTTCAGCCAGAGGTTTTGGGATTATTTCCAACACTCTTACTCCTTCCATATAGGCAGAAGCAGCAGCTCGTCCCATTAATCCTAGACTTCCTCCTCCGTAAACTACATGAATGTATTTTTCTCCTAAGGTACGACCCATGTTGTGGGCTGCTTCACTAAAGCATGCCTCTTTTCCATTACTAGCTCCACCAAAAATGCAGACTGTGCTAAATTTTTTTGTTGAAGATGATGACTCCATTTTTGAAAAGAAATTTTTTAGAGAGAAACAGAGAAAAGTGCAAGTTTGAGGGATGAATGAAAGAAACAAGCACAATGTTTATTTAGAAGAAAAGGAAGGTAAAAATTGTTTAACAAGTTTGTGATTGCGTTGATTGCGCTTCAACTACTCAATAGAATAATGAAAGCATTTATCGCGTATCATATTTTTTTATTCAGAAAATCTCACCACACGACAAAAATAAAAGATACTTACGCGTATGTACAGTAGTTGTGATTGTGGCTCACATCTTCCTCTGATTTTACGTTCAGAAACGGCCTAAACGCCTTCTATGAGTCGGGGAGAAGCTTCCCATCCAATTTTCTTACAAATTGGCAAACAGGGTCTTTTAACGTCAGATTCCCAAGACATTGTTCATATTCTAGTTGGAATTTATTCCACAAACATCGAATTCCGTAATGTACGAGTCCACTAGGATGCGTGTCAAGAGAAATTTCGATATTATCTAAATTCTCTTTATTCAGACCATCCTTAATGAACTGAATTTTATCTTATCTGTTTGTAGATAGAATTCCTAAAGATCGACATTTTAAATTACAGTTCCATCTAGCACATTTATAACAAACGGCTATTATCTTTGCTCGTCGTTTCTTCGCATATGAACTTTTTCCAAACCCTGGTAAAAATCTAGTCGGTGTTTCTGTGAATTCACCCTCTATTCTTACTTTGGCTTCAATTATGAATCTTATGTCAAAAGGTATGCTTTTATTCATAAGCAAACTCATCCTTTCAAGTCTTGTCTTATAAATCTTTAAAATGACATTTTTGCTTAGAAAGGGAAATCTTTTTTCGATTTTAAACAAAGTTTCTTCCATAAAAAAATAAAAATGAAAATAAATGGAGGAAATATTTAGAAATATCATTTGTTGTGGGAAACTGAAAAATCCGACTTTAATAGTCACGGAGTACCGTTATCCGCCACTTGACCGGACAAACACAATTGAGTACTAAGTTACAATGTCGAGAAAGTTGTACCTATAAAAATAGTTTAAAATGTAAGATTTCAAATATAACTTATACTTACCCGGCAACGGCGCCAAAAACTTGACACGTTTTTAGTGTAACTATCGCAAGTGCACGATATCGTATCAAGTAGTAAAGTGGACTTTTTGAGTCCGGTTTATCGATCCCACAAGGAAGTTTGGTTATAATTTGAATTATACACTATTAGTCTATTTTTATAGATATTAAGATGAGTGAAACACACAATTAAAAAGTTTGGTTTAATAGTAGCAAAGTAAATGCAATAATAGTTCTAATATTTTAAGGAAATAAAAATATTGCAATTATAATAGATTGATTAAACGATAAAATGAAATAGTTGGGATTACAAACTTAGTTCGTCATTAGTTATAGAAGATGTATAGGAGATCATAAGATGAATTTACTTATTATGTTGTGTAGATTCGATTTTCCTTAAAAAGACGGTTTCTCTTTCGAACTATAAAACGCCCCTTAAATATTGAATCAATCCACTATATTTCTATGTTGATTGGCTTCAATACATAGCATTAGGTTTTATGAAAATAATTCAAAGAATCATCTAAGGACTAGGGGTATATTTCTATCCCCTAGAACAACTTAGAGTGAGGATCATTTGATCTAATCAAACATATTTTCTTTCGAAACATATGAAGACCATAAATATCGTCATTTATTGGCCAAATAAATAAAGATTGTTCAAACAATGAAAATCACACACAATAATAAGTAATTCATAATAGATCTTTATACAAACTTAAATAACATGACTAACCTTGTTTATAATCCCAACTATAGGTAACTTAGCCCATAAAGGGTTTATTATACATATTACAAGCTTGTGTGGTCATTATTAGTTGAATCAAGAGAAAAAATTGGTCCTAACTCCCTTAGTAGATAAAGGAGATAGAAGCAATAAACTCTCTGAACAACATATGCCATACCACACTTACAAAAATCACTCAAGAACACAAGTGTGTTCTTCACACAAAAAGAAAAGTTTACAAAAAATGGAAAATTATAATTCGAATGATGAATGATGAAGGATCTAAGGGGTCTATTTATACACCTAAAGTCATCTAATAGCTCCAAAACTCCAGCATTATTACATTAGATCGGATCAATGCCAGCCATCCCCTCAATAATACACAAAAAGTATAAAAAATTAGACAAATCATAACAATCTGTCAAAAGTTACGGCCGTAACATTCAGGAGTTACGGCCGTAACAAGGATGATGTTGTGTCAAGATTTAACACCTTCCGACCGGCGATCGCCTCCGAGGCCGAGCGGCCGACTTACTGCCGAGCGGCCAAGGCAGGTTTGCCGAGCAGCGACCAGGCGACCGAGCCTCAACCCAGCGGACCAGCTAAATCGGCCAAATGGAGGTCCCAGGACAAGTCCCGGTGCCGAGCGATCGACCTCAGATACGATCATCACTCGGCACTCGGCGACCGACTCTTGGCGATCGACTAGCGGACGATCCTCTCTCGGCATCTGCCGATCGACCCTTGGTGACCGACCTCTCTGGGCATCTGCCGATCGACCCTTGGTGACCGACCATTGCCAACCTTCAGTGACTGGCCGATGGCCATCCAGTCGGCCAAGGCCGAGCAAACAGGACAGCACCCACGTGCAGATCCACAAAAGGCGCTGACAAACTTGTCACCTACCTCACCTACCAACAGGGCCCAGACCTGCGAAAGGAGCTGACGGACAGGACATGTGACTACAGCCTGTCACCTACCCTGACAAAGTCCGCCGAAAGTAGCAACGTGGGACCTCCTGTGACAGTGCTTCCGGACGCGTGCCGGCTCCTCATTGGGCCACTCAACTAGCTGCCGGCTGGATCTATGGACTTTTGGCAGGCAGCCCACGTGCCCTTTAGGACGATCGCCCCATTACATTAAATGCCGAAAGGCGATCGCCCACTAGGGGACAGGGCCCCTCAGCCTCTATATATACAAGGCAGCAGGCACGGGCGACCTTGCTGAGCTGACTTAGGACTCGGACTTGGGCTATCAAAGTCGATTGGCTTAGCTATCTTTCGGTCTTGTACCTGCAAAAAACAACATTGGCCGATCCCCCATGGAAACTTGGTGGTTTCGCTTGCTTGAGGAATCGTGCACAGTCGCGGAGATCGATGGACCGACCCCATGACCGTGTCTTGGTGCGCGAAGACAATGAGTGTCTCGTGACTCACTTTATTATGAGGGTCCTCTGTTAGGCTGCGCCTCGCCTTGTATTTAAACGAAAGGCGTGCGGTCTCGGTCTAGAGGAGTCCTTGCGCGGGGCAGCGTCGGATGAATCAACTCCACGCCCGCGGCTTGTTAGCTCTGCTTCCACCTCGGCCAGCCATGGAGACGGACAAATTGTTGTTGCCCAAAATATTTATCCGAAGATTAATACTGCTGGAAGACGGACAACAAACAACAATTGCGGGAGCACTTCCGAGAGTAGATAAATAATACAAGATTTGCCGGGTTTGTTAGGCCCGGGCTTGAATGCTCTCGCGAGATGTTATTAATACAAATATTCGTGGATACAAGTATTAATGTGAGAAATCTAAATACAATGAGTGTAAAAAGACTCTGTTGATCCGGCTCTTGAGCGAAGCTAGGTGTTCTTCGTCCCGCCGGTAATCTGCTCGAGGAGAAAAGGCCGGGAGAAGTAAGACCGAAAGAAAGCTGTTGCCAAGAATTGGATGTTAGCCAAGTGCAAGTATTTGCTTCTGAAAAGCGAGAATGCAGAGTGTTTAGAGAGTCAAAATCTCGGTCCTTTTACAAGTGCCTGCTGCCTTGTATATATAGAGGCTGAGGGGCCCTGTCCCCTAGTGGGCGATCGCCTTTCGGCATTTAATGTAACGGGGCGATCGTCCTAAAGGGCACGTGGGCTGCCTGCTAAAAGTCCAAAGCTACAGCTGGTGGCCAGCCGTGCGGTCCAATGAGGATCCAGCACGCGTCCGGAAGTACTGTCACATGAGGTCCCACTTTGTTACTTTCGGCGGACTTTGTCAGGGTAGGTGACAGGCTGTAGTCACATGTCTTGTCCGTCAGCTCCTTTCGCAGGTCTGGGCCCTGTTGGTAGGTGAGGTAGGTGAAAAATTTGTCAGCGCCTTTTGTGGATCTGCACGTGGGTGCTGTCCTGTTGCTCGGCCTTGGCCGACTGGATGGCCATCGGCCAGTCACTGAAGGTTGGCAATGGTCGGTCACCAAGGGTCGATCGGCAGATGCCGAGAGAGGATCGTCCGCTAGTCGATCGCCAGGAGTCGGTCGCCGAGTGCCGAGTGATGATCGTATCTGAGGTCGATCGCTCGGTACCGGGACTTGTCCTGGGACCTTCCTTTGGCCGATTTAGGTCCGGCTTGGGTTGAGGCTTGGTCGCTCGTTGCTCGGCAGATCTGCCTTGGCCGCTCGGCGATAAGTCGGTCGCTCGGCCTCGGAGGCGATCGCGGTCGGAAGGTGTTAAATCTTGACACAACAATTGCCCCGACTTGCTCCTATGTTGAAGACATGGGGCGAGGTGGCTCTTCCGGTGATCGCGTCTGGATGAGGACGGGCGACCTTCCGAGTGACTTAGGACTCGGACTTGGGCTATCAAAGTCGATTGGCTTAGCTATCTTTCGGTCTTGTACCGCAAAAAACAACATTGGCCGATCCCCATGGAAACTTGGTGGTTTCGCTTGCTTGAGGAATCGTGCACGGTCGCGGAGATCGATGGACCGACCCCATGACCGTGTCTTGGTGCGCGAAGACAATGAGTGTCTCGTGACTCACTTTATTATGAGGGTCCTCTGTTAGGCTGCGCCGCCTTGTATTTAAACGAAAGGCGTGCGGTCTCGGTCTAGAGGAGTCCTTGCGCGCGGCGTCGGATGAATCAACTCCACGCCGCGGCTTGTTAGCTCTGCTTCCACCTCGGCCACCATGGAGATGGCCGACCTCGGCGGTGTACGTTGAGGCGGGGATTGTGGTATGTGTCCACCGATTAATGTTGGAGAGCCTGCGACTACGCCGGCCTCGTATTTAAACGAAGGCGGGCGATCTTGGCGAAAAGGACCTTGCATGGCGAAGCGGCCAGTTCCATCGTTGCCGAGACCATGGCTTTATGATGTGCGGTGGAGCGATCTTATGCCTTAGTCTGTCATGTTATATCTTTGGGTGTAGATGGCGATCGTGTCCTCCGCTGCGGATGATGTAAGCGTGATGATCGGCGATCGGGCGGAAGAGGCGCGATCGTCGCTCATTGCCGATCGCTTATACGTAGGTCGATATTGGCGATCGGGTGGGAGATCGTCGTCGGTGCCGATCGCGCTGCTCACGAGCTAAGAAGAAACCTTTGCACGGCGGAAAATCTGCGGCTCTAGCCCGGAAGGCTGCGTAGGTCGTAGGTTGGGTCTTCGTAAGATGCCTGAACATAGGCGAAAACCCCTGAAAACCTCCTAGGACCGCGTAGAGGGCGGTCTCATCGCTTATGGGCTCGCCATTGAGGATGATTATGTCTACCCGGTCGATGTAGTCCGAGTCGGACTCTTCTTCTCCCTGCTTGATTTGCATCATGCGAAGGGGACCTTCGGGCCGGACGACCCTGGTGGCGAAGTACTCAGTGAAGCCGTGCGCCAGCTCGTTGAAGGAGCCAATGGACCGAGGTGGCAATGAAGTGTACCACCGGTGGGCGAGGTCGTCCGGCGTCGGAGGAACATTCGGCATCCGGTCGCGTCGGATGCCCCGCACCATCATGTAGATGTTAAACTTCCTCAGTGCACTTGGGGTCCGATCGCCCCTCGTACGGGTGTTTGCGGGGAGCGATCTGTCCGCACGGGGCGAGCTCGATGTCGATCGCGGCGGCTCGCTTGGCCGGCGATCGTCTTCTTGGCGCTGCCACGGATTCCAGGAGCGCCTTCATGTCGTTGAGTTGACGTTGCATCGCGGCCATCGCCGTGGCTTGGTCGCTTGCCGGCCAAGCTTTGGGAGCGAGGCCGAGGCGATCGTGTACCGATCTCCGGCTCACGCGCCGACCTCGGCAATTCGGCGAGGAGCGAGCGGCTAGGGCGCCTTCCGGGAGTCGGGTAGGCCGAGCTCCCGGTGACGGACTCAAACTCCGTCGTCTCGTAGGCCAGGCGGGCGCCCGTGCAGTCGGAGTCACCGCCTGGCGATCGAAGACAGAGGTGCCCCGGCTGGCGAGCGCCTCTTCCTGCGGACGGGAGCCTCCTGGCGATCGCTCGGCCAGTAGTGCCTTGAGCTTCCGCTTGATCTTTCGGCGAGAGACCGGGGGGGCGGTAGCTGGAGGCGCGTCGAGAGCACTCCGTCGCTCCTGTAGGACGGCCAGGGCCCCTTCGATCTGTTCCTTGGTTCGGAACCGATCGAGCGAGAGGCTTGGGCCGCCGTCCAGGGACGGGATCGAGCGTCTCTGACCGCGGCGGCTACCTTCCACCATCGGCTGTGGCTCGGACTGGGACGGAACAGGGGGTTTGGCCGGCTGGTCAGCGGCTTTCTTCGACGCGGAGGCGGAAGACATGATTTCTGAAGGATTTCTTTTGAAGTGCAGTGAGTGTCACTTCAAATATCTGCCCCGAGAACAGTGAGTGTTCTTCGGGACGGTAGGTGTAAAAAATCGAGGGTTGGATCCCCTTCCTCTAGCGCCAATTGTTGTTGCCCAAAATATTTATCCGAAGATTAATACTGCTGGAAGACGGACAACAAACAACAATTGCGGGAGCACTTCCGAGAGTAGATAAATAATACAAGATTTGCCGGGTTTGTTAGGCCCGGGCTTGAATGCTCTCGCGAGATGTTATTAATACAAATATTCGTGGATACAAGTATTAATGTGAGAAATCTAAATACAATGAGTGTAAAAAGACTCTGTTGATCCGGCTCTTGAGCGAAGCTAGGTGTTCTTCGTCCCGCCGGTAATCTGCTCGAGGAGAAAAGGCCGGGAGAAGTAAGACCGAAAGAAAGCTGTTGCCAAGAATTGGATGTTAGCCAAGTGTTATGTATTTTGCTTCTGTATAGTGTGCTTGAATCGCGATATTGCTGAGAGAAACTCAAGGAAGATGAAGCCTTTTTTGTGGTAAAGGTCCGATCCTTTTGACAAGTGCTGGGAGCCATGCTTATATAGGGACAGCCGGGTCCTGTCCTTTAGCTGCCGATCGACTACCGGCCATTTTAATAATCTGCCGATCGCCTGCCGGTCCATATAATATTGGGGCGATCTCCTGGGCTTGTCGGGCTAAAGTCCAAGGGAGATGCTGGCTGTCCGAATAAAGTCCAATGCAGTGGTTGGCGCCAGCTGGGCGGTCCAATAAGGAGCCATCACGTGTCCGGAGCCAGTCAACATGCGGCCCTACTGACAGCTTTCGGCGGCCTGTCGGCTGGTGGAGAGAATCTGCCAGACTGTGGTCAATGGCCCGAGATTCGCGGATCTTGTCTCGGTCCTTGCACGTGGTGCCAGTCTTGAGGCTCGGCTCTCGCCGACTAGATGGCCATCGGTGGTGATCGACATGAGCGGTCGTCTCTAGCTGATCATCCGAGGTCGCCATCGGCCAGTGGATGGAGGTCGCCAATGGTCGGTCGCCAGGGTCGGTCGCCGAGTACCGAGAGGCGATCGTCTTGAGGTCGATCGCTCGATACCGGGACTTGTCCTGGGGCCTTCGGTCGGTCGATGTAACTCGCCCGCTGGACTAAGGCTCGGCCGCCTGATCGCTGGTCGGCAGACTTGCCTTGGTCGCTCGGCAGTAAGTCGGTCGCTCGGCCTCGGAGGCGATCGCCGGTTGGAAGGTGTTAATTCTTGACACAACAGATGACTTACGGCCGTAACTCCTGAATGTTACGGCCGTAACGTGGCTTCGTAAATTTGCTCACTGGAAGCTTTGATAGTTACGTTTTCAGCCCAGAATTTCTCAGACTTTGCGTTTTTGCCCCAGATCTTCTTCGGATGATAACTTTTGATATATAACTCTGATTTTGAATCCGGAAAGACTGCCGAATTCATCTCGGAAAGCCCTACAACATGAATATATCAAAATTCAACAAAGAGGATATTTATTAAATATGTTATTTCTTGAGTAAATCAGTTATTTAATCCGATCATCATCCGATAAAAAAAATTATTAAAACTAATTAATTAAAAGCAAAAAACGAGTAGACTAGCTCAATTATGGGTGAATTTTATCGATACAAACCATGGATAAGTGTACAAAACTGACACTTATCATGGGGCGGGGCAGGGCACGGTCACCCCAATCACTACCCCGAACCCCGAAAAAATCCCCGTTAACACCCCGATCCCCGCCCCGTAACCCGATAATGCCTGCCCCGCCCCGATCCGTTAAGATCGGGCTTCGGGTTTCCCCGTCGGGTTCGGATTTTCTCGCCATCCCTAGGCTCGACAGGGGCAGCTTGAGCTAGCCTGCTCTTTTTTTGTTTTTGCTTGTACTTTTACAGCTTTTGTTGTATTTTGCCTTCGGGAGACTGTACTTATATTTCCAATGAAATGAAATCAATATTTCCTTCTCTGATTTCTTGTCTGTACGATCGTCTTTATGAATCTTTTGCATTCGACTTTCTACAAACGTGTTTTGAGAAGCGATCGTTGTATGTGTATTTGAACAAAGCCGATTGTCGTATGTATAGCCCTGCTCTTCCCCCTTGTTTTTGTTTACTTAGTGAAAGTAAGGGAACGAAAATAAATCGTTTAGCGGGCTATCTTCGGTTTAGTTCTTGCGATCTTCAATTTTGCAGATTCCTCGATAAAGGCCGACCATCTCGGCCTAGAGGAACCGTGCACAGTCGTGGAGTTCGATGGAGCCAACCTCCGCGACCATGTCTTGTGCGCGAGCGACATTCCGTCTGATGGCCTACTTCTCGCGACTCACTTAATTGTGAGGGTCCTCCGTAGGGTACGTTTTGCCTCGTAATGTTGCGATGGGGCGGACGATCTCTGCCTGGAGGAGTCCTTGCACGGGGCGCCATCGGATTAATCGACTCCACGACCGTGGCTTGTTAGCACTTTTCTGCCAGGGACCGACATGTTAGATGACGGACCTTTGAGGGCATACGTTGTGACGGGGGGAGGGACGCATCGCATTGGCCGGATCCACCATGTTAGATGATGGACCTTTGAGGGCGAGCGAGCGTATCCACAGATCTGTTTTGGAGGGCCTTTCGGCTATGCCCGCCTCGTATTTAAACGAAAGGGCGAGCGATCTCTGCCCGAAGGAACCTTGCATGGACGGGCTGTCGGTTCCATCGACCTCCAGAACCATGGATGCACTTTTCTACCTTGGACCGTCATGTTAGATGGCGATCCTCGACGGTATACGTTGTGCTGGGGGAGGCGATCGCTTGCCTAGGTTCATCACGTTAGATGACGAACTTTAGAGGGCGAGCGAGTCATCCTCTTTTTGAAGACGTTGCTTGGGCATTAACCTTTCGTTTGACATGGTGGGAATCAGGGAAAGACCTCTGAAGTTCCCACCTCTTGATTGAAGCATATAGATCCGGCCACCGAGGTTGATCGAGGGGGTCCACTCGTATGAATCCTCCGGCTTGTCGTGTTCAACTCTGGCGACCGGTTCTATCGCCGATCGCGGCCCTTGGTCCTTTCTGCCCGGGGCTCCAGCTAAGTTACTAAATCGTCCAGCTTGCCCTCCTCGAACAATCTCCAAAGTTGTCTGAGGAGGTCGCAGCATTGGTTGGTGTTGTGGCCGGGACTCTTGTGGTAAGCATAAAATTTATCGTGGTCCAGGTGACCGTTGTCCCTTATCGCTCTTGGCTTGCTTAGCCGCTCGCGCCCCTTGATGGCGTTGAAAATACGGTCCGGAGATAGATTGAGGTTGTGGAGGAGGTGGACTTCCACATCCTCGAAGGTTTTGAAATCACCAGGTGGCTTGGCGACTCCCTTTTTGGACTTGGCGATCGCTGTATTTTGGATGGGAGACGGCGTCCCCTCGCCTAGACGAAGGGTGAGCAGCCTCTGTTTGGCCAGAAAATCGGCAGCCTTGGCACGGAAGATCGCATAGGTTGGGGGGATGTCCTTCGTGAGGTGCCTGAACATGGGCAAAAGACCATCGAATCCCCCCAGGGCCGAGTAGAGGGCGAGCTCATCGCTTATGGGCTCGCCAGTGAGGACTACTTCATCCACCCTGTCGATTTAATCTGCATCGGACTTGTCTTTCCCCTACCTGATTTTCATCATGCGGTGGGGACCTTCTGGTCGATCGACCTTGGCGGTGAAGTACGATGTGAAGCTGCTCGCCAGTTTTTCAAAGGAATTGATTGAGCGCGGTGGCAATGAGATGTACCACCTATGGGCAAGATAAAATTCGGCATTTCGTCGCATCTGATGCCCCGCATTCGGTCATGTAGATCCGTAACTTGCTTAAGTGAGTCTCGGGGTCCGATCTCCCCTCATACAAAGGTGTTTGAGGAGGAGCGATATTTGGTTGCATGGGGCAAGCTCGATCTGGACCGCGAGCGGCTCACTTGGTCCGACAACCTTTCTCTTGGCGCCTGCCCCAGTTTCTAGGAGCACTTTCATGTCGTCGAGCTGGCGTTGCATTGCGGCCATCGCCGTAGCCTGGCTGCTCGCGGTCTGGCCCTCGAAGCGGGAGCCGAGGTGATCGTGTATTGATCTCCTGGCTCCGCGGCAGGAGATGTGGCCTTCACCTCCGATCTCGGTTTTTCGGCGAGGGGGAGCCAAGTGGCCAACCTGCCTTTTGGGAGTTGGGTATGCCGAAATTTTTGTGACGGATTCAGGATCCGACGTCTCATTGCTGGGGCCGGAATGCCCCGGTAGCCATGAAGCACTTCCAAGCCGGCTGAAGACGGAACTGTCCCGCCTCGCGAGCGCCTTTTCTTATGAATCGGGACTTTCTAACGATTGCTCGATAAGTAACCCCTTGAGCTTTCGTTTGCCCGCGCGGCGGATGGCTGATGGGGTAATAGTGGGCGCGTCGCATGCCCTCCGTCGCTCCCTTAGGATGGCCATGGCCTCCTCGATCTGTTCCGCGGTTTGGAATTGATCGAGTGAGAGGCTGGAACCATCCCTCGGGGGCGGGATTGAGAGTCTCGCGTCGCCACGACTGCCCGCCGCCGTAGGTCAGGACTCGGTTTGTGCCGGAATAAGGCGTTCGGCGAGCCGTAAAGTGGCTATCTTCGAAGTGGTGGCAGACGTCATTATTCGGAAGGTTTTTCTTTGAAGAAGAGTGAGTGTTTCTTCAAGTATATGCTCCGGAGAACAGTAGGTGTTCTTCGAAGCGGTCGAAATGAAAATGAGGGTAAATCCCCTTCTTCTAGCGCTAATTGTTGTTACCCAAAATATTATACGTAATGGTTTGCTGGATATGGCTACGGGTGAGTAACAAACAAAATGCGAGAGCACGTACGAAAGGAATGTAAATAACATAAGATTTGTCGGGGTTATTAGTCCCGGGCTTGAATGCTCTCGCGAGATATTATTAATACGAATACTGTGGGGTACAAATATTAATGTTAGAGTACGATTACAATGAGTGCAATGACCCTAGTTATCTAGCTCTTGAGTGCTGATGATTGCCGGAAGAACCAGAGGTAATGCTCTGTGAGTTCTTGTAACAAAGATGAAGTGCTGTGTAGAATTCTGTGTAGAATTCTGTGTTTCTGATCCAACTCTCGGAAGAAGCTTTCCAAATGTGGAGGTTTCCTATTTATAGGAGTGGAGGTAGTTGGGCGATCGCCTTTCCTATATTAATTTAAGTGGACGATCATCTTAGCACATGGGTTGGTTTCCTTAAAGTCCGCAGCCGCTACTGGCAGCCAACTGTACGAACCAATGAGAAGACAACACGCGTCTCGTGTCGCTGTCGTGGGAGGTCCCACCTTGGACCCTTTCGGCGGGTTTGTCGGTAGGTGAGGCTGTCCTTGTCGTCTACAGCTGGTAGGGAGTCAAAAAGCCTTTTCTTGCGGCGCCTTTTGCGGATTTACACGTGGGTCTTCATCCGAGATTCGGTCTTCGTAGACTTTGACGGATGCTTGGCTTTGCACGTGGCATAAGGCGGTCGTCCTTGGTCGGGCACTAGGGTCGATCGCTAGGTGCCCAGAGACGATCGCGTTGAATGCTGATAGCTCGGTACTTGGTCTAGAATCTTCGCCTGGCTTTGGTCGCTCGGCCCTTATGCCGATCGCCGTCGAGGCGTATTAATCGCCACACAACAGGCTAGTTTCAGTTTTTCCACTTCGAATGTTTTATGATTTTTCAAAAACAATAAGATCATTTTTGCCTATGCAAATAAAGTATTCCCACGACTATGACATATGCTTCTTCCTGAGTAATCTATTGTCATATCATATGATTCCACCATGTGATATAATCAAAATGGGATTTTTTCAGCAATTATTTTTCTATTAATAGCATTCAGTATCACTTGTGTTGGGATAAACACAGCCTGTTTTGATAATACCATCGTACAACAAAAAGTATTCAGAGTCAGAATTTCACTAAGTATGGAAGCTGCTAGGAAACTCCATACAACCCATCCATACAGCAAGAGATCTTCCTATAGAGTTTAATCCTACAGAGCCTACATCTTCATACAGCAGAAGTTGAAGAGTGTTGGACACAGCAGTCTGGCTATAGGAGTTTTACTTAAAAACACATCCAACGAGACTGAAGAATAGATTCAAACCTTTGTGAAATAAACTTATTTTGTTCATAAAATATTCACGATTAAAGCAGCATTTATTGCTGATAGGACAATATTTAATGCGGCCGAAAGAGAACATTCTGAATGCGCTGAAGAGCATTTAATGCAAAGTCAAAAAGAATGTCTGAGACATTAAATGCGAATTGCCTTTAATTCAAACATTCTGTAGCCACCAATCAGAGACGTCTAAATCTCACCAACCAGCCAATGGCTACATTTATAACGGATCTATTTCCAAGGTTATAAATAGCCCCAAGCAAGAGGACATTGCTCACTTCACTTACTGAATCTCGTGCAATACATCTGACAAATAGCTCTAACAATCAAGCTAAGAAAGAGCATTATATTTCCTGAGCATACAACAGTATATAAGCAAAGAAATATACAAGTCTTCAATGCAAACAGCATAGCATACAGCAATCTCTCATCAAAGCATACAGCTGATGTTTGAACTTGTTCTACCATCTTTACCGTTGAGATCAACCTTAGCCCTATGTGGACTAAGTCCTTGCTAGTTCTGACCTGTATGGGAAGAATAGCATTGAAGATGAAGCTTCGATCTGTGTGAGAAGAAGCAAGTCAAAAGAGCTGAAGCCAATCTATGTAAACGGCCAAAGCTGTGGTCCCTGTATCAATCTGTGTGAACGATATAGAGACGAGTTTAGTTAAAGTCACGTAGTTGTGTACGTAGTGATTTTAATAAATATTTACTCTTGTGTGGAGGACCAATGGACGTAGAGGGGTTTACCTCGAACCAGTTATATGTGTGTTATTTACTTTTCGTCCTTAATGTTTTCATTTATAACTATGATTTATAATATACATTGTGAAAACCCTATAGCATCAAGCAAACATGAGAATACCTAGTTGTTGTACTTATAGCGACTCACTATTGGACTTCCACTATAAAATTAACTTCGAAAAACATATAGTTTATTGTATTCTCACCTTCTAAGTTGTTTACTGTGTACTCTGTGGCCAACCAGTAGTATCGGAGCAGTTGATTCTAAAAAGAATTAGTTGTTTTATGACTGAATCAGATCTACAAATCACTAGCTTTTGAAAACTGTGTTATATTTTTATCATATTTTCTATTTCTTAAATGGACACCTCTATGATAAACAAAGTTCATATATTCTCCAATAATGAGTTTGATGATTGGAGGATTAGGATGGAAGCTCATCTTGCAGCAATGCATGAAGAGATGATATTCGTCACCAATAAAGATAATCAAGGTCAATCCAACCGCGAGGATAGAAGGACATACTCATGCTGAAATGCTCGAGAAGGAGCACGAGCAATGGACAACGGACGATCGCAAGCGTGCGAACCTCGACAATGTTGCTAAGAATGTGTTGTTTGCCACTCTCGACAAAGGCACATTTTCCAAAGTAAAAAACTGTAAGAAAGAAATCTGGGAGAAACTCAAGCTAATTTGCGAGGGAACTGAGCTCTCGAAAGAAAACAAAATTTATAAACTAACTCAGTAGTTCGAATCTTTTGAAACGAAATCTTCTGAAATGCTTGAGGAGCTTGACCTCATATTTACCGGCATTTGTCGATGAATTTGAAGCATTGGGTAAAGTGTATATCTAAAAAGAGGAAAATTTGAAAATCTTTAGATCACTCCCTGTCCGATGGGACATTAAGATCACAGATATGCGTGTGTCTTGTAATCTTAATGACATATCTTCATTTGATCTCTTCTCTGAACTCAAGACTTTTGAGTATGTCATTGACAGGAGAGAGAAGGCAGAAGAGTCACCTGCCAAGACTACAGCAATGACTTCTGTATTTGACATGAGACACAGTTCAGCACCTAGCACATCAAAATCGGCATACTAGGATACAGACAACGATGACATCCTGTCGCAAGATGAAATGGCCTTGCTCATGCACAAGTTCAAGAAGTTCATCAAACAGTCTGGAAAGACACCATACAAGCTCAAGCCTTTTCACGAGGTAAGCTCTTTATCCCCTTCATCTGGTGATTCTAACCTATGCTATAATTGTAGAAAGTCAGGACATTATGCATATAAGTGTCCTCATCCAAAAGTGCAAAAGTTTCCAGAAGATGAGCAATAGGAAAAGGATGAGAAAAGACGAGCCTGGAGAAACAAGCTTAAGGCCCTGATTGGTGAATCAGAAACCTCGCCCGCAACGAACAAGACCGAGGAGTGCCTACAGGTAATCACTGACAGTGACTCCTCCTATGATGAAATTGAGGATAAAGCACACATATGCTTTATGGCCAAAGAAATACAGGATGATGATGGCAGCGATGATGAAGTAAGTTCAAATTCAACTATTCCTATCAATGCATCGCATACTTTTCAAAACATGATGAATGAATTTGAAAACATTCAAAAAGTCCATGAGACACTCAAACAAGAAAATATACAGCTCGAAATTTTAAACCTGGAGCTTAAAGATGAGAATGACTTGCTTAAAAATAACTATGAAAATGTGTCTCTTGATTGCGAAAACAGCAAAGTCACCTATGAAAAACTCATGTAAAGCAATCATCAACTTGTAAAAGATTTCAATGAGGAAAAGTCTCATAATGAGTGCAAGATAAATGATTATGCTTTACTCAAAGCTAAAGTAAAAGCTCTCTAGAAATGAGAAGTAGAACTCGAGACCATCTTGAAGTCATTTAAAAAATATTCTAGAATGATGGAAGAAATTCTAAGCACTGGGCAGTATGCCCGCGATAAACATGGCTTAGGATATGACTCGTTCTACCATAAGGGAAAATCTAGTACGGTGTTCGTCACGGGAGTGAAACCCATTCCTGAACCCGAAGAGACCCCGAGTCTCGCAAAGGTTACAGCTGACCCTCCTCGTACAGCAAAGGCTGCGATTTCGCCACCAAGTTCCTATCATAGACAGCGAAAACCTCAGCCTCCCAGACCTGTGCGACGTGATCAACAGTATGCTCCCCGAGCATACCAACAGTGCCAGCACCCATTCAAAAAGAAGGTTGTATCTAAGTATCAAAGGCACGCACCGCAGTACTACTAATAGTACAATGCGCCTAGATACTAGATACAAGAGCCCCGTTATCCATCCAGAAAGCAGGCCGCCGCGCAGTACCACCAACAGCTCTGGGAATCTAACTGGAAACCTAAAAGGCATGTTGTAAGACCAAAGAAAATGGTTCCCCCTCCGAGACGGCAATCGTACTGGAATCAAGACCCTAGGTTTTTCATGCATAATAATTAAGGTTATAGTGACTACGTACCTGCCCCACGTAGATATCGCAAGACTGGACCAAAAGTAACCTACAACAAACCAATTGCTATAAGACAAATTTGGGTATCAAAAGGCACTAACATTCATAGACCAAATAGTCAAAGGGGACCTAAATCTACCTAAATTCTTTGCTTACAGTATATCAAGGAAAAAGACATCTGGTACTTCGACAATGGATGTTCTCGACACATGACAGGAGATATCAGCAAGCTGTCAGATTATGTAGAAGGTTGTGGTCTAAAAGTACGCTTCATTGACCCAAAGGAAGAACAAGAGGGAAGGGAACCCTGCTTGTAGGAAAGTCTAAAGTCACTGACGTAGCCTATGTTGAAGGCTTACAGTACAACTACTTAGTATTAGCCAGTTCTGCGACAAACAGTTCTCGGTCAAATTCTATATAGATCACTGTAGGGTGAAGAACATCAAGACCAAGGAAGTCGTCCTCACAATAATCCAATCAGGTAATATGTACATTGCTGACTGGAAGTCTACGAGCTCCACTATTCCTTGTTTTGTTGCCACACTGCAGATCAAAGCTGGCTATGGCATAAAAGGATGTCACACATCAACTTCAAGACGATCAACAAACTCGCTAGATAGGGAATGGTGAGAGGTTCACCCGATGTGTGTTTTCATGAAAACAGCGACTGTGGACCCTGTTAGAAAGGCAAACAAGTCAAAACTACCCTGAAAAGTGTAACACCCCCGATATATTCAGGAATATTACAGCGCCGTAAATCCTTTACATAAGGATTTACAAGGCTGAAGAATTGAACAAGCATTAAAAGGTACTAACGAATGGAAATAACGGAATTACGGTACAACAGTTCTGACCCAATACAGAAATAGTACAATTGTTCAACAGAACTCAATAATACATCACCAAATTCAAATCATCACAAACGACTTCGTACTCGAATACTTATTGAAATAACGAATAAACAACAGATAAATAAACCCGGTCGGGACATCACTCTGCACCCTCGTCGTCATACAGTTCCAGTGGTTGTTTCCCCGCTCTCCTGGATCCTGAACACAAACAAAATGTTCACCCCCGAAGGGGTTAGCACAACGATGCTAGTACAAGTACCACAACATATTATTCATATCTCACGAAGAATAATAACGTAAACGACAAAGCACCAACGAGTCTTCTCCTACGAGAAACTCAAAACATGACATACACAACTGATAATCACAACATGATATCATAACATACACATGGTAATTCCATCGATCCAGCGTTCACTGCCTAGAACCCACGATGATCCCGTCAGACCAACCCGTGGTGGAAAAACCCGTCCGATGATCCAGCGCATGCTAGCATAGATCCCCCGATGATCCCGTCGGACCAACACGAGGTGGACATACAACAACGACATACATGCACGACAATATGTATAACAACAATACATAAAACAAATAAAGTACTTGCCTCGATTCGAAGACAATAACAACACTTCCACGAAAATGAACACTCGAAGATCGTCCTCCTCAATCAATCACGTAACGAGACCAAACCTTAACAAAAGAAATGAAATAGGATTTATCTCACGTCGTATGAATGTTTAACAATTCGATTCACGGCCAAAAGTTCATAAAATGCAATCTGCCCGAACTGCTTAGCGCACGCTAAGTACTCTGTGTAGCGTGCGTTAAGTCTGCCCGATAGCGCACGCAAACAACAAAGACTAGCGTACGCTAACTATGCATGGTCAGTACTTCACTGACCAGCCAACTGACTCGTCTGATGGTCTTGCGTACGTTACGTGCCAAACGTAGCACACGCTAACTCGTGCTCGATAGCGCACGTTAAACTTCATAGCATAGCGTGCGCTATCTATGCATGGCAGTTTACTGCTGAGCAGTAAACTGTTCTTGCCATGATCGAAACAATGAAATCTTGCATGATAATTCATGTTACTTCCATGAATACCATGTTCATACCCTTATGAATGATTTTACGGATAGGGACAACTTCGGACTCAAGGATATGCATACCAATTTAAAACCATATTCCATTCCGACTTCAAATCTTCATACGACAATTCGAAAAGCTTAACGGTTGATATCAACACCTCTATATCAATCCATATTATCATGCTGAAGTTGTTAGACGTTCTATTTATACTAGATAAATCCTTCCATGATCAAACCTTTAGATTTATCTAACAATAAGGATGTTAACGTCTAGTCCAAGATTACTACGAACTCATCTATTAGATTCGATTTACCAATGATAGAAGCTTCTCTTCACATATTCAGTGTAATAAGATTCGAATCATGATGATTATAATCAAGGTATTTAAGGCTTATTCATCTCACTATTCCAAACATGATATACTTGGATAATTCATCTATGAAAATCCATATCTTGTTAACATGATCATCCAAATCATTTAGAATCCAACTCTAAGTCTTGAGATATATTGAACATACCTTAATATGATGAAAATCACTGAACCGTAGGGTAGAATCCAACTCCGGTTGGTTGTATGCCACTCCAAGGTGCTATTCCACTTCAATGAATATTCCCAAGTGATAACCAATATACAAACACCCACAAGATGTGTTCTAAGTGTATAGGAGTATTATTACAGCTCTCTGAACTCTCAAGGATGAAGAATGGGCGAAAGAAATGAAAGCCAAAACGGTTGTTGTCCCATTTATAATATTCTGCATTATTAACAAGTTAGCGCACGCTACTAAGCATTCCTTAGCGTGCGCTAATAATGGTTGACTTGAATTGTCCGGCAAGGTCCGCTGGAATCTTATCCGACCCATGTCGGCCGGGCGCATGTGCTAGCCGTCCCGCTCAATAATTGAGTTCTTAGCGCACGCAACTCCTATCTTCATAGCGTGCGCTAATAATGGCCCGATAGCGCGCGTTAAGATACATTCTTAGCGTGCGCTATCATGAGGTTGCATGAGCAATTTTGCATGTTTCTATACTTATGTACAATGATATCAATGCACGAAATGTCATACTCCAATAATCAAAACCACCAATCCGAATAATACATGGTTTGAATACAGATGAAATACACCGTAATAAATCCGGATATTACATACTCTCCTACTAAAAAGGAATTTCGTCCCGAAACTCAAGATGAAAATAACTCGGGATATCTAGACTCCATATCAGCTTCCATTTCCCAGGTGGCTTCTTCCATTCCGTGACGTGACCACTGAACTTTGACCAAAACGATTGGTTTGTTCCTCAGTTGCTTAACTCGACTCTCGAGTATCTTGACCGGTCTTTCTTCAAACGTCCCATCCTGTTCGACTTCGATCTCGCCGAAATCAATGATATGACTGGGATCTGGTATATACCTCCGTAACTGGGATACGTGGAACACGTTATGAACATGGCACAATGATGGTGGCAATGCCAATCTGTATGCCAACTCCCCAACTCTCTCGAGGATCTCAAATGGTCCGATATATCTCGGACTCAGCTTTCCTTTCCTTCCGAAACGAAAGATTCCTCGAGTAGGAGAAACCTTCAAAAGTACATGGTCTCCAGTATTGAACTCCAATGGGCGACGACGTACGTCCGCATAGGATTTCTGGCGACTCTCGGCGGTCAACAGCCTTTCACGAATCAAGGCTATCTTCTCTTGAGTCTGCACGATCAACTCCGGTTCTGTTCCGATCAAGTCTGACGAATCGTCCCAGCATAGGGGCGACCTGCACCTCCTCCCGTATAATGCCTCAAACGGTGCCATCTTAATGGAAGCATGCCAACTATTGTTGTAGGTAAATTCAATCAACGGTAGGTGAACTTCCCAATCGTTTGACCAATCTAAGGCACAGGCCCTCAGCATGTCTTCCACCGTTTGTATAGTCCACTCCATTGTCCGTCTGCGGTGATAAGCCGCATCAAGTTCAATTCGGTCCCCAAGGCCTTATGAATCGCTTTCCAAAAGTGAGACACAAAACGCCGTCTCGATCGAAACAATGGTCTTCGGCGTACCATGCAATCGAACAATCTCCGAAATAAATACTCGTGCCAACCTCTCTCGGTCCCCACGTATCCTTAATGCCTAGAAAATGAGCCGATTTGGTTAAGCGATCAACTATCACCCAAATCATGTTCATTCTGTCACGGTTTTCGCATATTAGTGATAAAGTCCATCGATATGTCCTCCCACTTCCATTCAGAATCGGGAGCGGCTTCAACATTCCAAAGAGCCGTTGATGCTCGATCTTAACTCACGACAAGTCAAGCATTTGAAACATAGTCCGCTACGTCTTTCTTCATGTTGCCCCACGTAAATTCGCTTCAAGTCCTTATACATTTCTGGTGCCGGGTGGATAGAATAGGGCGAACTATGAGCTTCCTTCATAATCGTCTGTTTCAGAACATCAACATCGGGAACGCAGAGTCGGTTCTGAAATCTCAAAACTCCATCGTCATGAATTATGAATCCGGGGGCCTTTCCTTTGATCACTTCATCATGTAACCGAATCATCAGAGGATCATCTACCTGTCTAGATTTGATTTCTTCTGTTAAAGATGAAGTTATCTCCATTACGCATAGTTGTCCTTGGACTCTTTGTAACCATACCTCAATTCCTTCACGAATCATCTCTCGTTGAAGGCTAAGTTGGGATGTCAGCGTCTCCAGCATCTGAATAGAGACAGGCTTGCGGCTAAGTGCATCGGCCACTACATTCGCTTTGCCTGGATGATATAAAATCTCCAAGTCATAGTCCTTAATCAGTTCTATGTAATACCCGGTTGTAATTCATTCATTTTCATTCAGTAATTATCAGTCTGTAATTGTCACTCAGTGATTCTCACTCGTTAATAATCACTCATCATTCTTGTTTCATTCATTTGTGTTCACTGTTGGCATGTTGTAATCGTATATCAGTTACCGATCGGCATGTCATCTCCACATCGATCGACGGAGTATTATTATTATTTTCATCGTGATTGGCAATGATTATCGGGAGCATCATCTCATGGCTTGTTTTAGACTTGTTCATTTTCATATTCGTATGTTATGTCGGATCATTCATCACCGTAGCGAGGAATCGGAGTTCTCGAGAATTCTCAACTTGGCAAGATCGAGTTACGGCCGTAAGGACCTTGGGTTACGGCCGTAACAAGGGTTCGTGTTTTTCGTGCCTTTGACGAAAGGGGCTTACGGCCATAAGGTCTTGAGGTACGGCCGTAAGTTGAGCAGGTACGGCCGTAAGGTCGGTGATTACGGCCGACGCTGCGTCAAAGGCTACCGAGACATCTTTGCCGAGGGTGATTTACGGCCGTAAGGAAGGTGAGATACGGCCGTAAGTGGTGTTCGTAAGTTTTGGGTGTTGTCGACCAAGGGTGACTTACGGCCGTAAGGGTTGCATACGGCCGTAAGTCAAGGCAGTCTACGGCCGCGAGTTGGCCGGATTCACGGCCGTCTGCGGCAGCAAGGTGCCCGGCCGTTGACGAAGAGGGCTTACGCCGTAAGATTGGCGGATACGGCCGTATCATCCGAGTTACGGCCGTAAGGTGTGCGGTTACGGCCGTAAGGGTGTCGACGGATGTTTTTGAAAGGCGGTTACGCCGTAACTTCAGATCGATGGCCGTAAGTCATCGGGCAGGCTTTCGGACGAAGCCGAGTTACGGCCGTCTGAGTTGGCCGTTACGGCCGTAAGGCCGTTGACTTGGAAAGTTACGGCCGTAAGAGGGCCGAGTTACGGCCGTAACTTCCGGCGATTTAATGACTTGGCCGGGTCATTTCACCTCACTTTTCATTTTTCCTTCTTCATCCGAGAGAGAGTGTTGAGAGAGTGATTTCATCATCATCAATCACTTGAGTGTGTAATCTTCATCATCTTCATTCCTTTGGGAAGCTTGGATACTCGTTATAACTCGTGTTCATCGGATCGAAGTGGTTGGATCTTCAAGAGGTAATTTCTTCAACACCGTAGATTTCGATTTTGTGTCGAGATATAATGTTTTGGACGTTATAATCATGTTATATGAAGGGATATGTTTATGATTATGAGTTTGTATAAGGATTCATTGGATTATTGAGAGATTTATTCAAGAACACTTTGAATATCGAGTCGATTTGGGGATTCCCGATTAATAGTTGTTATAATCACGTTTTGGATATTCTTAACGGACTATTGATCGTATGGGAGATGTTTTATTGATTTGAAGCACTTCTTGGGGATTTGAGATTGGTATTGTTGAGGTTTAGTTGTAATCAATCGAAGTTGGACTCAAAGTGTTCGATATAATGCCCCTATGAACTTGGTTTAATCGTATCGACGTCTTGAGTTCGTTATATTCGTGTTTAATTCGTTATTGATCGGATTGTTGGTAATTGTATTGAACTAAGGTTGTTCGAGCGACCAAGATCTTGGTTAGGGCGTTGTTCGTGGACGGACATTCTTCATCGTTCTTTGTGTAAGTTGATTCTTACTCGGTTAAAAGGATATTCATTCCTTTTGTTGTTGATCATTCATAATCATAACTCACTCATCATTGTATTAATCATATTGAGACTTGTAATTGTCGAATAATCATTTCATTCACGAGGAACGACGGTTCCAAATCATTTCATTGGGTTATCAATCACGTCACTATTACTTTCATATCGGTGAGTCATCTTGGCCTTGTCTAATTATTATTCATTAATATTCATGATGGTCATTCTCGTTCATGTGACCTTCCGGGTTCATATTGCGTGGCCGGGTGTGGCTGTGTGGAATTTTTAGTCGGGCACACGATGGTCATGTATTGGGTTCACCGATACATCGGACCGTGCACACGGTAACGCTTACCTCCGTGAGACTAATTAGGTACAAAGACGGGTGTGTCCGGTCATTCGTCTTGTACACTTGCACAGAACATTACGGGCGTACTATGATACTCCTCTTCAGCGTAATTCATAATTAAAATAATTCATAACTTCAGTTAATTCCTGATTGTGTAATTTCAACTCTTGAGGATTGTTGTTCTGTATAACTGACCCCGTTTGGGGATATTGTTTTTCAGGTCATGGCAAGGCAAAGGCGCAGGGAGAGCACGTTGACGGCGGAGAGTCCCAGTGATACTAGAAGGGGGCCCCAGTCCTTTCAGTCATTTATTCAGTCATTCATGTTTTCTTTATTTATTCCGCTGCAGACATTCCGTTCGAATACTCATTTCATTCAAGGTCGTGTATTTTATCGTCACATAAGATACACATGTATTCTATCATCACAGGTGTGTTGTATGAAACTCCTACTCGGAGTAATTGATGTTATAATGTGGTTCGGTACTACATTTACCTGTAATTCATCCTTTTTCATTCGCTGGTGGGTCCTCGGGGTCCACGGCACTGTAATATCCGCCTAGTTTGGGGTGTTACAGAGTTGGTATCAGAGCGTGGTTTTGAATACTACCCTCCAAGTCATGTCTCATTTTAAATCATCGTCATCGGACTAGTATCATTGGACTTTCGCGTCACGTGTGACCTGTGCAAATGCCGAGCCAATCAGACCAAGAACTGTAAGATTTCTAATGCCATGGTATAATTTCTGGCATTAATCATTCATTCATAATTCATCAGTTAACAATCCTCAATCATCATTGTCATGTTGACCGGGACGGTCAGGTTAACTCATTAATCAGTCAAATCATTTCATTATTCAGTTGTCGATCAGGAAGATCAAATCATTAACCTCGTTAACTCATTCAAGATAATCATTTCAGTAACTTCATCAGATAATCACGTCACGACACTTAAGCATTCATGTAATCGCTGTATTTAAGCGTGTATGTTCATTTTCATCACCTCATATCATAATCATAACGTGATATTCATGCGGGAAAAATAATCATCATGTGACTTTCCTACTTCAGTATGGAAAGAGCTGGCAGAGGACGAGGAGGACGAGGCCGTGGAGCGGGCCGAATCCCGAGAACTCATGCGAATACACGCGCAAATGCCAGGAATAATGCTAACTCATCGAGTAGTGACGCTGCCACTCATTCACCTGGACGCGATCATTCACTATCGGGGAGTCGTACCCGGGACACGGCTCCGAGGGTGTCGGGTTGACCCACTCGCCTTTATGCAGGCATGATGGCCCAAATTACGCAGTTGGCTCAGTTGATGGAGACGATGCATAACTCCGTCAATCAAAATCGCAGGCTCCTCCACCGCCACCTCGAGGCAAGAGAGGAATGTGAGTAATATCATCGGCGATATCTCTCGCTGAGGCCACCTACTTTTGAGGGCCTGCCTCGAGCCGGCAGATATCATTTATTGGCTCGAGCATTTCGAGAAGCCGTTGCTATGGTAGAGTGTCCCGAGGACACAAAGTTTGTTGCGGCTTACTACCCGGGTAAGAGCGCACATTCTTGGTGGTTGTCGTTGAAGCCCACCGAAGGATCTTGTACTTGGGAGCAGCTTCAAGACTCTCATGATGGAGAGGTACTATCCGGCCCCACTCGGGAGGCCAAGTTGTCGGAATTACTCACTCCCGACCTTTCGATGGATGATGATGTTCTCGCCATTGCCGAAAAATTTCAGAACTTCTTCCGTTCGCCTCATCTATCATTCACTCGAAGCGGACAAGATCAAGTATTTCAAAGAAGAGGTCAAACCCCGTATGAGACTACGGTTGCTCAATCATAATTGCACCACGTTGGTGAATTCATTGAGAAAGCTCTCACCTATGAGCTTCGCTAAAGAGATTGCTAAGCGGCAACCTTCGTCTCGCTAGCAAGAAATCGAAGAACCGTAACCACCAAGGCGGTGAGACAACTTTCAAGAAACCCCGTGCGGCTCGCTTTTCGGAGCGACCTCCCGTGTCGTCTAGACCCGCGGAATCTCGATCTCGAGCGGCCTTCGCCATCACTGCTTTAATCGTGTGGGGAGCTTGGTCACCTCGGTACCAAGTGTCCTCGGCAGACTATCATGTGTCATAATTGTGGGATTCTTGGGCATAAGGCCCGTTTTTGCCGTAGGGACTCCAAACCTACTCGGACGTCATCTCGGGCACCTAAGCGGTCGGCCGTTGCAGTCGCCGCTCAATCGGCGTCGTTTAAAACGACAGGAGCGACTAAAGGTGGAGCCTATAGCCAGCAGACGGGAGCGTCGGTCCGGGACTAGCAAGCCCGGATTTATGAGATGAAGAAGACCGATGATCCCGAGGCCCGAATGATCTCGGGTACACTCGATATCCTATCTCAACCTGTGTGTACCCTTTTTGATCTTGGTGCATCGCATTCATTCATTTCCGAGTCATGTTTGAGTAGACTACGTGCAGGTAGTGCTACTAGTTGTGAGCCTTATGTCATCGGCCTACACGATGGTAGACGAATTATCGGTGTCGTGAGATTCGAATTGTCCAATTCGGTTTCATGGTCGTATGGCGGCGGACCTAATCGTAGTAGATTTGCCGAGGGACGACGTCATCTTGGGTATTGATTGGATGGATCGTCATGATGCCATCATTAGTGTCCGTAAGCGTATGATCACTATCATTTCAGGCGATGGGGTGGAATGTGTGTTTCAGGGAGGTAATCCCGGCTGTTCGGGCAAGGTCATTAATTTGATGAAAGCAAAGGCGATTACTCACCAAGGATGTGTTGGTTATTGGTGCTATATGACCAAAACCGAGAAGCCATCGATTGTTGACGAATATTCGGTAGTGAGGAGTATGCCGACGTTTTTCCGCACGAGTTACTGGTTTGCCTCCACAGAGGGATGTGGAATTCACGATTGAGTTGGAGCCTGCACGCCCCCGATATCGAAGGCACCGCATCGGATGGCCCCGACCAAATGCAGGAATTAAAGAATCAACTTGAGGAATTGTTCGAGAAGGGTTATATCCTACCGAGTGCGTCTACGTGGGGAGCACCCGTGTTGTTTGTCAAGAAGAAGTATGGGTAATTTCGTTTGTGTATCGATTATCGGAGTTGAGCAGAGTGACAATCAAGAATAAATATCCCTTACCCCGTATTGATGATCTTTTAGATCAACTTCAGGAGCTTGATTTTCCAAGATCGACTTAAGATCCGGATATCACCAAATGCGGATTCGAGAGTCGGATATCGCGAGGACGGCGTTTCAACACGCTATGGTCATTATGAGTTCGTAGTTATGCCGTTCGGGCTAACTAATGCACTGCGGTATTCATGGAATTGATGAATCGGGTTTTCATCGACTTTTTGGATCAGTTTGTTGTTGTCTTCATCGACGATATTTTGATTTATTCTCGTAGCCGAGAGGATCACGAGGCCCATCTTCATCAGGTTCTCGACGTGTTGAGACGAGAGCAACTTTTTGGAAAGTTTTCCAAGTGCGAGTTACGATGTCCAAGTGACTTTTCTCGGACATGTAATTTCATCGGACGGAGTTCGTGTCGACCCTCAGAAGACGGAGGCTATTCGAGATTGGTTACCTCCGAAGAATGTTAAGGAAATCCGGAGTTTCCTCGGATTAGCGGGTTATTATCGGCGATTTGTGGAAGGATTTTCCAAAATTGCTCAACCTTTGACGAACCTTTTGCGAAAGGATAAGAAATACACGTGGTCCGACGCGTGTCGTGAGTTTTGAGGAACTCAAGAGCCGGTTAATGACGGCACTGTACTTTCCTTGCCGCAGGGGACGGAGGGATTTGTGGTTTATAGTGATGCGTCCGGGTGGTCTCGGATGTGTGCTCATGCGTAACGGAAAGGTTATTGCTTATGCTTCACGGCAATTGAGACCTTACGAGGTTAATTATCCGACCCACGACCGGAGCTAGCGGTAGTGGTGTTCGCTTTGAAAATATGGCGTCATTATCTTTATGGCGTTACTGCCGATATTCACCGATCATAAGAGTTTAAAGTATATATTTACTCGAGGAGTTAAATATGCGACAGAGACGGTGGTTAGAATTAATCAAAGATTACGATATCGAGATCCTTTACCACCCGGCAAGGCGAACGTTGTCGCGACGCCTTGAGTCGCAAGTCCGTTCAGAGCAGATGCTTGCTCGTCTAACAGCTCGAAGGAACTTCAGAGAATTCCTTAGACCCGAGATCGAGGTCCGCTTCAGCCGAGTTCAGTGGACACTTTGTATGTTAGAGATTTCATCGTCACTCGAAGAGGTAATCAGGGAGAATCAGAGTTCAGACCCTTCATTGTTGCGCATCCGTGAGGATGTGGCTCAGGGGAAAGCCCTTGGATTCGTGGTCCACGAGGATGGACTTTTGAGATTTAAGAATCGGTTGTGCGTATCGCGAATGACGAGTTGAAAAACTCGATTTTGAGAGAAGCTCATGCTACCCTTACTGTTCATCCGGGGTCCAGAAGATGTACAAGGACTTGAAAGTAATTACCGGTGGAGTAATATGAAGCGAGAAGTCGCACTGCTTTCGAGGTGCTTAACTCACAACAAGTTAAGATTGAACATCGGCATCAAGGGTATGTGAAACCTCTTCCTATTCCCGAGTGGAAGTGGGAAGACATTTCTATGGATTTCATCACGAGTTTGCCGACGAGTCGTCGTGGCATGAATACGATCTGGGTGATCGTGGACCGCTTAACTAAATCAGCTCATTTCCTTGAGATCAAGAAGACGTGGGGTCCCGAGAGACTTGCTCAACTGTTCATCAAAGAGATAGTCAGACTTCACGGTACTCCTAAGAGTATCGTTTCCGATCGTGACGGACGATTTGTGTCTCATTTTTGGAAATCAGTTCATTGTGCTATGGGAACTCAGCTCAATCTCAGTACCGCTTTTCATCCTTAGTCCGACGGACAATCAGAGAGGACTATTCAGACATTAGAGGACATGTTGAGGGCATGCGTCCTCGATTGGAAAGACGATTGGGAAGCCCAACTACCATTGATCGAGTTCACGTATAATAATAGCTGGCATGCTTCCATTAAGATGGCACCTTACGAGGCCTTGTACGGTCGTCGTTGTCGGTCTCCTTTGTGTTGGGATGACTTATCAGAATCAATCGGCACCGAACCCGATATGCTTATAGCCGCCCGAGAGAAGGTAGTTTTAATCAGGAGTCGTATGTTGACAGCTCAGAGTCGACAGAAATCCTATGCAGATAATCGTCGTCGACCACTAGAGTTCGAGACGGGTGACCACGTTTTGGTCAAGGTATCCCCGAGTCGAGGTATTTTCCGTTTTGGGAAGAGGGGAAAGTTGAGTCCGAGATTCATTGGACCGTTTGAGATTTTGGATCGAGTGGGCGAGTTAGCTTATCGATTGGCTTTACCTCCGGCGTTGAGCCGAATTCAAAATGTGTTTCATGTCTCTCAGTTGCGGAAGTATGTTGCCGACCCGAGTCACATACTCCAGTTCGACGAAATCGAGATCGCCGACGATCATTCATATGAGGAACGTCCTATTCGAGTTCTAGAGCGGCGAATCAAACAATTGAGGAATAAGACGATTCCTTTGGTTAAAATTCAGTGGTCTAGACACGGAGTCGAAGAGGCTACTTGGGAAACCGAGGATAGTATGCGGGAGAGTTATCCCGAGTTGTTTGACCCTTAGTTTCGGGGACGAAACTCCTTTTAAGGGGGTATGTAATACCGGTTGTAATTCATTCATTTTCATTCAAGAATTATCGATCTGTAATTGTCACTCAGTGATTCTCACTCGTTAATAATCACTCATCATTCTTGTTTCATTCATTTGTGTTCACCGTTGGCATGTTGTAATCGTATATCGATTACCGATCGGCATGTCATCTCCGTTCTTGATCGACGGAGTATTATTATTATTTTCATCGTGATTGGCAATGATAATCCGGGAGCATCATCGTGGCTTGTTTTAGACTTGTTCATTTTCATATTCGTATGTTATGTCGGATCATTCATCGGTCGTAGCGAGGAATCGGAGTTCTCGAATTCTCAACTTGGCAAGATCGAGTTACGGCCGTAAGGACCTTGGGTTACGGCCGTAACAAGGGTTCGTGGTTTTTCGTGCCTTTTGGACGAAAGGGGCTTACGGCCGTAAGGTCTTGAGGTACGGCCGTAAGTTGAGCAGTGCACGGCCGTAAGGTCGGTTCTGGCCAGACGCGTCCAAGAAAGCTACCGAGACATCTTTGGCCGAGGTGATTTACGGCCGTAAGGAAGGTGAGATACGGCCGTAAGTGGTGTTCGTAAGTTTTGGGTGTTGTCGACCAAGGGTGACTTACGGCCGTAAGGGTTGCGGCATACGGCCGTAAGTCAAGGCAGGTACGGCCGCAGTTGGCCGGGCCACGGCCAGACGCGGCAGTGCAAGGTGCTCGGCCGCTGACGAAGAGGGCTTACGCCGTAAGATTGGCCGGATACGGCCGTATCATCCGAGTTACGGCCGTAAGGTGTGCGGTTACGGCCGTAAGGGTGTCGACGGATGTTTTTGACGAAGGCGGGTTACGCCGTAACTCGTGATCGATACGGCCGTAAGTCTGCCGAGCTTTCGGACGAAGCCGAGTTACGGCCGCATTTAGTTGGCTTGCTACGGCCGTAAGGCCGTTGACTTGGAAAGTTACGGCCGTAAGAGGGCCGAGTTACGGCCGTAACTTCCTAAGCGATTTAATGACTTGGCCGGTCATTTCACCTCACTTTTTCATTTTTCCTTCTTCATCCGAGAGAGAGTGTTGAGAGAGTGATTTCATCATCATCAATCACTTGAGTGTGTAATCTTCATCATCTTCATTCCTTTGGGAAGCTTGGATACTCGTTATAACTCGTGTTCATCGGATCGAAGTGGTTGGATCTTCAAGAGGTAATTTCTTCAACACCGTAGATTTCGATTTTGTGTCGAGATATAATGTTTTGACGTTATAATCATGTTATATGAAGGGATATGTTTATGATTATGAGTTTGTATAAGGATTCATTGGATTATTGAGAGATTTATTCAAGAACACTTTGAATATCGAGTTGGATTTGGGGATTCGATTAATAGTTGTTATAATCACGTTTTTGGATATTCTTAACGGACTATTGATCGTATGGGAGATGTTTTATTGATTTGAAGCACTTCTTGGGGATTTGAGATTGGTATTGTTGAGGTTTAGTTGTAATCAATCGAAGTTGGACTCAAAGTGTTCGATATAATGCCCCTATGAACTTGGTTTAATCGTATCGACGTCTTGAGTTCGTTATATTCGTGTTTAATTCGTTATTGATCGGATTGTTGGTAATTGTATTGAACTAAGGTTGTTCGAGCGACCAGTATCTTGGTTAGGACGTTGTTCGTGGACGGACATTCTTCATCGTTGTTGTGTAAGTTGATTCTTACTCGGTTAAAAAGGATATTCATTCCTTTTGTTGTTGATCATTCATAATCATAACTCACTCATCATTGTATTAATCATATTGAGACTTGTAATTGTCGAATAATCATTTCATTCACGAGGAACGACGGTTCCAAATCATTTCATTGGGTTATCAATCACGTCACTATTACTTTCATATCGGTGAGTCATCTTGGCCTTGTCTAATTATTATTCATTAATATTCATCATGGTCATTCTCGTTCATGTGACCTTCCGGGTTCATATTGCGTGGCCGGGTGTGGCTGTGTGGAATTTTTAGTCGGGCACACGATGGTCATGTATTGGGTTCACCGATACATCGGACCGTGCACACGGTAACGCTTACCTCCGTGAGACTAATTAGGTACAAGGACGGGTGTGTCCGGTCATTCGTCTTGTACACTTGCACAGAACATTACGGGCGTACTATGATACTCCTCTTCAGCGTAATTCATAATTAAAATAATTCATAACTTGATTAATTCTCGATTGTGTAATCTCAACTCTTGAGGATTGTTGTTCGCTTAATCGACCCGTTTGGGGATATTGTTTTTCGTGTCATGGCAAGGCAAAGGCGCAGGAGAGCACGTTGACGCGGAGAGTCCCGATGATACTAGAAGGGGGCCCCAAATCCTTTCATCATTTATTCATCATTCATGTTTTCTTTATTTATTCCATGCAGACATTCCGTTCGAATACTCATTTCATTCAAAGGTCGTGGTATTTTATCGTCACATAAGATACACATGTATTCTATCATCCTGGGTGTGTTGTATGAAACTCCTACTCGGAGTAATTGATGTTATAATGTGGTTCGGTACTACATTTACCCTGTGTAATTCATCCTTTTTCATTCGCCTGGTGGGTCCCAGTCGGGGGTCCACGGCACTGTAATATCCGCCTAGTTTGGGGTGTTACATTCTAACCATCTTCTTTGCCGCATGTTCAACTCTTTGTGACTGAATATGTACTTGAGACTCTTATGATCCGTAAAGATCTGTCAGTGAGTCCCGTACAGATAATGCCTCCAGATCTTCAAAGCAAAAACTACTGCTGCTAGCTCCAAATCATGTGTCGGGTAATTCACTTCATAAGGTTTCAGTTGTCGCGATGCATAAGCGATCACCTTATCATTCTGCATCAACACGCACCCAAGTCCTTGGTTCAAGCATCATCAGAACTATGAATCCTCCGGTTCCTGCGGAAGTGATAGAATCGGTGCCGTCGTCAATCTCTTCTTCAATTCATCAAAGCTAATCGACACAATTCATTCCACTCAAACTTTTGAGTTTTCGCAGAGTCGAGTAAGTGGGCGGGAGATTTTAGAAAACCCTACCACGAATCGACGATACAATCAAGAAAGACCCAAGAAGCTTCGGACCTCTTTCACGTTCTTTGGAGGCTTCCAATCCAATATTGCTTCGATCTTCTCGAGGATCTACTCGGACTCCTTTAGCCGACACCACATGGCCGAGGAACATTACTTCCTTTAGCCGTAATTCACACTTAGAAAGTTTGGCGTACAATTGTTCGTTTCTCAAAAGTTCCAATACAATCCGCAAATGCCGCGCATGTTCTTCCGGTTCTTAGAATACACCGTAATGTCGCCAATGAACACGACCACAAATTTGTCCAAAATTCAATGAACACTGTTCATCAATTGCATAAATACAAAGGTGCGTTAGTGAGACCAAACGGCATCACTACAAACTCATAATGTCCGTAGCGAGTTACGAACGCCGACTTGAACATCGATTCCTTAATCCTCACCGATGATATCCCGATCTCGATCGATTTTAGAAAATCTTGCTTTCCCTTGCACCGTCAAACAGATCATCAATCCGTGGCAACGGATATTTGTTCTTAATCGTCATCTTGTTCAGCTCTCGATAGTCAATACACAGTCGGAGCGATCCATCCTTCTTTCGGACGAAAAGAACTGGCGCTCCCCAGGGTGAAACGCTTGGCTGAATATAGCCCTTGTCCAGTAACTCCTCCAGCTGCTTCTTCAGTTCGTACATCTCAGTAGGTGCCATACGATACGGCGCCTTGGAAATCGGTGTAGCTCCGGGTTCCAGCTCAATGGTAAATTCCACATCCCTTCGTGGAGGTAGTCCAGGTAACTCGTCAGGAAATACATCTGGAAATTCGTTCACAACAGGAATGGATGAAAGTTCCACAATTTCGTCTTTTTTCTTCATTGCGTAACACCGCATCTGCATGTACTGTTTCAACAATTTGACAGCCTTCATCGCCTTGATCAATTTTCCTGAGCTTCCCGGTTTCCATCCCTCAAACAGAATTTCGGAACCATCGTCAGCGATCAGCGAGATATTCCTCCTTCAGTAGTTCACAATTGCTCCATATCGATTAAGTCAATCGTCTCCGAGTATCAGGTCGTCTCCTTGCATTTCTATCACGATCAGATTTGAGAGCCACTCTCTGCCTCCAAATGATACAGGAAAATTTCTAGTTTCTAAATTTCCGACAATCCTCTCTCCACTCGGTAAGCCAACAACATAAGGTTCACAAGCATGAAAACCGGAAATATTCAAACGATTTACACAAGACAAAGATATGAAAGAATGTGTAGCTCCTGTATCGAATAAAACGCTAACTGGTTGGGAAAGGATCTGGACAGTACCTGATGCGACAGCAGCATCCTGATCGTCTGTCCTTCTCATCTCGTACAGACGTGGGGGAGCAGATCCGGCACTCGATGTCCCCTTTCGGTCCCATTGTCCTCTGCCTCGCCCGCGGCCAAAATTCTGAGGCATCTGAACACTTTGCTGCGTCTGTGGAATACCGGCCTCCTTCGGGATCGGCCGCCGTGGTACGGCTCTAAAAGACTTTGCAGCCTCTTCACAAAACACCGCCCGATGTCCTCTCGTCCACAATCAAAACAAGTCACGGCAGAAGGGGGCAATTCCCGATAGTGCCCTGCCTCGCGCAGTTAAAGCATTTCCTGGTAACATCAGTAATAGTTGATGTCGCTCCGAAGTTCTTTCCGCTCCTAGCTGGGTGCGGAGGTTTCTTGAAAGAGTGAAAGGATGACTGGGCCTTACGGGCCCCGCTATTCTTGTGCTCTATAAAAGTACCAGAGACTTTATGTTTCTTAGATTCCGAAACTTTCTCCATGGCGGCTTCCTTGATCTCGTACGCCAACGCCTTATCTTGGTATTGACGGAGTGTGGTACATTCAAATCCGGACATGTACCTCTGGATTTCTGGTTTCATCCTCATATCGAAATGGATCATCATTTCTGCATCTGTTCTGACCAGATGTCGAACAAATGCCAGCTGCTGGTTAAACGTCTTAATCGCCTGGGATACTGGCACATCAGAAGGCTGGGCGGAGAAAAATTCCCGAACTTTGGCTTCCCTCACAGGACGAGGGCAATACTGAGCTTCCATCATCAATCTAAACTCTGTCCAATCAGCATCATGGTCTACAGGCCGGATGGCTTCCCACCATTCGGACGCTTCCCCTATCAGAAAATATTGAGCGATAGAGGCTCTCCTGTCGTCTGGGCAGTTAATTCCAGCAAATATTTTCTCCAGCTCCTTTAACCAATGATCCCAGGTGGGAGTCTCAGAAATACCGTCGAATTTGGGTGGTTGCATCTTCGCCACCTCTTGCAGCCACCGGTCACCTCGATTTCCCATGTCTGGGATCCCTTGCTGTCTCTCTCCCTGCTGTAGTCCCACCGCCACTTGCATTCGGTCCACGACCTGGGCGAACTGAGTCATCTGGTTCACCACTTGACGAAGGATCTCTCGCAAAGCAGATCTCGGTTCATTATTAATAGATTGTTGCGGCTCGCCTGAGCTATGACTGGCCTGGTTAGAAGGCGACGCTTCCCTTTCGGCATTTCTCCGTCCGCGTCCACGACCGCGACCACGTCCACGTCCGCCTCCCAACATACTGTAAGCATAAATACTCAATATACAGGAAACAACATCGTTCTAATATTCGAGTATAAAGATACACAGCATATAAAGAACAAGATAGAGTTTAGGAACTTACAACCACTGTTCGCATGAAGACGTAGGCAGTGCAGTGATGTCATTCACGGCCGGTTACCTTAAAAAGACATAAATGACCCCTATTTTAATCCAACGGCCAAGATATCCATAATCTTAGCTCCGATACCATATTCTGTAACACCCCCGATATATTCAGGAATATTACAGCGTCGTAAATCCTTTACATAAGGGTTTACAAGGCTGAAGAATTGAACAAGCATTAAAAGGTACTAACGAATGGAAATAACGGAATTACGGTACAACAGTTCTGACCCAATACAGAAATAGTACAATTGTTCAACAGAACTCAATAATACATCACCAAATTCAAATCATCACAAACGACTTCGTACTCGAATACTTATTGAAATAACGAATAAACAACAGATAAATAAACCCGGTCGGGACATCACTCTGCACCCTCGTCGTCATACAGTTCCAGTGGTTGTTTCCCCGCTCTCCTGGATCCTGAACACAAACAAAATGTTCACCCCCGAAGGGGTTAGCACAACGATGCTAGTATAAGTACCACAACATATTATTCATATCTCACGAAGAATAATAACGTAAACGACAAAGCACCAACGAGTCTTCTCCTACGAGAAACTCAAAACATGACATACACAACTGATAATCACAACATGATATCATAACATACACATGGTAATTCCATCGATCCAGCGTTCACTGCCTAGAACCCACGATGATCCCGTCAGACCAACCCGTGGTGGAAAAACCCGTCCGATGATCCAGCGCACGCTAGCATAGATCCCCCGATGATCCCGTCGGACCAACACGAGGTGGACATACAACAACGACATACATGCACGACAATATGTATAACAACAATACATAAAACAAATAAAGTACTTGCCTCGATTCGAAGACAATAACAACACTTCCACGAAAATGAACACTCGAAGATCGTCCTCCTCAATCAATCACGTAACGAGACCAAACCTTAACAAAAGAAATGATATAGGATTTATCTCACGTCTTATGAATGTTTAACAATTCGATTCACGGCCAAAAGTTCATAAAATGCAATCTGCCTGAACTGCTTAGCGCACGCTAAGTACTCTGTGTAGCGTGCGTTAAGTCTGCCCGATAGCGCACGCAAACAACAAAGACTAGCGTACGCTAACTATGCATGGTCAAGATTTCACCGACTACCAATCGACTGCTCGATGGTCTTGCGTACGTTACGTGCCAAACGTAGCGCACGCTAACTCGTGCTCGATAGCGCACGTTAAACTTCATAGCATAGCGTGCGCTATCTATGCATGGCAGTTTACTGCTGAGCAGTAAACTGTTCTTGCCATGATCGAAACAATGAAATCTTGCGTGATAATTCATGTTACTTCCATGAATACCATGTTCATACCCTTATGAATGATTTTACGGATAGGGACAACTTCGGACTCAAGGATATGCATACCAATTTAAAACCATATTCCATTCCGACTTCAAATCTTCATACGACAATTCGAAAAGCTTAACGGTTGATATCAACACCTCTATATCAATCCATATTATCATGCTGAAGTTGTTAGACGTTCTATTTATACTAGATAAATCCTTCCATGATCAAACCTTTAGATTTATCTAATAATAAGGATGTTAACGTCTAGTCCAAGATTACTACGAACTCATCTATTAGATTCGATTTACCAATGATAGAAGCTTCTCTTCACATATTCAGTGTAATAAGATTCGAATCATGATGATTATAATCAAGGTATTTAAGGCTTATTCATCTCACTATTCCAAACATGATATACTTGGATAATTCATCTATGAAAATCCATATCTTGTTAACATGATCATCCAAATCATTTAGAATCCAACTCTAAGTCTTGAGATAGATTGAACATACCTTAATATGATGAAAATCACTGAACCGTAGGGTAGAATCCAACTCTGGTTGGTTGTATGCCACTCCAAGGTGCTATTCCACTTCAATGAATATTCCCAAGTGATAACCAATATACAAACACCCACAAGATGTGTTCTAAGTGTATAGGAGTATTATTACAGCTCTCTGAACTCTCAAGGATGAAGAATGGGCGAAAGAAATGAAAGCCAAAACAGTTGTTGTCCCATTTATAATATTCTGCATTATTAACAAGTTAGTGCACGCTACTAAGCATTCCTTAGCGTGCGCTAATAATGGTTGACTTCAGAATTGTCCGGGTGCATCCGCGGGAATCTTATCCGGACCCATGTCCCGACTGGCGCATGTGCTAGCCGTCCCGCTCAATAATTGAGTTCTTAGCGCACGCAACTCCTATCTTCATAGCGTGCGCTAATAATGGCCCGATAGCGCGCGTTAAGATACATTCTTAGCGTGCGCTATCACGAGGTTGCATGAGCAATTTTGCATGTTTCTATACTTATGTACAATGATATCAATGCACGAAATATCATACTCCAATAATCAAAACCACCAATCCGAATAATACATGGTTTGAATACAGATGAAATACACCGTAATAAATCCGGATATTACAAAAAGCAAGTTATACATGTCCACACACAGGATACTGGATTTTCTACACATGGACCTCTACGGCCCTGTAGACCCTGTAAGTTTGGGAGGTAAGAAATATTGTCTTGTTATTGTTGACGATTTTTCTAGGTATGCTTGGACAATCTTTCTGAGCAAGAAGAAAGATACCATCACAAAGTTTCCATAGCACCTGAAGAAGCTACAAAATGAGAAAGGGTTGAGTATCGTGTCCATTCGTTCCGACAAAAGCACTGAATTCACAAATCGGTTTATAGAGCAATACTGTTTGGACAATGGAATACAGCACGAATAGTCATAAGCCTGAACTCCTCAACAAAATGGCGCTGCCGAGCGAAAGAATATGATGCTCAAAGAAACAACAAGGCCATGATATCTGCAAGCAAATTTCCGCAGTGGTTCTGGGGAGAAGCAAAAAATACAGCGTACTACACACAAAACCGTTGTATCATCAACAAGCATCACAACAAAATAGCATATGAGATATGTAATAATAAAACTCCAACGGTTGCATACTTTCACATCTTTGGATGCAGATGTTACGTTCTGAATAATGGAAATGATCAACTCAAAACCTTCGACGAAAATTCGGATGAAGGTATATTCGTAGGATACTCCTCTGTCGGCAAAGCTTTCAGGATATTTAATAAAATGAAGTTGACAATAGAGGAATCTGTCCATTTAGTATTCGATGAACCCCATTATGAACCTACAGGAGTAGAAGGCATAACCCAGAGCATCCAAACACTTTCAGTTGATGATCCCCCAAACTCTAATAGAACCTGTCGTGGACATAGAAATCAATCCCGCCGCTGTAAGATCAGAAGCAGTCGAAGCTGATGTTGTACAAGCTGAAGCCGAGACTCCAGCATCACAAGATACAGTACGGGATGCCGGATTAGAACCTGACAGAAGATGGATGAGAGATCATCCAGAGGAGTTGATTATAGGAGATATCGATGCTGGTGTAACCACCCGTAGGAAAATATAGAATACATAAGGAACTATACTCTGTGCACAATAAGAAACAGATTCTGAAAAGTCTCAATTTCCTGTATGGAAATCTCAAGTCGAGCTTAGAAGACTAGCCATGTGCACTCTAGTTGCATTCTTAGCCCAATCCGAACCTATTTCGACCAATGAGGCTCTGAATAATTCGCATTGGATCACTTGTATGGAAGAAGAGCTAAATAGTTTTGAAAGAAACTGTGTATGGTATCTTGTACCCAGACCAGATTATCAAGCTATAATTAGAACTAAATGGGTATTTAGAAACAAAAAGGATGAAAATGGAATTGTTATAAGAAATAAATCTCGTCTAGTCGCTCAAGGCTAAAAACAGGAAGAAGGCATAGACTACGATGAAATATTTGCCGCTGTAGCCAGACTAGAAGCCATCGGGATATTCATAGCATTCGCCTCCCATAAGAACTTTATAATATATCAAATGGACGTTAAGAGTGCATCCTGAATGGAGATCTCGCCGAAGAAGTCTATGTTGAACAACCACCAGGGTTTGTCAACACTAAATGTGGAGACCTAGTATACAGGCTACAGAAAGCTATGTATGGACTTAAGCAAGCGCCTAAAGCTTGGTATGAAACTCAGTCCCTGTACCTAATCAACAATGGATTTGAGAAAGGCGTAGTGGACAAAATCCTATTTAAGATACAGGAAGGACACGATCTTTTAATGGTACAAATATATGTTGATGATATTATATTTGGTTCAACTCACCTCGCTCTATGTCAATGGTTCTCTCATCTCATGCAAAGTAAGTTCAAAATGAGTATGAAGGGAGAACTTAGCTATTTTCTAGGATTGCAGGTTAAGCAATTGCCTACAGGAATATTCATCAACCAGGAAAAGTACAGTAAGGAGCTGCTCAACAAATTCGGGATGAACAACCCCAAATCCTCGTCCACCGAGCACTTCCACGCAAATTAGTGCTGATGAAGCTGGAAAGCCGGTTGATCAAACACTCTACAGGAAGCTTATAGGCTAACTTATGTACCTAATGGCTAGCAGGCCCGATATCCAATTAGCTGTAGGAGTGTCTGTTCGGTATCAGGTAGCACCCATGGAGTCGCACTTCACCACAGCCAAACAATACGTGAAAGGAACAATCGATGTAGGATTGTGGTATCCTAAGAAATGAAGATTCGATTTGGTAGGCTACAGCGACTCGGATCTCGGAGGTTGTAAGTTGGATAGGAAGAGTACATGCGGCACTTATCACTTTTTTGGACCAAGACTTCTGTCATGGTTCAGTAAGAAGCAATTGGACAACTCGCTTTCTACAGCTGAGTGAGAATATTATGCCGATTGAATTTGCTGTATGCAGATTCTCTGGATGCAACAGCAGTTACAAGGCACCAGAGAGACTCCAATCATGTGCGATAGCATGAATGCAATTGCAATCACGCACAACCCTGTATTGCACTCGAGAACTAAGCATATTGATATGAAGCATCATTTTATCAGGAATCATGTTGAGAATAAAGATGTTCGGATCAAAAAGATTCATACAAACATACAGTTAGCTGACATCTTTACAAAACCTCTCAGCACAACAAGATTCTACATGCTTTGCCAGGAATTGGAAATGTTACAGCCTGACTCCCTCTAAGTTTTTACATTTTACTCATCAATGAGGGGGTATGTTGTAGGACCTAAGAATAAAGTATCCAATTTGATTAACTGTACACTCAGAACAAGTCAAATCTTTCTGTAGGAAAAAGAAGGCATAAAACCTTTTTACAGCTGACATGTGCATTAATTAAGGAGGGATACAGAATGACCCATGAATATAGTTGTTGCTACCCAAAATATTATCCGGAGATAGATATTGCTGGAATGGATGGATAGCAAACAAAGTGCGAGAGCACTTCCATAGAGAAAGTAAATAACACAAGATTTGCCGGGGTTGTTAGTCCCGGGCTTGAATGCTCTCGCGAGATGTTATTAATACAAATATTCTGGGATACAAGTATTAATGTTAGAATACTATTACAATGAGTGTAAAGATTCTAGTTATCTTAGCTACAGAGCGTGAAGATTGCCGGAAGAACCATATATGATGCTCTGTGAGTTCTTGTAACAATGTTGATGAGCTGTGACGACCGTGAAAAATCGACAGTCTCTCACGGCGTGTAGTAGCTGTATGTTTGAGTTCTTAGGCTTGCGGGTCTCGTTAAATCTGTACTGCAAGGAGTTCTTGCCTCTGCCGACCGTCTTCTGGATGAGAGGTTCTGAGAGAGAAATCCTTAGGTAGATCCAAGAGAGAAAGTCGAGAGCGTGAAGGGATGTATGTATTCTTCGGAGATGAACGTATGTGTACGTTTTTATGAATGTGTTTCCGAACCTTTTTCCAGTTGCTGGAGGTTCTCTATTTATAGGACTGGGAGACGATGGGTGATCGCCTCTGCTGTATTATAATAAGCGGGCGATCGTCTTTTAGCACAAGGGTTGGTCTCCTTAAAGTTCGCAGGAGTTGCTGGCAGCCAGCTGTGCGGTACAATGAGAAGTCTGCACGCGTCTGAGTTGCTGTCACGGGCGGTCCCACCTTGTACCTTTCGGCGGGTTTGTCGGTAGGTGATAAGGTGATGACACGTTGTGGTCAACGATCCATGTTATGCGGCGCCTTTCGCGGATCTGCACATGGGCGCTGCTTTGAGATCCAGTCTTCGTAGACTTTGACGGACGAAGGTCTTGCTCGTGGCACAGGACGGTCGTCCTTGGTCGGGCACCAGAGTCGATCGCTGGGTGCCAAAAGGCGATCGCCTTGTGAGTCGATCGCTTAGATACTTGATGGTGGACTGTTATCTTCGTTTAGGCAAGTTCGCCGTAGCCTGATTGGTTGAAGACTCGGTCGCTCGTCCCTTGATCCGATCACCGTCGAGGCGTACAAATCGCCGCAAAACAATTGCCCCTCAACTCGCTCCGATGTTGGAAACATGGGGTGAGATGGTTCTGTTGGCGATCGTTGAATTATGATGAGTGACTCTGCATTTTATGGAACTGGCGATCGTCTTTGAGTGGTTTGGTTTTGAATTTGGACGACCTGGTCGGTCGCTGAAATGAGCAGGAAATGTCAGTGGATAAGGAAAAGTCTCCGGGGCACGTGTCGGGCTCCTGTTGGGGGAGACCGACGGTTAGTTGCGACTCCTCATCTGGCGTGTCCTCGAAACGACACGTCGCGGGTTTCAAGGGAGTCATTAATTGCGACGGTTGCACTCCAACCCCTGAGATTCTCAATAATTGCACAGAAGTCCCTAGCATCTCCTATAAAAAGGCGCCGGGTTGCAGGGTTAAGACCCTTACGCACTTTTATCGGAGAAGAACGATAATATCGCCGAAGCATTTTCTGAAGATCTGACTGCCGATCGTCGTTCGATTCAATCCTTGGTAAGAAAACACTCTTTTTCTCCTCTTCTTGTCGAAAATGTCTGGAGTACCTTCATCATCTGGAAAGGACACCACCTCCGCCGCTGGGGCTTCGGCTGCCCGGGGAGGACCCTCTGCAGATTTCCATCTGGAGACGGCCGCCGAGGCTATCCAGGCCGGTATTGACCCTGCGGAAGTTGAGGCGCTTTTCAATGAAGCCGACATCGCCAAGGAGGCGGCGGTTGAGCGGAGACGCTCACAGATGGAGAGAGATTTGGCGGTTAGGGCCTACTGGGAGCAGCACAGTGCTTTTGGCCAGGCCTATTTGGCCTTTGCTGAAATTATGGAGAGGTTGGCTGGTCCGTCTCCTAAGTTCGATTACCGGGAGTACTCGATCGCTCATCCCTACCAGTTTGCTAAACGGTCGCTGTTTCGGGCTGCGCAGCGATCTCTATGGTCTCTTGACCAAATCAGGAGTTCGGCGACCAGGAAGGACCTGGCCGTCTGGAGGACGAGGTACCATGTTCCTTCAGATGTGGATCTATTTGCGCTGGCAGAGAATGAGCGAGCCGACCAACCCCCGACGGGTATGGTCGCCGTGAACGAGGCAATTATGGAGGCCGGGCTGCATTTCCCTCTATCTTTTGTTGTCTCCCATTTTCTGGCCGTCTGGAACGTGGCGCCGCTTCAGCTAACGCCGAACGCCTGGCTCCAGATCATCTGTGCCCTCACCCTGTTCGGCGATCATCGACTATATCGCCATCCCTCGCCATCGGATATGAACCACTTGATCAAGCTGACGGTCCAGAAAGGGTTTGTTGGCGGCTATCATATTCAAGGCCGATCCGGTCGGGTGATCCTTGGAGTTCCGAACAAGGTGCGGGACGATCCGGCTAAGTGGTTCTGGGTCGCCGGTGCCTGGAAGGCCTCTGCGAGTGACAATTCTATGGGCGAGCTGGAAATCCCCACTAGCTTTCGGGAGAGGAATCCGGGTAAGGGTTCAGACTCTCCCTTCGTTCGGATATGTTCTGAACTGATCTAATTTGGTTTTGCTTTTGCAGGCTTCCATATTCCGATGATCGACGAGCTACCTTTCGATTTCCTGGTCGTCTGGGAGCGGATACGAAGTCTACCGGACGACGACTTAGACGCTTGCCGGATTAACAAAGAGAGTCGTAAGCTGTCTGCTCGGCTATTCCATTTCCCGCGATATCTTTCGGTCTCAGGTATGAGTTTCTGCGATCTTCAATTGCTTGGCGATCGTCCTGCTCGAGGAATATGTCTAACTGTTGCTCAACTGTCCTTACTTTAGAGGTCCATTTTCCTCGTTTCTTGGAGCCCCCACCGGAGATAGCTATGTCGAACGCTGGAGTTTTGGGCCGTCTTCGCCATAAGAAGTCATCTCGAGCTCCTCCGGTGGCGTTACCTCTCATTACGGAGGTGGAGCCTCGCGTAGAGCCGATCGTGGCTGAGGAGGAAGTTCGGGAGGAGGGGCTCCGGACGAATCGCAAATGGCATAGGTTGGGAGAAACTCCAGTTTCTGCCCCTGCCAGTGAGGTGCCGATCGCCGCGTCTCCGATCACCGTTGTTCCCCCGGCGAATGAGCTTATGCCCTCTGCGACTTTCCTGCAGGAGATGGCGATCGCCGAGGCTGAAACCCCTCGCGGGAAACCATACTTCGGTCGTGATCCTGAGAGAGCCGAGAGGTAGACTTTGTTTGTGTGTTGGATTTCGTCATTTGCGTGGGAGATGTGCTAACTTTTGTTGTTTGATGCAGGATCCGTAGCACTAACCCATCTTGCCCGCCGGTGGCATTGGATTTTCTGGCGAACCGACCTCCTCGCCAGGCCTGCGATGTCCCGTTATATGTCAACCGGGCCGTTTCTGCTTTGCCGAAAGCCTGGACGACGGACTTAGATGCGATCGATCGCCAGCGATCGGAGAATACAATGCAGGCTGCTTTCGCTCTCTCTCCTCAGGCGGCGACGATGGCTGCCGAGGCTATGAAAGAATTCGAGGGGCGTCCTTCTACTACTCGTTTGCAGGCGGACCTCGAGGCTCCTCGGAAAGAGAATGTCGAGTTTGCTGACAGAATAGTGGTTATGGAGAAGGACTCCCTGGATGCAGCTAAACGGGCGAGTCATGAACTTGAGCTGGCGAGACAGGATGTCGAGCAAGCCCGAGCGATGGTCGACCGATTTTGGGACTGGATGACATATGCCCGACGGTTGCAGGCGGCCGCTGAGAAGGAGGCCGATCAAATGAAGGTGACCGTTGCTCGGCTGACTAGTGAGCTGGCGGCGTCGAGGGGAGAGACGCCTGCAAGGGAGGCCGAGCTCCAGGGTGCGCAACAGGCGGTTTCCGAGTTAAGGGAAGCTGGAGGCGACCGAGAGTGATCCCTTTCTCAACTTGGAGTTCGTCAGCGAGTTTGCCTATTACCTGGCGTTCGCTGACTCGCTCCGTGCTGCTAAGAAGGGAGGGCTGGAGGTCAGCCCTCTAGCCGAAAGTTTCAAGGCGTATGTGTTGGAGCACCCTCTTCATCCTGCCTTCTCTGTGCCGATCTTGGACCTCGCGGAAATCGGCGTAGACCTGAGCTGGTACCCGACTCCAGCGAACCTTGCTCATCCTGACGCTCCGGAGGACGGGGAAGCCGCACCGGATGCTGGCGAAGGGTCGCGGGCCGATCCGGAGGTTGAAGGCGAAGGCCAGGCAGGGGCCTGTGGCTCTTCGTTCTTATTGTTTTAGCTTTTTGCCTTGTCATTTTATAGCTTTCTATTGTAATACGTAGGCCTTCGGGCGACTGTGTATGTACTTCTGAAACTTCAAGTAATGAAATGAATGTTTGCTTCCTCGATTTATCACTTGAATGATTGCTTTTCTGAGTCTTTTGCTTGACTTTGAACAAATGTGTGAGGAGAGATTGTTGCGAGTGTAGCTCTAAGTGAATTGATAAACTCATATAGATAACTTTTACAACAAATTCGATCGCTCCACAAACATCTGAAAAATGCCGATCTCCGTATGTGATTGAATAGGGACGATCATCGTATAGGTAGCTACGCACTCTTCCTCCTTGTTTTTGTTCACTTAGTGAAAGTAAGGGGACGAAAATAAATCGTTGAGTGAGCGGTCTTCAATTTTGTCGAATCCTCGAAAGGTCGTCCATCTCGGTCTTGAGGAACCGTGCACGATCGCGGAGTTCGATGGACCGATCTCCACGATCATGTCTTGTGCGCGAGCGACATTCCGTCTGATGGCTAAGTTCTCGCGACTCACTTAATTGGTAGGGTCCTCCGAAGACTGCGCCTCGCCTCGTATTTAAACGAATGGCGTGCGGTCTTGGTCTGGAAGATTCCTTGCGTGGAGCGTCGTCGGATTAATCAACTCCACGTCCGCGGCTTGTTAGCTCTTCTTCTACCTCGGGCTGCCATTAAGATGGCGACCCTCGACGGTATACGTTGAGACGGGGGGAGGGTCGCGTCGCATTGCCCGGAAAGGACCCACCACGTTAAGTGATGGGCCTCTGAGGGCGGGCGAACGTGTCCACTGATTAGTTTTGGAGGGCCCTCAGACTACGCCGGCCTCGTATTTAAACGAAGGGCGGGCGATCGTGGCCCAAAGGGACCTTGCATGGGCACAGAGAACGGTTCTATCGTCCTCCACGACCATGGCGACACTCTTCTACCTCGGACCATCAAGTCAGATGACGATCCTCGACGGTATACGATGATTTGTTTTGGAGAGACCTTCGGCTACGCCCGCCTCGTATTTAAACGAAGGGCGAGCGATCAAAGCCCAAAGGAACCTTGCATGGACGGATCGTCGGTTTAATCGATTTTCGCGACCATGGCGGCACTCTTCTACTTTGGACCATCATGTTAGATGACGATCCTTAACGGTATACGTTGTGATGGGGGAGGCGATCGCTGCCTAGGTCCATCACGTTAATGACGAACTTTAGAGGGCGAGCGAGTAGCCTTCTGTTCAATGACGTGGGAAATCGGGGAGAGACTTCCGAAGTTCCCTTCTCTTGATTGAAGCATGTAGATACGGTCGTCGAGGTTAATCGAGGGGTCGGCTCGTATGAGCTTTCCAGCCTGTTCGCGTTCGACTCGGACGATCGTGTTGGGAGATTGGTAGGGGCTCTGGCTAAGCCAATAAGCTGTCCAACTTGCCCTCCTCGAACAATCTCCAGAGTTATCTGAGGAGGTCGCGACATTGGTTGGTGCTGTGGCCGAGACTCTTATGGTAAGCACAATATTGATTGTGGTCCACATGACCATGGTCCCTTATCGCATTTGGCTTGTTTAACGGTTCGCGCCCTTTGATGGCGTAAAAAATGTGGGCCGGAGTTCGGTTGAACTTGTGGAGGAGATGGGCTTCCACATCCTCGAAGGTCCTGAGATCTCCGGGTGGCTTGGCGACCGCCGTCTTGGTTTTGGCGATCGTCGTCTTTCGGACAAGAGGTGGCATTCCCTCGCCTAGGCGGAGGGTGAGTAGCTTCTGTCTGGCCAAAAAGTCGGCAGCCTTAGCGCGGAAGATCGCGTAGGTTGGGGGGATGTCCTTCGTCAGATGTCTAAACTGTAATACCCAGTTGTAATTCATTCATTATCATTCAGTAATTATCAGTCAGTAATTGTCACTCAGTAATTTTCACTCATTAATAATCACTCATCATTCACGATTCATTCATTTGTGTTCATTGTTGGCATTTTGTAACCGTATATCAGTTACCGATCGTCATTTCATCTCCGTTTGAGTGTCGAGACGGGAGTATTATCATTATCATCGTGATTGGTAGTCTTGTGCTGGAAGTATCATCTTTGGCATGTGTTGGACTTGTTCACTTTCACATACGTATGGTATGTCGAATCATTCATCAATCGTAGCGAGATATCGGAGTTGTCGGATTTTCATCTTAGCGAGCAACGAGTTACGGCCGTAAGGATTGTCGGATACGGCCGTAACAGGCGTTCGTTGATTTCAGGCCATTTTGGACGAACGGGACTTACGGCCGTAAGGGTTGCGGCATACGGCCATAAGTTGAGCAGGTACGGCCGTAAGGCTTGGCCGGTTACGGCCGTATGTGTCGAGCAGGGTGCCCAGGCTTTTTGGCCGAAGGCGAGTTACGGCCGTAAGATGGGTAGGTTACGGCCGTAAGGGGCGTTCGTAAATTTCATGTTTTGTTGGACGAGAAGGACTTACGGCCGTAAGGGTTGTGGCATACGGCTGAAAGACGAGGAAGGTACGGCCGTAAGGCTTGGCCGGATACGGTCGTACGTTACAGGCAGGGTGCCTGGTCAGTTTCGACGAAGGGGGCTTACGCCCGTAAGATTGGCCGGATACGGCCGTATTGCTCGAGTTACGCCCGTAAGGTGTGCGGGTACAACCGTACAGATGGACTTACGCCCGTATTGGACAAGGGCGAGTTACGCCCGTAAGTCAAGTGCGGGTATGGCCGTAAGGCTGTCGGCAGGTGTTTGGACGAAGCTGAGTTACGGCCGTACGAGTTGGCTGGTTATGGCCGTAAGGCCGTTGACCTGGGATGTTACGGCCGTAAGAAGGCTGAGTTACGGCCGTAACTTCCGGCAGTTTATAAGGGTTTGGCCGGGACTTTTTACTCATTTCTTCATTCTTCAACTTATATCCGAGAGAGAGAGAGCTTGAGGGAGAGATTTTCCATCATCTATCACTTGAGTACTTGGTTTTCATCATCTTCATTCGGTTGTGAAGCTCAGATTATCGATCTAACGCGTTTTCATCGGATCGAAGTATTTGGATCTTCAAGAGGTAATTTCTTCAACATCTTGGATTTTGATTTTGTGTTGAGATATGATGTTTTGGACGTTGTAATCGTGTTGTATGAAGAGATATACATATGATTATGAGTTTGTATAAATATTCATTGGATTATCGAAGGATTATTCAAGAACACTTTGAATATTGAGTTGGATTTGGGGGTTTTCGATTAATTGTTGTTGAATCACGAATTTGGATATTCATATTGGATTATTGATCGCATTGAAGATGTTTTGTTGGTTTGAAACACTTCTTGGATATTTGATGTTGGTATAATTGAAGAATGATTGTAAACAATCAAAGATTGGTAACAACGTGTTTGATATAATGCCTCAATGAACTTGGTTTAGTCGTATCGACGTTTTGAGTTCGTTATATCGTGTTTGATTCGTATGTTGATCGGATTGTTGGTAATTGTATTATTCAAGGTTGTTCGAGCGACCGACATCTCATTTAGAATGTTTGTTCGTGGAAGGACATTTGTCACCGGTGTTGTGTAAGTTAATTCTTACTCGGTTAAAAGGATATTCATTCCTTTCGTTGTTGTTCATTCATAATCATAATTCATTCATAAAGTACTAACCGTATTGAGACTTGTAATTTTCACTTAATCACTTCATTCACGAGGAACGACGGTTCCAATCATTTCATTGAGCTGTCATTCATTTCACTATCATTTCATCTTGGTGAGTCATTATTGATTTTTTATGTCACTTTGGTTATATCGTGGCATTCCGGTTCATACTGGCGTGCCGGTTGGTATGTGTAGGATTTTCATGTCGGGCACATATAAAGTCGTGTGTTGGTTGTTAGCCTCACATTGGACTGTGCACACGAGACGATCACTTCGTGAGACTGATTAGGTACAAGACCACACGTGTATTCGATCGATACTCGTTGGTGGCTTGTGCACGGACACATTTCCATCCCGGGTGTAGTGTGGCGCCATTCCTTGAGCCGTATTGTTAGTTGATTCATACAGCATGTTTGATTGCGTATGTTTTCAACAGGATTGTGATTATTCAACTCTTGAGGATTGTTGTTACGTATGGCCCGGCCGTTGGGGGATATTGTTTTTCAGGTCATGGCAAGGCAAAAGCACGGGAAGAGCACGTTGACGGCGAGGAGTCCCAGTGATACTAGTAGAGGGCCCCAGTCTCTTCAGTCATTCTTGTTTTTCTTCATTTGTATTTCCGCTGCAGAATTCCGTTTGGGATGTTTATTTATTCAGGGTGGTGTATTTTATCTTCATATAAAATATACTAGTATTCGGTATTATCCTGGTGTATTGTACTTAAGCTCCTCATCGGAGTATTTGGTAATATAATGTGGTTCGGTACTACGATTATATTATTTAATTCATCATTTTTCATTCGCCTGGTGGGTCCCAGTCGGGGGTCCACGGCACTGTAATATCTGTCTAGTTTGGGGTGTTACAGAGTTGGTATCGGAGAGTGGTTTTGAATACTACCTTCCGAGTCATGTCTCATTTGAAATCATCATTCATCAGACTAGTATCATTGGACTTTCGCGTCACGTGTGACCTGTGCAAGAGCCGAGCCCTTCAGACCAAAGAACAGTAAGATTTCCTCATTTATCATTTTGATTTGTAATCAAGTTGATCATGTGAATTCATTAATCACTCAGTTCATTTCATTGTTCAGTTGTTGATCTTGAGGATCATATCATTAATCTTGTTAACTTGTTCAAGATATTCATTTCAAAAACTTCATCAGATAATCACGTCATTTCAATTGATCATTCATGTAATCATTGTATTTGGGCGCGTATGCTCATTTTCATCATTTCATAATATAATCATAACGTGATTCTCATGCGAGAGATATAATTATCTTGCGACTTTCCTACTTCAGTATGGAGAGAGCAGGCAGAGGACGCGGGGGATGAGGTCTCGGTGCAGACCGAAACCCGAGAGCTCTTGTGAATACACGCGCGAATGCTAGGAATAATGCTAACTCATCGAGCAGTGACGCTGCTACTCATTCACCTGGACGTAATCATTCACTATCAGGGAGTCGTACCCAGGACACAGCTCAGTCAGAAGGTGTTCGGGTTGATCCACTCGATTTTATGCAGGGCATGATGGCCCAAATGACTCAGATGGCACAACTAATGGAGACAATGCATAACTCAACTACTCAGAATCAACAGGCTCCTCTGCCGCCACCTCAGAGGCAAGAGAGGGGTGTAAGCAGTATCATTGGCGATATCTCTCGCCAGCGACCACCTACCTTCGAGGGCTCATCTGAGCCGGCGAATATTGTTCATTGGTTTGAACATTTCGAGAAGTTATTTGCTATGGTGGATTGCCCTGAAGGGCATAAAGTTTCAGTTGCGGCCTACTATCTTGGTAAGAGCGCTCATTCATGGTGGTTATCGTTGAAGCCCACCGACGGATCATGTACTTGGGATTAATTCAAAACTCTCATGATGGAGAGGTATTATCCGGCCCCACTCAGGGAGGCTAAGTTGTCGGAATTACTCACTCCCGACCTCTTAGCGGACGATGATGTTCTCGCCATCGCCGAAAAATTTCAGGAACTTCTTCCATTCGCCTCATCTATCATTCACTTTGAGGCGGATAAGATTAAGTATTTCAGCAAGAGGCTGAAACCCCGCATGCGGATGCAGTTACTTAATCATAATTGTACCACTCTGGCCAAATTCATTGAGAAAGCTCTTACTTATGAGCTTACTGCTAAGGAAATTGCCAAGCAACAACCTTCATCTGTTGGAAAGAAGTCTAAGAATCGCAATCAGTCTGACGACAGTCAGGCCACTTTTAAGAAACCACGTGCGGGCTCTACTTTTTCTGAGTGACCTCCTATGGCGCCTAAACCCGCGGAATCTCAGTCACGAGCGGCCAGTTCGGCTATCACCTGTTTCAACTGTGAAGAACAGGGTCATTTCAGCACCAAGTGTCCGAGACAGACTGTCACGTGCCACAACTGTGGGATTGCTGGGCATAGGGCCCGTTTTTGCCGAAGGGACTCTAAACCTACTCCGGCGTCATCTCAGGTCCCGAAGCAGTCAGCTGTTCATAATCAGGACACTCAGTCCGCGTCGTTCAAGACGATAGGAGCGAACAAAGGCGGAGCAAAGAGCTATCATACGGGAGCGTCCGGTTCGGGGGCCGGCAAGCCCCGAATTTATGAAATGAAGAAGACCGACGATCCAGAGGCCCGGATGATCTCAGGTACACTCAATATTCTATCTCAACCTGTGTGTACCCTTTTTGATACTGGTGCATCGCATTCATTCATTTCCGAGTCATGTTTGAGTAGACTACGTCTGGGTAGTGCTACTAGTTGTGAGCCTTATGTCATTGGTCTACCTGACGGTAGAAGAATTATCGGAAATCGCGAGATTCAGAATTGTCCGATTCAGCTTCATGGCCGTGTATGGCTAGCAGACCTAATCGTGGTAGATTTACCGAGAGACGACGTCATTTTGGGTATTGATTGGATGGATCGTCACGATGCCATCATTAGTGTCCGTAAGCGTATGGTCACTATCATTTCAGACGATGGGGTTGAATGTGTTTTTCAGGGAGGTAATCTCGGCTGTTCTGGTAAGGTCATTAACTTGATGAAAGCAGTGAAATTACTCGGTCAGGGGTGTGTTGGTTATTGGTGCTATATGACCAAAACCGAGAAATCACCAGTAATGTTGACGGATATTCGGTAGTGAGGGAATATGCCGATGTTTTTCCAGACGAGTTACCTGGTTTGCCTCCACAGAGAGATGTGGAATTCACGATTGAGTTGGAGCCCGGTACATCCCCGATATCGAAGGCACCGTACCGGATGGCCCCGACCGAAATGTAGGAATTAAAGAACCAACTTGAGGAGTTGTTCGAGAAAGGTTATATCCGAACGAGTGCATCCCCGTGGAGAGCACCAGTGTTGTTTGTCAAGAAGAAGGATGGTTCGTTTCACTTGTGTATAGATTATCGGGAGTTGAGCAGGGTGACGATCAAGAATAAGTATCCTCTACCCCGTATCGATGATCTCTTAGATCAACTTCAGGGAGCTTCAGTATTTTCCAAGATCGACTTGAGATCTGGATATTATCAGTTGTGAATTCGAGAGCCAGGTATCGCAAGGACAGCGTTTCGTACACGCTATGGTCATTATGAGTTCGTGGTAATGCCGTTTGGGTTAACTAATGCACCTGCGGTATTCATGGAGTTAATGAATCGATTCTTCATCGATTATCTGGATCAGTTCGTGGTTGTCTTCATTGATGACATTTTGATTTACTCTCGTGACAAGGAGGAGCACGAGTTTCACCTTCATCAGGTCTCGACGTGTTGAGACGAGAGCAACTCTATGGGAAGTTTTCCAAGTGTGAGTTCTGGATGTCCGAAGTGACGTTTCTCGGGCATGTAATTTCTTCAGACGGTGTACGTGTGGATCCTCAGAAAACGGAGGCTATCCAAGATTGGTTACCTCCGAAGAATGTTAAGGAAATCTGAAGCTTTCTCGGATTAGCCGGTTATTATCGGCGGTTTGTGGAAGGATTTTCTAAAATCGCCCAACCAATGACGAACCTTTTGCGAAAGGATAAGAAATACACGTGGTCTGACGCGTGTCAGCGGAGTTTTGAGGAACTCAAGAGCCGGTTAATTTCAGCACCTGTCCTTTCCTTGCCACAAGGGACGGAGGGATTTGTGGTTTTTAGTGACGCGTCCGGACACGGTCTCGGATGTGTATTAATGCAGAACGGGAAGGTTATTGCCTATGCTTCACGGCAATTACGACCTTACGAGGTTAATTATCCGACCCACGACCTGGAGCTAGCAGCCGTGGTTTTCGCGTTGAAGATTTGGCGTCATTACCTTTATGGGGTCACCTGTCAGATATTCACTGATCACAAGAGTTTGAAGTATATATTTACTCAGGAGTTAAATATGCGACAGAGGCGGTGGTTGGAACTAATCAAAGATTATGATATCGAGATCCTGTACCACCCGGGTAAGGCAAACGTGGTTGCCGATGCCTTGAGTCGTAAGTCCGTTCAGGAGTAAATTCTTGCTCGTTTAACAGTTCAGAAGGAGCTTCAATAGGAAATCCTTAGACCCGAGATCGAAGTCTGGCTTCAGCGAGTGCAAGGGCAACTTTGCATGTTAGAAATTTCATCGCCACTGGAGGAGGCAATCAGAGTGAATCAGGGTTCAGACCCATCATTGTTACGCATCCGCGAGGATGTGGCTCAGGGGAAAGCCCCTGGATTTGGGGTCCACGAGGATGGACTATTGCGATTTAAGAATCGGTTATGCATACCGGCGAATGGCGAGTTGAAAAACTCGATTTTGAGAGAAGCTCATGCTACCCTTTATTCCATTCATCTGGGGTCTAGCAAGATGTACAAAGACTTGAAACAAAATTACTGGTGGAGTAATATGAAGCAAGAAGTCGCAGAATTTGTTTCGAGATGTTTAACCTGTCAGCAAGTCAAGATAGAACATCAGCGACCGGCAGGTATGCTGAAACCGCTCCCTATTCTAGAGTGGAAGTGGGAAGATATTTCTATGGACTTCATCACGAGTTTGCCGATGAGTCGTCGTGGCATGAATACAATCTGGGTGATTGTGGACCGCTTAACTAAATCAGCTCATTTACTTGAGATTAAGGATACATGGGGTCCCGAGAGACTCACCCAGTTGTTCATCAAAGAGATAGTGAGACTGCACGGTACTCCTAAGAGTATCGTTTCCGATCGTGACGGACGATTCGTGTCACATTTTTGGAAATCAGTTCATCGTGCTATGGGAACTAGCTTAATCTCAGTACCGCTTTTCATCCTCAGTCCGACGAACAATCAGAGAGGACTATTCAGACTTTGGAGGACATGTTGAGGGCATGTGTTCTCGATTGGAAAGATGATTGGGAAGCCCAACTACCGTTGATTGAGTTCACGTACAATAATAGTTGGCATGCTTCGATTAAGATGGCACCTTACGAGGCCTTGTACGGTCGTCGTTGTCGATCTCCTTTGTGTTGGGATGACTTATCAAAATCAATCGGCACCGAGCCTGATATGCTTATAGCTGCCCGTGAGAAGGTAGCTTTGATCAGGAGTCGTCTGTTGACCGCTCAGAGTCGACAGAAATCTTATGCAGATAATCATCGTCGACCACTAGAGTTCGAGACGAGTGACCACGTGTTGGTCAAGGTATCCCCGAGTCGAGGTATTTTCCGTTTCGGAAAGCGGGGAAATTTGAGTCCGAGATTCATTAGACCGTTTGAGATTTTGGATCGAGTAGGCGAGCTAGATTATGGCTTGGCCTTACCTCCGGCATTAAGCCGAATTCATAATGTGTTTCACGTCTCTCAATTGCGTAAGTATGTTGCCGACCCGAGTCACATACTTCAGTTCGACGAAATCGAGATCGCGGATGATCATTCGTATGAGGAGCGTCCTATACGAGTTTTAGAGCGGCGAATCAAACAGTTGAAGAACAAGACGATTCCTTTGGTCAAGATTCAGTGGTCTAGACACGGAGTCGAAGAGGCTACTTGGGAAACCGAGGATGGTATGCGGGAGAATTATCCCGAGTTGTTTGACCCTTAGTTTCGGGGACGAAACTCTTTTTAAGGGGGGGAGTATGTAATACACAGTTGTAATTCATTCATTATCATTCAGTAATTATCAGTCAATAATTGTCACTCAGTAATTTTCACTCATTAATAATCACTCATCATTCACGATTCATTCATTTGTGTTCATTGTTGTCATTTTGTAACCGTATATCACTTACCAATCGCCATTTCATCTTCGTTTGAGTGTCGAGATGGGAGTATTATCATTATCATCGTGATTGGTAGTCTTGTGCTGGAAGTATCATCTTTGGCATGTGTTGGACTTGTTCACTTTCACATACGTATGGTATGTCGAATCATTCATCAATTGTAGCGAGATATCGGAGTTGTCGGATTTTCATCTTGGCCAGCAACGAGTTATGGCCGTAAGGATTGTCGGATACGACCGTAACAGACGTTCGTTGATTTCAGGCCATTTTGGACGAACGGGACTTACGGCCGTAAGGGTTGTGGCATACGGCCGTAAGTTGAGCAGGTACGGCCGTAAGGCTTGGCCGGTTACGGCCGTATGTGTCGAGCAGGGTGCCCAGGCGTTTTTGGCCGAAGGCGAGTTACGACCGTAAGATGGGCAGGTTACGGCCATAAGGGGCGTTCGTAAATTTCATGTTTTGTTGGACGAGAAGGACTTACGGCCGTAAGGGTTGCGGCATACGGCCGTAAGACGAGGAAGGTACGGCCGTAAGGCTTGGCTGGATAGGGTCGTACATTACAGGCAGGGTGCCTGGTCAGTTTCGACGAAGGGGGCTTAGCCCGTAAGATTGGCCGGATACGGCCGTATCGCTCGAGTTACGCCCGTAAGGTGTGCGGGTACGGCCGTACGGATGTCGGCAGGTGTTTTGGACGAGGGCGAGTTACGCCCGTAAGTCAAGTGTGGGTACGGCCGTAAGGCTGTCGGCAGGTGTTTGGACGAGGCCGAGTTATGGCCATACGAGTTGGCTGGTTACGGCCGTAAGGCTGTTGACCTGGGATGTTCCGGCCGTAAGAAGGCCGAGTTACGGCCGTAACTTCCGGCAGTTTATAAGGGTTTGGCCGGGACTTTTTACTCATTTCTTCATTCTTCAACTTATATCCGAGAGAGAGAGCTTGAGGGAGAGATTTTCCATCATCTATCACTTGAGTACTTGGTTTTCATAATCTTCATTCGGTTGTGAAGCTCGGATTGTCGATCTAATGCGTTTTCATCAGATCGAAGTATTTGGATCTTCAAGAGGTAATTTCTTCAACATCTTGGATTTTGATTTTGTGTTGAGATATGATGTTTTGGACGTTGTAATCGTGTTGTATGAAAAGATATACATATGATTATGAGTTTGTATAAATATTCATTGGATTATTGAAGGATTATTCAAGAACACTTTGAATATTGAGTTGGATTTGGGGGTTTTCGATTAATTGTTGTTGAATCACGAATTTGGATATTCATATTGGATTATTGATCGTATTGAAGATGTTTTGTTGCTTTGAAACACTTCTTGGAGATTTGATGTTGGTATAATTGAAGAATGATTGTAAACAATCGAAGATTGGTTACAACGTGTTTGATATAATGCCTCAATGAACTTGGTTTAGTCGTATCGATGTTTTGAGTTCGTTATATCGTGTTTGTTTCGTATGTTGATCGGATTGTTGGTAATTATGTTATTCAAGATTGTTCGAGCGACCGACATCTCATTTAGGACGTTTGTTCGTGGAAGGACATTTGTCACCGGTGTTGTGTAAGTTAATTCTTACTCGGTTAAAAGGATATTCATTCCTTTCGTTGTTGTTCATTCATAATCATAATTCATTCATAAAGTACTAACCGTATTGAGACTTGTAATTGTCACTTAATCACTTCATTCACGAGGAACGACGGTTCCAATCATTTCATTGAGCTGTCATTCATTTCACTATCATTTCATCTTGGTGAGTCATTATTGATTTTTTATGTCACTTTTGTTATATCGTGGCATTCCGGGTCATACTGGCGTGTCGGTTGGTATGTGTATGATTTTCATGTCGGGCACATATAAAGTCGTGTGTTGGTTGTTGGCCTCACATTGGACTGTGCACAAGAGACAATCACTTCGTGAGACTGATTAGGTACAAGATCACACGTGTATTCGATCGATACTCGTTGGTGGCTTGTGCACGAACACATTTCCATCCCGGCGTAGTGTGGCGCCATTCCTTGAGCCGTATTGTTAGTTGATTCATACAGCATATTTGATTGCGTATGTTTTCAACAAGATTGTGATTATTCAACTCTTGAGGATTGTTGTTCTGTGTAACTGACCCCGTTGGGGGATATTGTTTTTCAGGTCATGGCAAGGCAAAAGCACGGGAAGAGCACGTTGACGGCGAGGAGTCCCAGTGATACTAGTAGAGGGCCCCAGTCTCTTCAGTCATTCTTGTTTTTCTTCATTTGTATTTCCGCTGCAGAATTCCGTTTGGGATGTTTATTGTTTCAGGGTGGTGTATTTTATCTTCATATAAAATATACTAGTATTCGGTATTGTCCTGGTGTATTGTACTTAAGCTCCTCATCGGAGTATTTGGTAATATAATGTGGTTCGGTACTACGATTATATTATTTAATTCATCAGTTTTCATTCGCCTGGTGGGTCCCAATCGGGGGTCCACGGCACTGTAATATCCGCCTAGTTTGGGGTGTTACATAAACATGGGTGAGTGACCGTAGAATCCCCCAGGACTGAATAGAGAGCGAGCTCGTCGCTGATGGGCTCATCGGTGAAGATGATTTCGTCCACCCGGTCGATATAATCTGCATCGGATTCGTCTTTCCCCTGCCTGATTTTCATCATGCGGTGGGGGCCTTCTGGTCTGGAGACCTTGGCGGCGAAGTATGACGTGAAGTCACTCGCCAGTTTCTCAAAGGAGATGATCGATCGAGGTGGTAGTGAGATATACCACCTATAGGCCAGTTCGCCCAATGTTAACGGGAAAATTCGGCACTTGGTCACGTCTGATGCCCCACACCCGGTCATGTAGATCCGAAACTTACTTGGGTGGGTTTCGGGGTCCGATCTCCCTTCATATAGAGGTGTTTTGGGAGGAGCGATCCTTGGTTGCACGGGGGCGAGCTCGATGTGGACCGCGAGTGGCTCGGTCGGTCTGACGATCTTTCTGCTGGTGCTTGCCCCAGTGTCCAAGAGTGATTTCATCTCGTCGAGCTGGCGTTGCATAGCGGCCATCGCCGCGGCCTGGCTGCTCGCGGCTAGGCGCTTGGAGCGGGATCCGAGGCGATCAAGTACTGACCCCCTGGCGTTCGGAGCGGGAGGCGAATGGCTGACCTGTATTCGGCTGGGAGTTGGGTAGGCCGAACTCCTGGTGACGGACTTTTATTCCGTCATCTCATGGTTGGGGCCAAAATGCCCCGGTCGCCACGATGGATCGCTTCCCAAGCGATTGAATACGGAACCGTCCGACCTTGCAAGAGCCCTTTCTCGCGAATTGGGGTTTTCTGACGATCGCTCGCCCAATAGCCCCTTGAACTTCCATTTGCCCACGCGGCGGATGGCCGAGGGAGTTATAGCGGGCGCCGCGCATGCTCTCCGTCGCTCCTTTAGGATGGCTATAGCCTCCATGATCTGTTCCGCGGTTTGGAACTGGTCGAGTGAGAGGCTGGGGCCACCCTTCAGGTGTGGGATCGAGAGTCTCGCGTTGCCGCGACTTCCCTCCGCCGTCGGCTAGGGCTCGGATCGAGCCGGGATATGGTGTCCGACGGTTCGGAGAGCGGCTCTCTTCGACGCAGTGGCGGACGTCATGGTTCTGAAGGCTTGCTTTGAAGCGCAGTGAGTGTCACTTCAAGTATATGCTCCGAGAACAGTAAGTGTTCTTCGGGACGGTAGGAATAAAAATGAAGGTTTAGATGCCCTTCCTCTAGCGCCAATTGTTGCTACCCAAAATATTATCCGGAGATATATATTGCTGGAATGGATGGATAGCAAACAAAGTACGAGAGCACTTCCCTAGAGAAAGTAAATAACACAAGATTTGTCGGGGTTGTTAGTCCCGGGCTTGAATGCTCTCGCGAGATGTTATTAATACAAATATTCTGGGATACAAGTATTAATGTTAGAATACTATTACAATGAGTGTAAAGATTCTAGTTATATTAGCTATAGAGCGTGAAGATTGCCGGAAGAACCAGATATGATGCTCTGTGAGTTCTTGTAACAACGTTGATGAGCTGTGATGACCGTGAAAAATCGACAGTCTCTCACGGCGTGTAGTAGCTGTATTTTTGAGTTCCTAGGCTTGCGGGTCTCGTTAAATCTGTACTGCAAGGAGTTCTTGCCTCTGCCGACTGTCTTCTGGATGAGAGGTGCTGAGAGAGAAATCCTGAGGTAGATCCAAGAGAGGAAGCCGAGAGCCTGAAGGGATGTATGTATTCTTCGGAGATGAACGTATGTGTACGTTTTTATGAATGTGTTTCCGAACCTTTTTCCAGTTGCTGGAGGTTCTCTATTTATAGGACTGGGAGACGCTGGGCGATCGCCTCTGCTGTATTATAATAAGCGGGCGATCGTTTTTTAGCACATGGGCTGGTCTCCTTAAAGTCCGCAGGAGTTGCTGGCAGCCAGCTGTGCGGTCCAATGAGAAGTCTGCACGCGTCTGAGTCGCTGTCACGGGCGGTCCCACCTTGTACCTTTCGGCTGGTTTGTCGGTAGGTGATAAGGTGGTGACAGGTTGTGGTCAACGATCCATGTTATGCGGCGCCTTTCGCGGATCTGCACATGGGCGCTGCTTTGAGATCCAGTCTTCGTAGAATTTGACGGACGAAGGTCTTGCTCGTGGCACAGGACGGTCGTCCTTGGTCGGGCACCAAAGTCAATCGCTGGGTGCCAAAAGGCGATCGCCTTGTGAGTCGATCGCTTAGATACTTGATGGTGGACTGTTATCTCCGTTTAGGCAAGTTCGTCGTAGCCTGATTGGTTGAAGACTCGATCGCTCGTCCCGTAATCCGATCGCCGTCGAGGTGTACAAATCGCTGCACAACAATAGTATTAATACAAAATATTGTTGTAAGAGTGTATGTACCTTTTAAGGGGAATGTTGTATTTTCGTGGATACAGCACATACACTTTAGGATATCAATTAATATTATAATATTATTAAATTCGTACACTTTCTCACAGTAAACTATTTTCAATCCACGTGCTCTGTATCAATTTAAAACGTTTTATCCTTTAATGGTTTTAATGGCACTTGGACTTTACTGGCTCAAATACTGCGATTTCAAAATTCAAACCGACGTTCGTGCAATATTGGAAGATGAACTGTTAGAAGCGGGACCAATCTCATTTCAAAAGTGATGGATTAGACGACAAGTTATATCTGAATCCATCATGTACGTTCTTCCAAAAGACAGTTCCCATCCCTTAAATCTGGTTATTCACTGTTAACCTAATCTTCCCTGCATCTATAAAAGGACAGTACATTGCTCCCATAGACTCTTTATGCTTTCTGCAAATTAACGAGTCTTTAGCAATCTGTCTACACACTTTCTGCAATTTCTTTGTTTTACTCCCTGTTTCTTCACCTCTCTTCTCTTGAAAATGTCTACCTCACAGGCATCTTCCATCTCATTGAAGAAGAAGGAGACCATTATTAATGGGCGTATCTTCGCCAAATATGTTGTTATGAAGAGGATTGCTCTCGAGAATGAAGATGAAATTAGCATGGACCTAATTATTGCAAGAGTGAAGCAACAAGGCCTGTACCGCCTGGGAAGTCACCATGCTGATATCTATGATGAACAGATAGTGGAGGAATTCTATCTGGACGCTACCTTCAAATATTCCTTGCAGAGGAAAGACGTCGAAATCACGGATATCATTGGGACTGTGCAAGGGATAGAGATCCCTTTGAATAAGGATCTTTTGGAGAAGATCTACAAACTGCCTTCAAACAGCCTGAAGATGGAGGAACTGGAAACCTTCGGGTCTGAAAGCTTACTGTCAAGAAATCTTTTGGCTTAATTTTGAATCTCATTTTCACTCGTTGTGAAGTGAAGCAGTCCGCTGACGCTTAGAAGATCGGCACCGGAAAGTTTATCGATGGAATCCGACCCACCATCTTCAACAAGACATCCCTCCTTGATGGCAGGACCAACCCTCTCAGGATGCCAACTTCAAGTGATCGAGGGACGTCACTCTGAAAAGCTCGAGTGATGAGAAGAAAAGGAAGAGAACTATTCCCGACTTTAGCTCTCCTAAAGTTATCGCGAAGAAAAGAAAGAATACCAAGAAGTCTTCTAAGGTTGAACCAACGATGACTATAGCGGTCACTGTAGAAGTCCCATTGACTACTCCTATCACTGAAACTATCCAACAGGGCGCAACCCCTATGGAAGAAATAGTTACTTCTTGTACAACAGATCCTGAGCCTGTGGCAGCTATGACAGATGATCAACTATTTGCCAAGTTGGAAGGATCCGGCAAACATGGCACCACCCATGTACGGTGTCCCTCTCTCCACATGGTACCCACCCCTATCAGGGATCCCTCTCCACAACAGGCTCCCATACTTGTTGAGGATCCCAACCGGATAGTAGAACCCACTATTGTGTGGAGTCCCTCCCCCACCGACATCATAAATAACACTCTCTTCCAGGTCCAATTAGAGGAAACCTATTAGCGCTTCAAGGTCTGCAAATCATACAGGGTCGCCCCACATGACACCCTATACAATTGGGACGATTGGAAGGACGAGGAGTTATTTGCTTTGGAGGTCACGGACACCCAAAATATCGAGGTCCTGATCCGCTGAGAGGATCACTTTTGCCTTGACCTCATCTCAGATCACTTCATGGCAAAAGAAAAGGCCAGACTCAAAGGGAAGTCATAGTCTGGTGATAAGGCTCCGTCCCCAAGCCACCACTCTGATCCTGACTCTGACGATGATAATGATGCCTTACGGGCAGGTCTTCGGATTAGCCGCGAAGAGGCTAGTGAAGGAAAAATGGCCAACCTTCAATCCCAACAGGGCCATGGGACATCTGAAAAATATCAGTCCCCACCCCCTCAACAGGAAGATGCCCAGTAAGAATAGAAACAGGGGGAATCAGTCCCTCCTGTCATCCATGAAGAACCAACTACTTCTCCCATACAGGAAGCACATCCTGTACATGAAGAAGAAGACGCCACCCGCACTGTCCGCCAAGAGGAATCAGTCTCTCTTCTGAAACAGGCAGAAGATGAGAGTCGGAAGGAGGATTCAGTTCCTCATGTAGTTCTGACTAATGAAAATCAACCAAGACTTGAGGAATCAGTCCCTTTTGCCTCCCGGACAGACCCCACAGCTCAACCTTCCGAAGCCCCTGCTTCCGAACAGGTTGCATCTCATATCTCTGTAGGTTCTCACTATGAATCTGATGATGGTTTCCTCCCTGACGACAGACCATGGAGACCCCATCATAACATGGTTGTTAGATAGCTTGGAGAACCTTTAAACTCCAAGATTGTGCATCCTGGCTCTCCGCGCACCAAAGCATGAATTGAGTAACTTCAAGCCATCGGTCGACAAACTGTATTTCTGCAGGATTCCATCAAGGCCATGTATGACGTTTGAGAAGAGTTGGACTGTATGTGCGAAACTGCTCAGGACGAGCTCCCGAAGCTGAAATCGGCCTAAATAATGTGGAAGACGCGTTTAGGCTAATGCCAATGGCATTGTGGCAAGCTCTGAACCAATTGAAACAGCATCAGGAGCGGATCCTGAGGCAAGAACAGGAAAAACTCCTTGTAGCCTAGGACAAGACGGTCGCCACCCTTGAATACACCATCTCCACACTGACTGACCACGATCACAAGATCGATGATCTTTCTACAGTGGTTGGGAAGCTGGTCGACAGCATCAATGATCTAAGACCCAATAGACCGAATCAATGAAACTCCTTAGGGAAATTCACGGCAAGGTCTCGGACCTTGATGATGCCAAAAAAGGGGGAACAGTCCAGAGAGGATGCCAGGAAGTGGAGGCTGTAGAGAGAAAGAGAAATAGAGGCTGCATTAGAAGAAAGCGTCGCCACTGTTATCGGACGACTGGACGGACCTGGGCCAGGTCAAAGAGCAAGAGGATACAGGGCAACTGGTTCTCGACCTGAGTTTCAGGACCCCAATTACCTATGGAAGAGTACAGTATGAAAGCCCGCTGAGATTTTGCTGCCAACAGACCGACAACCTTCAGCAGAGGATTTGAAGGACCGGAAGAAAAATGAACTGATGAGATATTTTTGTACTCTCACCAAGGAATCTACCATGTTCAATAGATTTAAAACTCTGGAGGATACCGCCAACGAGTTCTCAAGGCTACTGGAAGAAGGAAAGCTTCCCCTACAGCTTAAGATGAAGTCCAAACACCATACGGGTAAACGGGTCACCCATCTAGAAGATTGGATCCTTGCCTACGATCTCTTCCACGAAGGACGAATTATCTATAGAGATCGAGGCAATGACTCCCAATTCAACTGGTGGAAAGGAACCGATCATGATCCCTCTCGGAGAACTTAGAAACATTCTCATTATAGGGACTAGCTTCGGTCGGTTATATGTTGTATTTCTTTCTACTGCATGCTTGTCGATGCAGTATTTATTTATTTTTGTACCTTAGAAGCCATGTAATTTTCTATCATTAATAAAATATTTGGTTTCTTGAAAGGTTACAACTCGTAATCTACTCTTACTGTCTTTACTGTTTGGTTACGAAGTATTGATATATTTCAACAACTACAAAATTGTTAATCCGCAAGCTGTAAGAACTTATCTGCGAATAGTCCATAGATTAAGTTGTATTCAATCTAGATTACATTCTATAAGATTGTGCCTACGCACCAATCATAAGTTAGATTTTAATACACTTAGTCCTGTAGGATTTTTATTTTAGAACTTGCCTGCGAGCAGTTTAAATTTCTAGACTAAGTCATGAAGATCAGATCTTTCCAACAGAATACTTGAAGATAGCCTCTCTGTATCTAGAGGAAGTTTTAGCATTATTAAAAAAGGGGAAATTGTTGGAAATTTATTTCCACTTCGACTGTTTTGTGCTTCGTTAAAAAACAATAAGATCATTTTTGCCTATGCAAATAAAGTATTTCCATGACTATGACATATGCTTCTTCGTGAGCAATCTATTGTCATATCATATGATCCCGCCATGTGATATAATTAACATTTTTTTCAGCAATTATTTTCTATTAATTGTTTTCAGTATCACTTGTGTTGGGATAAACACAACCTGTTTTGATAATCGCCATCGTACAGCAAGAAGTCTCCAGAGTCGGAATTTCACTAAGTATGGAAGATGTTAGGAAACTCCGTACAGCCCATCCATACAGCAAGAGATCTTCCTACAGAGTTCAATCCTACAGAGCCTACATCTTCATACAGCAGAAGTTGAAGAGTGTTGGATACAGCACTCTGGTTGTAGGAGTTTTACTTAGGAAAAGTAAAATACATCCAACAGGACTGAAGAATAGCTTTAAACCGTTGTGAATAAACTTTGTTTATTCATAAAATATACACGGTTAAAGTAGTATTTATTGTTGATAGGACAATATTTAATGCGGCCGAAAGAGAACGGTTTGAACGCGCTGAAGAGCATTTAATACAAAGTCAAAAAGAATGTCTGAAGCATTTAAATGCGAATTGCCTTTAATTCAAACATTTTGTAGCCCCCAATCAGAACTGTCTAAATCTCACCAACCAGCCAACGGCTACATTTATAACGGATCTATATACAAGGTTATAAATAACCCCAAGCAAGAGGACATTGCTCACTTCACTTACTGAATCTCGCGTAATACATCTGACGAATAGCTCTGACAATCAAGCTAAGAAAGAGTTGTATGTTTCCTGAGCATACAGCAGTATCTAAGCAAAGAAACATACAAGTCCTAAACGCAAACAGCACAACATACAGTAATCGCTCGTCAAAGCATACAATTGTTGTTTGAACTTGTTCTACCATTTTTACCGTTGAGATCAACCTTAGCCATGTGTGTACTAAGTCCTTGCGAGTTCCGACCTGTGTGGGAAGAATAGCATTGAAGACGAAACTTCGATCTGTGTGAGAAGAAGCAAGTAGAAAGAGCTGAAGCCAATCTGTGTAAACGACTAAATTTGTGGTCCTTGTATCAATCTGTGTGAACGATACAGAGATGAGTTTAGTTAAAGTCACGTAGTTGTGTAAATGGTGATTTTAATAAACATTTTACTTCTGTGTGGAGGACGAGTGGACGTAGAGGGGTTTACCTCGAACCACTTATATCTCTGTGTTATTTGCTTTCCGTCCTTACTGATTTATAGTATACATTGTGAAAACCCTATACGCATCAAGCAAACAGAAGAATACTTAGTTGTTGTACTTGCAGCAACTCACTATTAGACTTCCGTTACGCCATTAACTTCGAAAAATATATAACTTATTGTATTCTCACCTTCTAAGTTGTTTATTGTATACTCTATGGCCAACAACTTGTCAAGTGATCCCACCATGTGATATAATCAACATGAAATTTTCTTTAATTTGTTGGTGTTACTTGCTCAATTTTCTCTATTTATATCCAATGAACATGGAGACCGAATTCATTTTTATTAACTGTTTCTTCAAAAGCAGGATTTGAATAACTGATCAACTACTTCTTCAGAGTAGGATTTATTTTGTCAACTACTTCTTCAAGAGCATGATCTGAATAACTGATCAACTTTTTTCAGAGTATGATTTATTAACCATTCATTGGTATAACCAATCACGATAGTGATGTGTAATATTTAAATTGCATAAATATGTAAAATCACATGTCTTGTGATAATTGAACGCATGGGGGTATGATTGCATAAAACAAACAAATGCATGATTTTTACCCACCACTTGGAGATAAATAAAAGACAGAAATTAAATTGTAAAATAATTAACTGATTCTACCAAGACAGGATCGTCCATTTTGTTCCGTAAAATATAGTCATCGTCAGGATATATGGTTATGGGTCGAATTGGCTGCCATTAAACGTTGCCAGAAGCCGGCGGCAGTGCCGCCTGGCTGGCACGTGGCATCATATAGACCATTTTCTAAAATTTCACTACACTATGCAAGGAGGGGGATATCTTTCGCGCTGGTGGCATGCAGCGTGGGTTCGAATCCTCGTGGGAGCATCCGCTCCTTTCAGGGATTTAAACCTTGTATGTTTATTCAGTTGAAGCATCCTCAAAACCGGGTTGCTGAGGCATAACCTGCGATTTAATCGGGGGTAGGAATAAGGGATCGGACCTACAACCCCCAGGATTCAACCTGGATCAAAAAAAAAAACAAAAAAAAAAAAAAGGTACGTATCTATAAGTGTGACGTTTTTTTTAAATTGAGGTACTATTTCATACATTTTAATAAATTTTGATAAAAGCATATATTACCTCAAAACAATATTGCTTGTTTTCGTCGTTTTTCCTTTCTTAATCTTTATTTGTCATTATCACACACACACATGGACAATGCATACTACCGTACCTCATAAAAGATACAAGACAACTTCATCTTCCACCATCTTCATCTTGTGGTTCTTTATGTCAAAAAAACATCGTCTTTATGTTGCAGATGTGGGGAGAAAATGCATCAACAGCACGTCCGCCCGTTCGAACGGCCACCAGATGGTCACTGGAACTGCAGATTTGGAGGACGGAGGCAACATGCGAGAGGCAGTGCAGTACGCGGCCTTTGTGCCCTCCATTGCTGCCATGAGGCAGCTTAGGTTGACAAACGGTGGGGTTGCAGGGCCGGCCCTCATTTAGTGCAAAGTGGGCTTTTGCCTAAAGGAGGGGCCCAAAATAAAAAAAAAACAATATTATATTAGGAAAAAAATATTAGTTATTTAATTTAAGGGAAAATTCTATAAAAATCACTATACTTTGCATTTTTTTGGATTAACCATCGGAAGAAATTTTTCTATGTTAACCAGTAAAAGTTTGTTTTTATTTTTAAAACAACTATCATAACCGGAAATAAGAGATTTTGCAGGTTACAAAGTTGATTTGGCATTTTTTTATTAAAAATTATAATTATATGGCATTTTTTTATGAAAAATAATAATTACATGTTACTTTTTTAGTTTCTTCTTTCCATTGTTTTCAATGGAGCCAAAGACTCCTTATCCTTTGGTTCTGGATTATAAGGGAATAAAACAAAATGACTCACTAAACTGGCTGCACTTCTTTTTCTCGAAGACTACCATTCCAATGCAATCTCGATGCAATTTTCATTTTGGATCATCCGAAAGCAGCCTCTCTGTATTAAGACAGAGAGGTAAGGTCACAGACATCCGATCACTTCTACCCCGCTTTTTGCGGGAGCCGTTGAGGCATTGGGGTAATGATGTTGTTGTTGTTGTTTTTTAGTTTCTAGATGAACACATGATTATTAGAGTTTCAAGCACTCAGGCCCCTTTTTCGTTTTTTGCCCAGGGCCCCCGAAATGTCAGGGTCGGCCCTGTGGGGTTGAAGTGGTTGCTGTGAAGCTCATAATCGGGATCGAGTCCTCCGACGGACATCTATCTCCAAGTCTCCAGTTTCACGATGGTGAAGGTGGCAGAAGCCTCGTTTACATGTTTGCCCAGCGGATGCACCTAACTCCTGGTGGTGCACGTGCACCACCAGAATTGTTAAGAACAATACTCCTCTCATGTTATTTCTCATTTTTTTCCGTGTCTTATTTGGTCGTGTTTGAACTAAGTGTTGAATTATTTTATTTTCTCTTACGATCTTCGATTAGTTGATCAAACATATACCTAATTAAATCCTAATTTCTAGTTTGATATTATCTATTTTGTAAAAGGAAAATCGTAATTGAATTGTCTTAATTATTTATTCAATTCTAGAAAAGTTCCTAACTACCTATATTTTGTTGATTTTTTTTTAATATTTGTGTTATCGGGTGAAAAGATTTTTTGAAGTGGCCAGTGGGTACCTAACTATAACGCTAACTCAATTGTTTTTAATTTAAAAAAATACTGAATTTAGAAATATTGGTAGCAGATCATGAGAATAATAAATTAATTTTAGACTTATATCTCCAATTAAAAATGAGGTGAAAAAAACTTTAACTTTAAAAATTATTTGTATCATATCCTATTATCGTTTTTAAAAAATAGACAGGAGAGATTATACTTATGTATTTAAAAAAAAGGGAAAATACAAAATTCAACCTAAGCATAGAAAGAAAAAATTTGTCGGACGGTCACCGGGACTTGCCCGAAGCTTGATTCCGTCCCTAAATACTTCTTTCTATAATTTGTCTGGTGCACCAGTAGTATTCAATTCCTCGATCCGCAACTGGTTTGCCGTAGAACTGCCCAAACTGGACGGCTCGGCGGGTTCGAATCGAAACTGGCCCGCCGGTCAACGGGTTTTAACCGGTCCGTCGGTCAACGGTTCAAAACCCGGACAAGAACCGTCTCACCAAGGGCCGGTTACGGTTCCTCCCAGCTACGAACCGGAACCGCCGGTTAACCGTCGGGCCGAACCACCAATTTTAATAATTAATATAATTATTAAATATACATAATGTAAAATTAGAGGTTCGAATGATAAAAACCACCGATTTTCATTAAAATCGCCGGTTCTAATACATAAATCGGATGTTTGAAGAAAATATTAAGACGTGGGGTAAACAATTACTTGAATATGTTTTCATTTATTGACCAACTCTCCTCCATTCTTTCTTTAACTTTTCGATGTGTGACATTTGGTTTGGAATCGAAGGAAAAGAAAGGAATGGGACTAATTGTCCCACATTGGAAGAGAGTTCAAGAAAAAAATAGTTCAACCTTATAAAAGGAGAGATAATATGTAGTGGACCTATCCATTTGTGGGTCTTCTCTATTGAGTATTGGTTAAGCTTTGGAGTATAGACTAAATTTATTTTATATAAAAAAATTTATTTTATAATAATTTTTTAATTTCATAGATCTGTGCTTTTAGACAGGAACCGCCGGTTTTTAAGCCCGGCCCAGAACCACCTTCCTTCTTCAAGGGCCGGTTCCGATTCACCCTCTTATAAATCGTGAACCGGTGGGCCGAGGCTGCCGTGCTCGTAGAACTCGTGACGACAGTTGGACAACACCTTTGTCACAACACCTTTGTCGGGTCGTCACGGGTGACGCCTTACTCATTCAGCAACTATTGGAGACAAAGCGTTGGTGGTGGTTGGAAACAACGGCCAATTGGTCTCAATGGTTGGTGGTGGATCCGGATCGCTTCATCAAGGGACTTCCGTATGCCATTGCTTTGTGTGCACGTGTGAAAATTAATGAAGATTAATCGACCTTCATTTTTTTTTCCGGCAATTGAGAGCGGTCTAAGCTCTCGGTGTCCAGCGGAGAAGAACTAAACTGGGTAATTTTACTGATTTTGAGTTTTCATATACAGTTTCTTATGATTTTGAATAGACCACAGAATTGGTCACTACCAATAATTCAATTTCTTATCAGAGGTGTTCGGCGGTTCAAAATCATCAATTTTTTGACCCGTCGGTTCCGATTGGCCGAAAATCGGAACCAGAATCGAACCACCTTATGGTGGTTCACGGTTACGGTTTTGAACTGTGAACCGCCAGTTCCGAACCGAACCGGAACCGGCGGTTCAAGTTTTTTTTTTGAATTTTTAAATTTTAACTTTAAAAAAAGGGTGAGTAAAAATTGGACATGAGGTTAATTCAATTATATAGAGTTTAAACTTGAATTTTGTAATTTTAAATCTTTGAATTAAGTATCTACATATTCGATATCCGTAACTTTATATAGTTTAGGAATCAAAATCAAAGTCCTTGTGGTTTATTTTTAAATTTGGGGGGAGGAAAAAATAAAAATTGACTTGAGCTTAATTCAAATATTTAAAGTTAAAATTAAGAAGTTCAACTTTGAATATTTGGATTAAATTGCTTATGTATCCCCTTATCTTGGGAATCAAAGTCCTCGTAGTTCACTTATCTTATACTTGCCTTAAGCGGAGATGGAGAGGAGATGGTTCAATCACCCAAGTCAACCGAATCATTGCTAGATCCAGTATCATATGTATCGTTGTCTTCTTGTTTATTATAATTTGATTCTTGTTGGCGTAACTCAACTTTCACCCAATCATTCAATAATGTCTGCGCTTCAAAATTTTGAGGCGTCAAACGAGATCGTCGTTCATCCAGAATGTATCCTCCTAAAGGTTGGGCCAACAGATCCTTTGCGTTCATGGCAACTACAGAAAAGATTGCAGACCTTTTTGCCCAACACTTAAAAAGATTGTTATTACCATCCGATCCACGTTGTAAAGCTCCCAATTCACAAGTGGTTAAGTAATTTTCAAGTTTTTGATGAGCATTACTTAGATAGATGGTTGGTGTGAGAAAAATGAAGAAAATGAGGGGATATTTATAGGTGTAAAAATGTATTAAAAAAATTGAATAGGTGACCATTGGAACCGCCGGTTTCTAGTTGAACCGCCAGTTCCGGTTCAAACAGGCGGTTGAGCAACGATTATAAAATTCAAATTTTGAATTTTTTTGTTTTTTGAAAAATCGTCAGTTCGCGGTTCGGCAAAATACCGAACCGGAACCGAACCGTCTTAAAACGGTTGACTGTTCCAATTTTAAACCGAACTGTGGTCAACGATTAACCAAACCGCGGTCAACGATTCAAAACCGGCGACTCGAACCGAACCATGAACACCTCTATTTCTGATGTGAAGGATCCTCTATACGAGGCAACCATAGATCACACTATGTCATATTACTTAAATAGTCAAAATTATGTTAATAACGTGTTATAACTACATAGATTTCATAGATGATGAATTCTCGGACATGATTTTTATTAATAACACCCTACCTAGAGATAAACTTCATATAACACGTAAATTTCATAATTACATCAAGAGCATAATAATATTTCATACACAATAAATAAAACATCATATCGCATCATATCGCTTTAACAGGAACGCTATTTCACCAATGACTTGCTATCACAAGGCCCACATTCTCTTGTGTCAATTGTGGGATTTTTTTGCCACATTACAAGTCTGAGTATGGAGTTAATTGCATTCACATTTGTGGGATTGTGTCAATTGTGGGATTTTTATTTTTTAGAAAATCCGAGGGAATATGCAGAAAAAAATAAAAAATAGACAAGTAGGCACACTCGAACTAGCCAGCACAATTCGATTTTGAAAACGCAAAAAGGAAAACTGGATTGAGCATGACAAACATATATAGTGGATTCCAGAACTAAAAACATCAAATGAATACGAGAAATCATTACATAAACAGAATAAATGTCACCCGCCTTCAGAACGGGTCCAGTCAAATCCTAAGAGAGTTTTCACCTCAAATTCTCATTATGATTACATATCATCACTTTAGGCCTAAAACGGATCATAAATCGGCAAAAACAAGAAAAAAAAAAACCTTACATAGGTAAAATTACGGTCCTCTCCAAACAAAAAACTTTCAACAGTAATCCATGTCACCCTCATTCTCAGTAATCCATGTCACCCATGCCCCCGCCCATTGGTGGGCCCGCCGCCTTATCCTCCTTGGCTTGTTCAACCACAATTGCTTCTGTAGTCGTCATCAAAGATGACACACTGCAAATAAATAAACCATTTCATATCGTTAGTGTTCACTTTTTTCAAGACAAGTGTGACGGGTAGGTGGGGAGGCAGAGCCTGGGCATCTGCATTACCTAGCAGCATCTACAAGGGCAGTTCTAATAACCTTCAACGGGTCAATAATTCCAGCTTTCACCATATCAACATATTCACCTACGCAAAACATACTACACTTTAGGGCTGGCCTGGCCATAAAAAACCGGACAGACTTTTTTTCCAAATAAAATCCACCAAACAGACCTTTAGCTGCGTCATATCCAAGATCAGGGTTGTCCGATTCCAACAACTTGCCAACGACAACAGCACCTTCCACTCCGGCATTCGATGCAATTGTGTAAACAGGCGTCTGCATTTAATAGGTTTCCACTGTGTTAATAATAATCTCTATATATGTACATAGTGTATAGGGAAATTATAAAGTACCCACGTGGGCACCATGCCTCCATGTATATTCACCATTAGATTTGGTATCAAAGGAATTTTATCATGAATCCCAGTGATGAATATACATGTAGCTCTGGTATGGTTCCGTTGAGGGTATCTTAGAACTTCCCTAAAATATAATTGGTTCAAAGGGAAATCAAAGACCTTCAATGCATTCTGAATAATTTGAACGCCAATCTTCTGATCAAAGTTTGCCGTCGGCAGCTTATCCAAGTCTTTCGACGCATAGAGTAGAGCAACACCTCCACCTGCATAATTAAAGATCAAAGATTATTTTAGCGTCTTTGTTACATGTAAGGTTGTTTTATTTTTTATTTACTGATGTCGCAACCAGCAAATCACATACCGGGCACAATTCCTTCTTCTACTGCAGCTTTTGTGGCATTTAAAGCATCTGTCACCCTATCCTTCTTCTCGCTAACTTCTGTTTCACTTGCACCTCCAATCTGAAAAGAGAGAAGGCTTCACTATAGTACATATATAACGATGCTTGTTCCACATGTAATGATGCTTGTTCACTGACCTTAAGGAGAGCTACACCTCCAGAAAGCTTAGCAAGCCTTTCTTGCAATTTCTCCTTGTCGTAATCAGATGTGCTCGATTCAATTGCTGACCTAATCTGCATATTATTAGGACAAAAGGGACATTTTAACAAAGATATGAAAGTGAGTCGAGCCCACAACTTTTTGGGGAAAAAAAAAAGTACGCTCATAAGCACAAACCTGTTCGCATCTTTCTTCTATGGATTTCTTCTCACCAGCACCATCAAGTATAACAGTATCATCCTTGGATATGGTAACCTACAACACGAAAATGTCAACTCACTCAAAAGACTAAAATACACCTACTTTAAGTTCAAATTTTATTTCCCAACAATTATCATTTTCTACAAAAACATCCTGATCCAAAATCAAAATTACATTTTCTATGATGTGGGAAAAAACAGTTAGCTAACCTTCTTGCATGAGCCCAACATATCCAACTCAACATCATCCAGGTTCATTCCAAGCTCCTCAGTTATGACCTGTGAAACAGAATCAATCCAGCTACTAAGCAACATGCACAGATTTTAATGCAGTAAATAACAACATAATTCAAAACTGCGATTACCTGGCCTCCAGTTAAAACTGCAAGATCCTGCAAATTAGACTTCCTGTTTTCACCAAATCCAGGAGCTTTTACAGCACAAACCTGCAAGGAAAAAAATGAACATTAAGAGCAAACTGCAGAATTTAGTCTCCCTTGAGAAGAGAGTTCCCAAAAGCCAAAAATACCTTTATCCCAGCTCGCAGCTTGTTAAGGATGAGAGTTGCAAGTACATCACTTTCTAAGTCCTCAGCGACTATCAAAAGAGGCCTTTGTCTCTGCAGACATAAAAAGGACAAAAACAAGGCAGCTTAAGCACAGACTTAAATCAAAATACCAAAGGTCGGTACCTTCAAAATATGTACCTTCAAAGCTAATTCTAAAACTTTGACAATGCTATTTATGCTTGAAATTTTCTTCTCGTGAATCAAAACCACTGGGTCATCCAATTCCTACAAAAAACAGTTGAACTCATTGGTTCAGAAATTACAAAGAATAAGAAATGGCATCATCATCAGGCATGTGTCAATTACAAGAAACCCTTTGGTGACATGAATAACATCAACTAATATACTTACACATTTCTGATTCTTCTGGTTGGTAATGAAGTATGGGGAGATATAACCTCTGTCAAGCTTCATCCCCTCAACCACTTCCAATTCATTGAACAATGTCTTCCCATCCTACAAAACAAACAAGTACCAAATTTAGACCTCTTAATAAAATTGAATATGCAATGTATCGTCAAGACGGCACATAAAAACATGCAAGGTTAAGATTAGTAAGCGTGTTAAAAAAAAGTAGCATGTCTATAAAATAGCTTTAGTTATACAGGAATAAGAAGTGCACTAATAAGAATATCAGATCATTAAAGTGTAGAAACAAAAATAGAGTCAATGAAATTGCATTTGAAATATCAGAAACATGTGCAGCAACCATAATTCAATGGGATATTCAAAATAACACTGAGAAAATTTACGCACTTTTCTGCCTATGAAAATAAACTAATTAGATTACAAAATCATAGATGCACTCGAAATGACAAATCAAATGGCTAACATAAAAAACAGCTTCGCACTAGAGTTTCTTATTTCACATGAGATTTTAAATATGCAAGGCTCATCACACATAAATTGGAGTAATGTATACATACTTGAATAGTGATAACACCCTCTTTGCCGACTTTCTCCATAGCCTTTGCAATCAGCTCACCTATTTCCCTCTCTCCGTTCGAAGAAATTGTTCCAACCTACAATAGTGCATATTACATTACAAGGATTGAAATTTGATAAAACGTAAACAATACCATCATTTCATGGCAAACATATTATTTCCTATCTCTTACACCTTTTTTGCGGCCATATATGTACAAATATGTGGTATAATATCACCTCAATTTTTATCTTTTATTAATTGAATGTAATCGTAGAACACAAACAAACCTGAGCAATCTCCTCAGATGTGCTAATCATTCTTGCTCTACTTTTTAAGTTTGTAACGACTGCATCGACAGCCATTGTGATGCCACGTCTTAGATCCATGGAGTTCATGCCGGCTGCCACCGACTTGCAGCCTTCGGTGAATATTGCACGGGTGAGGACAGTAGCACAGGTAGTACCTGAAGTACAAAATCAATGCACAAATTACATGATAAGAATATGCAAATGATGAAACAAAAATAAAACTACATTATTAATTCTAAGAAAAAAAAAAAAAAAAAAACCTACCATCACCAGCTACATCATTTGTAGCATTTGCAACCTGTTTTACAAGGCTTGCACCAATGTTTTTAACTTTGTCCTTAAATTCAATGCTCTTTGCAACTGTCACACCATCCTTTGTCACTTTAGGGGCACCCCAGCTTTGTTCAATTACTACGTTACGCCCCTAGACGAATTAAAATCTCCATTATCATTTCTCAGTCCTAAATCAATATACTAAAGCAAAAGCGAAGAAGTAAAAGAGTGATGATAATTTGCAGAGGAAAAAAAACTGGGCCAATCCATATTCCAGAAACCGTTATGCATATAATACCACACAGATACTACAAGAAGACACCAATCATTGTGAGAACAGCAGCATCAACAAAAAGCGACAGCTTTTACATCATACTGTTAAATTAGAGCTACTCAAAATTATATTAATGCACGCACACACACACACACACTAAGAACTGAAATAGTGATATAACAGATCTAATGATAACAAAGCAGCAGTGATATAAGAGTACCTTTGGACCCATAGTCACTTTAACTGCATCAGCAAGCTCTTCAACACCCTTAAGCATCAGGGCCCTTGCCTCCACACCAAATCTGATGTCTTTCGCAGCATAGTTTCTGCTCCAACCCAATCTACTACCAATCTGCAACAAACCCATCAAAACCCATCACTATTACTGGGAGATTCAAACCATTTGAAATTCGAAAAAAAAAATGGAGAGGGAGAGGGAGAGGGGCAAATGTCATTTTGTGAAAAAAGTACCTGCTGGCTGCTGCTTTTCGCAACCCTGGACAAGAAAAAAAAAAAAAAAAGTTTCGTTAATTGAACCACCAACTAAACAATCACGCATATAAAAGTAAAGTATATGAATGCAAGTGCAATAGTCTGGAAAAAGGGTCCTTAATTACCTGGCTTTGGAGGCAAGATTTGCTGCAAAACGGTACATGATTCAATCTCGGAAAAGAAACTGTACGAACTGCAGGGATTAATGGGCGGAGAGGGAAGGCTTTGCAGAGGAAAACAGATCAGCTGTTCTATTGGTTTTGGTTTGTTCTAAAGGGTTGGTTGTTCTGGACTGTGTTTAAAACGAGCAGATGCGAAGAGTCTAGAAGAGGGTGGTTCTAGGGTTTAGGGTTTTAAGTTGCGCCGACCCTTTAAAAGGGTTCAAGTAAAGCTAAGCTCAATTTTGCTTACAATTACCTAATACAGTTTTATCAAAAATGAATGATACAAGGGCATTTAGTATGAGTTATGGAATTAAAATGGATAAGAATTATATTAAAGAAAGAGTGAAACAAACAAATTATATTTTACAAAAGAATTTTTATAAAATAACATAATATAAATAAAAAAAATGTTAAAATAATTGATAAATATAAAATTCATTATTCTAAATGAAAAACAAAATACTTAAGATAATATAAAATAAAAATGAAAAATAAATTAAAATGGGATCTCTTTTTTTTGGTACCAAATCATAACAGTAATAAGTTATATATCCCCATTCATAAAATTATAAGTTTTTTATACCAAAATGTGTTAAAAACTTTATTACCCTTAAAGTCTACCATTAAAAGATAAAAAAATATAAAAAAATAGAAAATTATTAAAAGCAAAGAACAATCATCTAAACGGTCCCACAACTCAATATTTCTCTCTGCAAAAAAACTCTCCGCTGTATCTCTCTGCAAAAAAACTCTCCCGTCATGAAACTCTTTCGCCGGCCAGAAAATGTCGAACTCCGACTACCACAGAGAATCTGAAGACGCCAGAAGTTTCTCACACGCTAGTGACACTCCATCTGAAGAGGAATTCGTCAATGAGCCGCCGGTTAGTGTATTTTCATTCGCACACGATCATGCCACGACGGTTGTTCATCGTCTCACGATGGTGCTGAAGAAGATGACATCATCGTGGGCACGATGGTTTACACACGACGGTCGTCGATCGTGTGTGCCGTCGTGGGCAAGAAGATCAAAGGCTTCTGCCTTGCACACGATGGCATGCACACGATCGATGCCCGTCGTGTGAGCCGTCGTGTTGCACACGATGGTCTTCACACGACGGGCATCGATCGTGTGCATGCCATCGTGTGCAATGCAGAATTTTTTTTTCGTTCTCTTAAGCATTCTATCATATTCTTATGATTTGTATGTCTATATTGCAGACTGGTTGCGTATGGAAGAGACCTACATTGCGCTTTGTTACACGTCAAGTGAATCTTTACATACGGGAGGCGGTATTTAAAGAGATCATTGAGACACTAAGAAGTATGGGCCGCAATTCCGCAGTTGGCGATCGAGCTATCGAGAGCTTGACCGAGGGGGTCCTGGGGCGTTTGATTAAAGTTAGGAGAAATGGGAGTTCAAATACTGCCCTACATCACTTGATTGCCCGTCAATTGGAGGGTGATCAAATCCCCCCGGATGAGTCGTGGTTCCAGGTTTGTGGGAGGACCATTCGTTTTACGGCCCGTGATTTTGCCATGATCACTGGACTGCATTTTGGAAATTCTACCTTCCATCCACAGGACGACCATCTCCTTCGGTCTGACGGTATTTTCCACAGAATACCCCATGGCAAAAATATTAAGGTTAGTGTTCTGCGGAAGAGGTTCATTGCTCGAGATTTTGGTAGAGATATAAGAGATTATGTGAAGGTTGCCAATTTGCTTATATACTACTACTTTATCCTATGCCGTGACGACATGATGGTCGAGATATGGGGATGGGCATTAGTTGAGGATTTCGAGCAGTGGGATATGTTTCCTTGGGGTTCTTATGCCTTTGGGGTTTTATCTTACTACATAGGCAACGTTGCCATGAAGGAGGGACAAGAGCATAAGGATTATTACTTCTATGGTCCTGTTTGGGCTTTACAGATATGGTCGTATGAGATGATTCCTTCATTGGGAGCATTGTGTGGTATTCGAGATAAATCTGTCCAAGTCCCCTCGTGTTTGATGTGGACTACGAGGAAGATGTTCTGTGATTTCACTCATTTCTTTGATGATAAGGTACATAAATTTGTAAACATATTTTCTCCTGAATTCACTCATCTCTTCAACGTTATGTGATTGCCCATCTAATGGTATGCTTTAATGACTACTTTTGCAGCACAAAGTACTTCCCTCTTTACCGCATCTGGAGGAGGATGAGGCTGAATATTACTACCTGAGTTTTGAGAATGGCTCGCCATATGATGTTAAGTTCATTAAGCCTATAAGAATAGCTGTGAAGAACAAGGAGGATGAGCCTGCGCCGATCCCGAGAAAGAAAGTTATGGATAGGTTGAAGAAGGCTGCTGGGAAATTGATTACATATGAGTCGGCACAGAAAGTGTCGAAGCGACGCCGGCAGAGTACCCCACCAGTAGATGGTGGAGAGACATCGGACCGGGAGAGGCAGCCAGAGAGGGTGTGTTGTGTCCACGGACTTTCTTGTCCGGACCACACCCAGGACGCGAGCAGGGATGAGTACTTCGACCACCGTTTGAAGGTGATCTTGTACGACGAGTCGGAGACAGGATTTATTGCTCGAGTTTCTCGCCGGGTGTAATATCCGCATTTTTTCTTTCCCTTGTATTTTCATTTTTGGTGTATTTCTCGATCGTAGTGACCCTCGTGTACTTTTCAGTGTGTCCTTCCTGTCAACTGTTGAACTGTATTCTCGTTATTGTTGTGCGAAACCGCCGTTTCGGGGTTGCCGTGGATCCATTTCGTGTTATTGGTTCCCAAATATTGATTCCTATCGTTTTATTCTCTTTCCGGATCATTTTTATCATTTTGGGACCCAAAAGGGGGTGTGGGCCGCGGCACAAGATGTGTGTGCCGCGGCACACAAATTTCTTCAGTTGTTGGTCGAGCGAACTGTACTGTGTGCCGCGGCACACCCATCCGGTGCCGCGGCACACCCGTCCGGTGCCGCGGCACACCCGTGTGACATCTGCGACCAAAACCCGACTGTACCGGGTGCCGCGGCACACGCAGCGTGGCCGCACACCGCCGAACCACAGGAGTAATTTTTGGCATCATGCGGCACACCTCAGCTGTGCCGCGACACACAATGCGGTCAACCCCCTATATTTTGTTGTTTTGAGCGTAAACTGCTCATTTCCTTCTTCTTCTTCCTGTGTCGCGAGAGAGAGTGAGAGAGAGGGGGAGAGTTCCTCATCATTATCAATTGGGGGGTTGATTTTCATCAGTCTTCTTCGGTTGTGAAGCCTGGACAATCAATCCAACGCGTGTTCTACGAATCTAAATACTTGAATCCTCGAGGTAATATTTCTTGAAACCCTCCCTTTCGGATAATTGGGGATTTTGGGGTTTTTGTCCGATTCTTTCCGTTTTGTTGATGGATTCTTGATGAATATGATTAATCTTGTTGATATCATTAATTTTCCTACGGATTCATGGTATATTTTCATAGTTTTGCGGAATCGAGAGGGTTTGGTTGTGGTCCGCCCTCGTTGTTATTTTGTGCGAATATACATGAATCGTAGGCGGGTTTTCGGGTGTATTCCATTTCCGTATTCGGCTAGAGTTGGTTGTAATTATGTTCTTCGAATCGTTAGGTTCGGTTCCGTTCATTCCTAGTGTTCGTCGGTGATTATCCTTTCCGTTCGTTGCGTCATCAAAATATTCAAGGCAAGTAATTCTTGGAAACCTTTATGCTTAACGTGAAATGGTAATGTATATTGTGTGTGCTTTACTCACCTCGGGAGGGTCCGACGGGGCCTCGAGGGAATCTATGGCTTCGTCCTGGATTCATGAGTTTGATTCGCTTCTTGACTCGGGAGGGTCCTTAGAGGCCTCGAGTGGGATTCGTGGCCGTCCGGTACTAGGTGACGTGTGGTGCTTGATTTGTTTTGTGAATGTGGCCAGCTCGGGAGGGTCCTTAGAGGCCTCGAGTGGGATTCGTGGCTTCGTCCCGGTCCTAGGCAAATTAATTGTGACTGTTTGTTTCCGGAAAAGACATGTCTAGTTTTGGTTTTTGAAATGATATTGGTGCATGTACTATGAAATGTGTAAGCGATTGGTTTGCCTTGATTACTTGTACTAGCGTAATTGCTAACCCCTCTGGGGACCCGTTTTGGGGAAATTCTTGTTATGGATTTCAGGTTATGATTATCCGGACGAGCGGGCACCTGGACAGTACGAGGACATTGGCCAGAGTCGTTGACATGTGCACTTGGGTCTTTCTATTTCTTTCGTCCATTTCGATTTGGTTGTTCTAATAATTATAAACTTATAGAGTGTACTCGCGAGTACTTAGGCTTTTCATTTCAAACTCCGTATTGTACTACTTTTAAATTGTTGCATCGTTGGTTGATGATCATTTCGCCGGTTGCTCCGGGCGTAACTTTTATGTCATATAATTAAATGTGTGTCCTTGCTAACCGGAATGGTTAGTCGAGTGAAGTTTTCCTGTTTGTAGCCTGGTGGGTCCCATGTGGGGGTCCACGGCGCTGTAATATACTCTGAATATCTCGGGGTGTTACACCGGGTGCTTTCTGGGATTGTGGATTTCTTCGGACCTACGCATAGACGTTCTAGGAGCCCGGCGCACTACTCAGCTGGGAGCCATGAAAGGTTTCCTGATAGGCCTCGTCATTCTGCATCTGTTAGCAGCGCCCAGCGGAGGATTCCTGACCCTTCACGTCACTCAGTCTCTGGTGCAGCCCACAGTCACCATTCTCAGCGTCAGCCTAGTCATCATTCTTAGCGCCAGCCTAGTCACCATTCTCAGCGTCAGCCTAGTCACCATTTTGAGGTCCAGCACAGTCACTATTCTGAGATCCAGCACAGTCATCATTCTCAGAGTCATCATTCTTTTGAGCGGACTGAGCAACCCCTTGATTATGAGCATCAGTATCAGCCATTTGACGCGCCATTTCAGCAGTATGGGATGATGTTCGACTGGTTTCAGGACGAGCATCATTATAGTGCGATGTTTCAATGTGAAGGTGGTGGTTCTCAGCAGCAGCCTCCATTTTAGATCGAGCAGCCAGTTTTTGAGATCGAGTAGTCGGTTGTACAGCTCTCTGATCGTTATAGTTGTGAGAGGGATGCTGAGGGTGATGAAGATGGTGAGACTGCCGGGACGCAGCAGTTGGGTGAGCGTAGTCTTCCACCGCGAGTGATTCGACCATCTGCTGCTCTTCGGGAGCCTTTTGTGGTGGCGCCTCCAAGAGATAGCGAGGCTCTGAAGAAGTTGTACCTACACTTTAGGAGGGAGCAGCCACGTGATGCTATTGTCCGGTGTTTGAAGACTGGGCATGCTCTCACCCAGGCGTTATTTGACCGGATAGAGTCTAGCCGTGAAGTTTTGATGCCGAGGTGATAGATTGTTATGTGCTTGCGACTCGAGCGAGGCTTCGGAGGGGAGTCCGTAGTGTTGGTGTCGGTAGAGTTGGCACTGTACTTACCGGCTCCCAATTTTACGTAAGTTCTATAACTTACTCGCTTGTATATCATTGGTGCGATGTGGATTTTTTTTATTTTGTGGTTTGGCTTTTTGTAGTTAGTTATGGCCAACGAGTTTGCAAGACTCCATCCAGATGATCCACTTGGTATCAAGGTGACAGGGAAGCCGGTTTACAAGGATTGGAAAATTTTTAAATGCATCGAGGACTACATGACAGGTCTTGATACACCACATGCGGTTCCATGGTCAAATTGCAATGAGGTAAGTTTGAAATTTATATTTATAAATGATTCGCTATGTTTGATGTGATGATCTTATATGATTACATATTTTGTTTCAACAGATCATTGCCATTTGTTGTCTCGACCAGAGCCACTGGGTGACTATCAATATTGACATCATAACATGGACCGTGGAGTTGTATGATTCCTTGTCACACCAACACCAAGATGATTGATACCGATTCAACCAACTGCGACCTATTACTCGTCTGATGCCTCGTGTGCTAGCTCAATCCAGGTACTGGCAACCAATCGAAGAAGAATTATGACACGGAGATGAGTTTAAAAATTATGCCACGAGAGCTATAGTTCATACAAAACGACAATCACAGTTGTGGCCCCTTCGCGTGCATGTACTTGGATCGACTCGTCTCTGCAAACCCAGCAGCAAGGCACCAAATCAAGGAACTTAATGAGAAATATATTAAGAAATATCGATATGGTTTAGCTGCTAAAATCTTTATGTTGTCGTTAGACATGTAATATGGTTTATGGTGTGTTGTGTTGCGGCAAGATTAATGTGTCGTGTTGTTAAATATTTATGTTGTCGTTAGACAGTTTTGGCAAGATTAATGTGTTGTGTTGTTAAATCTTTATGTTGTCGTTGGACAGTTTTGGCTCTGTGTTGCACACGATCGTGGCCATCGTGTATTACGATCGTGTGCAACCTGCCCACGGTCATGGGTTGCTGCTATCGTGTGCCCACGATGGCTGCCATGACCGTGTGCACACGACCGTATGTCCCATCATGGGCACGACCGTGTGCACCATCGTGGGCACGGCCATGTGCACCATCCTGTTCACACGACCGTGTGCCCCATCGTGGGCACGGCCGTGTGCACCATCGTGTGCACATGAACTTTTGGTATTTTTGCCAATTTGATTTATTGTGTTATCTAGAAGGATGTTTTGTGATTCTAAAATTGCTTGTTCAAATATTAATTACTATATAACTTCTTATACAAACTCGTATTTGTCATTTCGTGTAATTCATTAGTATATGAGATATTTCATACAGATGATGAACTAATCCGTACGAACTAATACATTGAGAACATATATACTACACATGATATGCAATATATTATGTTAATTCAATCAATAACTTTTTAAATAAGTGTATCGTTAACAAATACTTGTTAATATATAAGTAACAACACCTAAATTGACGAGTCATTTGAGAAATTGGTGAAAATTGTTGATGTTCTTGTGCACACGACCGTGTGCCGCATCGTGGGCACGGCCGTGTGCACCATCGTGTGCACATTGACTTTTGGTATTTTTGCCAATTTGATTTATTGTGTTATCTAGAAGGATGTTTTGTGATTCTAAAATTGCTTGTTCAAACATTAATTACTATATAACTTCTTATACAAACTCGTATTTGTCATTTCATGTAATTCATTAGTATATGAGACATTTCATACAGATGATGAACTAATCCGTACGAACTAATACATTGAGAACATATATACTACACATGATATGCAATATATTATGTTAATTCAATCAATAACTTTTTAAATAAGTGTATCATTAACAAATACTTGTTAATATATAAGTAACAACACCTACATTGACGAGTCATTTGAAAAATTGGTGAAAATTATTGATGTTCTTGTGCACACGACCGTGTACTCCATCGTGGGCACGGCCGTGTGCACCATCATGTGCACACGTGCATACAGTGCCAATTTAACACCGTAGACACCGTGACACCTGGTTGCCAACGTGGCACAAGATCGGAGCACACGATCGTGCCCATCGTGTGCACCATCGTGTGTACTACAAAGGGCATCATCAAATTATTTTATTATAAAATCCCATCGTGGGTCCCCCCCTTTTCAATATAAGTCCATCTTCCTGGATCGATAGTGAAATACCTGAACCGCAGTCCCCCCCTTTTCACTATAAACCCTAATCAATTACAATCAGGTAAAATCCATTAAAATCAAATACGCGAAATGAGCGGCCGATTATGAGAAAGCGATTTAGGAGGAATCGAAGCACCTCCACCAAAAAGAAGAAGGAGGATACCTCCTCCCAACCCACCATACAGAACTAGGCCGAGAGGAAGATACTTAATGCTCAGAGTAAGTTTTTTGATTTTGTTGTATGTGTAGTGTGTACTGCGAATTAATGTGTTTTATGAAACAGTGCCTATTTAAAAACACTACGAGCACTCCAGTCATACTAGATGGTGATGATGATGATGATTTAGAGATTTCTGAGAAGACAAGTAAAGAAGTTATTTTAGAAGAAGAAGTTCATGGAGATGATGATACAAGACTAAAGAAACAGCAGCAGATGGGGGAGAAGGGATCCAAGTGATTGTGGTTTTTAAGATATTATTAGATATTTTGGTGTGATGGTGATGAACTTTTGTTTTGTAAAGTTATATGCTTTTGGTGTAGACTATTGCTCTTTAAAGTGAGCTACTTTGTTATGGTTAATGTTTGCCTCCATAATCACTTTTATTTGCTTTACATCACTGATGTTTGACTTAAATTTCAATTCAAAGATAAAGAAAATAGACACAAAATTATGCATTTCAACTAATAATCAGAATACTGAATCAATACATGGTCCATCGAGGATCAAAATATCAGCACATGATTATTGCTAGTAAGTCACAAAATATAAAAATACATAAGCAATTTAAGTTTCATGGTATGGACACCCCCTTATGTCATGGTCATCATTACGACAAATGCTACACCTCTTCTTCTGTCGGCGCCTTTGCCACGTTTGTTCATCCATTCCTTGAGTTTCTTCAGGGATATTCAAATCCACATCACCTATGGGAATGAATGCTTTGCAAGATTTTCTATTGTGGCCGGTTCCTTTACACCTACCGCACACCTGAGGCCGTCCACCTGCGGGCAAATTTTCAACAGCGGACCGTGCACGACTCATCCTTGGCCGGCCGGCTTGTCGTACCCCCTCTGGAGATACGCAAACGATGGATGAGATCTCCGGTGGGACATTCCACTCATTAGGATGTGGGATGTGGGATTAATATGCTCCTTATAAGTCTCTCTAAGGCCTTGTTGCTTGAAATAACGACTAACAAAATCATACACGGACAAACCATTTCCGGCGCGCCTGTTACAATAAGCAATTATGTCAAGAATGTGGTGTAGGATAATGTATTTTTGATACTGATGAGATGTAGGATAAATCCAGACCAGCCTTGTATTGCACACGATGGCAGCACACGATTATGCCCATCGTGGGTTACGATCGTGTGCATCTTGCCCACGGTCATGGGCTGCTGCTGTCGTGTGCATCCTGCCATGACCGTGGGCACACGATGGCTAGTCCCATCATGGGCACGACCGTGTGCCCCGACAGCACTCAGCAGATGTAGGATATAGCGCCCGCAAGCTATAGGATACAGCACCCGCAAGCCCACGGATACAGCACCCGCAAGTTACAGGATACAGCGTCCGACAGCACCCGCATGCCCACGGCCATGACCGTGTGCACACGACAGCATAGACAAAAACATTGAATGGTGTGCACATTAGAGCAAAATAATGACCTTATAGCGGCAACAGCATGACGACATGGAATCTGATCCAAATCAAACTCACGACAACAACATGTCCAGGTTCTAAGGTCGACCTCATAAGAAACTTTTTTTCTTCGACTTTATAAACAAGTGGGGTGGTAGCTCGAACAGTAAGAGTCAGACTGGTTTGCACAGAGTTAGAAAGCTTTTCAAAATTGTGCATTGTCAACTCATGGTCTCTTGATGTAGCTTCTCCCCGCTTCTCATCAAACCAATTATCTAATATTAGGCGAAATATCTCAAGTAACGAGCAAACAGGTAAACGCCTCGCCCACAACATACGATTATTAAAGCATTCAATAGCATTGGATGTCAAGAAGTTATAGCGTCGTACCGGACACTTCGACCTAGCCCACCTCTCTGGCCCAATTTCAGAAAGGCGCCTGTGAGCCCCATTAGGGCTTTCAATATGTAGTTTCGAAAAGTAGTTTTCAAAAACTTCTTCACGATGCGTGTAGGCAGCGGTTCTAAAGAGTCTTATAGCATGCGCACTGTAGGAGGTCATATTTTTTGCAAGATGGTGATAGCACAACCCGTGGAATGCATTCGGATAGACGGCTCGAACAGCATTCTGAATGCTCTTATGTTGGTCACTCACAATCAGTAAATCTTCCATTGAATTGTACCATCTGCGCAGGTTATACAGAAAATAAGTCCATGACTCGTCGTTCTCTATCGGACCGAGACCAACTGCAAGAGGAAATACTTGCTCGTTCCCGTCAAATGTGACTGCCGCAAATAGAGTTCCTTTATTCCTTCTCTTCAGGTGCGTCCCATCAACTATAATCACTGGTCGAAGGCACGTATCAAATGCCCTAATACTCTGTCCGAGTGCAACGAACATGTGGCAAAACACTCCCTCACGAGTCGTCTGTAAATCATAAATTGTCCCTGGATTACGCTGTTTTAACAAATACATATAAGATGGGAGCCTCTGATACGATGCATCAAAGCCGCCATATGTATTTTCTATCGCTATATTCCTCGCCCGGAGAGCAAAACTGTATAGCATGTCAATGTCGTACTCCCTACACATCTCTGTAATCATCTTCTTTGGCCTCAAAGTGACCCCCTCACCGGTCAATATTTTAGCAAAATAATGGGCGACAACCTCAGAAGTGACCGATCGTGCGGCAGCACGGTTCAAATCAGGGTGACAGCTGTGCTCCAAGGTCAACTTAGTAATTCTCCAAATAGTTGCACCCTCAATAACACACAACCTAAACTGATAATTTTTTCACCCACTCTTACAGACAAACACTATACGTTTATCGGCGGAACGATCAGTGATATACTGTAGCATGTTTTCCAAATGATACATTTCTACAGTTATCCTCAACTCTGTCTTGGAACGAAAGGTGGACCCCACCTCTAGCTGACCGGTAACCGGTAGAGGCTGCTCGACCCAACCCAAAGTCCCGGCACTACCGGGATCCGGAAATGGAATGATCCAGTTACGCATTCATTGTAGATGCTCATGCTCGCTCGTAAATTGATGGTCGGATGAGAAGTTCCGACGACTCATAATCCTATCCATTTGGGCCGGTTGGCGAACCCAAACAAGAAATTCCACAGATAGTGACTCAAGCAAGTCTTTACAACAATCTTCATCTTCGAATGTATGCACATCCTCATCTTACTCGTCTTCCTCATCTTCCTCGTATTGATAATCTTTGGAAGGCATGTCATAATTTATATTGTCGGGCTCTACTCTCGAGCTTCTACATCCCATATTAACCTCGGGAGTGGAGGAACTGCCGTTCTCAACATAGACTTCAGGATCCTCCTTGTATTCTACTAGTAATCGAAGTATCTCGGTATCGCCCCGTAATAGGACTTTTACTTTGTTTCCCTTGGCCACGTGTGTCAAGTACCATAATTTGTAATCAGACTCATTTGGACCACCCAAACCCTTTCTGATAACCCCCACGAGGTTTGCACGACTAACTTTGCTCGTGTCAATGTAGATAAAAAAGGAGTCCCCATCTACATATGTCGATCGCTCCCAATGACTAGAGCTGTTATCGGACCGGTTCGGACCGGTTTTCTCCAGATTCGGATCCGGTCCGATAGGTTACCGGGTAGATCCGGTCCGGACCGATAACGGTTCCGGTTCAATTTTTAGAACTCGAATCCGAACTCGTTAGTTTCCGGGTGAGTTTCGATCCCGGGTATTTCGGTCCGGTTCATGATCGGGTTTCGGGTTCACTCGGATCGCTAACAGCCCTATGTGTGATGGATCTTTACTAGGAAAATGAAGGAAGAGCAGCAAAATAAATCACATAAATGGGGGTTACATAATTCGAACTCCAGACCCTTTGTTCGAAGGTATAGCGTCTTAACTACTTGACCAGCATGCTATTTGTGTTTAAAACACGCAAAACGTATTAATAATATATGTATAAAATATATTAATTATAAAATACATATAAACTTTTTTTTTTAATCTATTACCGGGTTTTTTTTCGGTTTTATCGGTCCGGGTCTTATCGGTTTCGGTTCAATGTTTAGAACTCGAATCCGAACTCGTTAGTTTTCGGGTGAGTTTCGATCCCGGGTATTTCGGTCCGGTTCATGACCGGGTTTCGGGTTCACTCGGACCGCTAACAGCCCTACCAATAACCACCGTGATGTATCAAAATGCGCTGCCACGACATCTGATTACAAAAAGATGAATAACTATTCAGAAAACTGAGCGAACAATATTATAAACCGGTCTGCCTTGGACACGACCGATGCACACGGTCGTATGATACCATGTGCATCGATCGTGTGCACGTTTCTGGCCATGAACACGATCGCTGCACACGATTGTAGACGATCGTATTAAACGATCGTGAACACGTTAGTTGTGCGCACGATTTCAAGGTCGTTGGACACGACCGTTGCACACGATCGTTGCACACGGTGGCTTCCCATCGTGTGCAGCGATCGTGTCCGTAAGAACTGGTCGGGGAAATTTTTTTCCAGCGGTCAAATACTGATGCACACCTTCTTTATGAACCCAGAAGCACGGCAAATGAAGTCCTATTTGAACGTCAACTTTTCTTTTCCAATAATCTTGTGATTTTTATAAGATTTTTGAGAGAGCCTTTGTCAAAAATGGTTGTGTTGTTTTGATGTATATGTTGTAGTTAAATTTTGGTTGTTGGACATTAATATCGATCGGAGCAGATGAGGAAAGTAAAAAGGAAAAAAGAGAAGAAAAGTAGTTTATATTAAATAAAATAAAAAAAGGGAAAAGTCAACATTACAACAAAAAAGAGAACATTTTAGTCATTTTAATCAAAATGGTACTAAAAACTTATAGTTTTATGAATGGGGATATAAAACTTATCAATTTTATGATTTGGTATTAAAAAATTGATTCCCACAATTAAAATTGGGAAAGTTAAGAATCCAACTTAAATGATAATAAAAAACTAATATTATATTAACTAATAAATATAATGTTTATAATTCTAAATAAAAATTTGACAAAAATTATAAATTATATCTATTCATTTAAAACTAATTAGAACCACGTAGTTGTTTTCATTTTTCAGATTTTTAAATAATTAGTGGGTTTATAAACTTTCATATTTGTTAATTGATTTGATAATCTTCAGTTCTATTTCAATATTATTATTTTTTGGTTTATTTTTTATTTTCAAGTTTGGTTTAAATAATTATTTAGATGAATTTGTAGACTTCTCTACTTATTTGATTAATTTGTATATTTTTTTGATTTTTTGTACGTATATTGTTTGTTATTTTTTTATTAAAAATTGTTGGTGTATCATACATTGAATGTACTCCATCCGTCCCAATTATATCGCTTATATTCCTTTTTTGGATGTCCCATATATATAGGCTTGTTTCTATAAATATCAATACTATTTTTGTTCACTTACTAATAAACCCCTATATAATACTTTGATTTACTCTAGCATTAATTCATCATTAAACGATAAATAGGGGCATATTAGGAAGTTACTTCTATAATTTCTTTTCCAATGCATTTCTTAATTCTTGTGAAAATTCCAATCAGCCTATATAATTGGGACGAAGGTAGTATTTTTCACCAAAAATTCAATAAGACAATACTTAAGCGGATTATATTCATTCATAAATTAAAACAAACACATAATATTAGGTATTAGGTTGCAAACGCATACCACTCTCGTATCGTTCCTGCTTCGAAGTTTATACCACAATACGAACCAAACACTCACATTTCCATCTCGTTTTAACATGCAAGTTTCTGTTTATATAAGTAGACTAGTACATGGCACGTCAAACTTCGACGGGCATAAAAATGAGTCATTTAGTAAAAAGTAATATAAATATAAACATTTATGTCTAGCCATTATTAATATGTACAATATTATGAATCATCTAGCGTAAAAAAAAAAACGCGTAATACAAGGGATATACAAAAGAAAAACAAATTATCATAATTCATGTAACATAACGATTCAATATATATGTGAGCAACCCATTTTGTACAACTAGTATTTCTACCCGTGCGATGCACGACAAATATTTACATATTATGAAAATTTAATTATATAAGTAATGTTAAAGTAAATAAAAAAGTAAATTAAATTTATTTTTTGTTATGCATATAAATCATCTCATATACAAAAATGTTAGTATAAATTTTGAAGAACCTCCTTATAAACCACATTAATAATTTTATTGTTATAGTTTCTATTCTCATCTCAAACTAATATTAGACCACCTACATTAGTCACCCTAGGAATCCCCACGCGCAACTAAAAGAGATTGTTCTTGATTATTCTAATAGTTAAAAAAGATTGTTCTTGACTTTCATCAATCGCCGCAGCGTGTGAAACCACCAATGCTAATTGTCTTATTTGAAATCGAAAAGACAATCTTGTATCGGACGGTGTAAGAGTCATCTATGAATTTAAACATCACGTGCATTATTTCCCTCCAGCACCCTCGCTTCAATAATATAAGATTACATCTTCATAATAACAAATTCATAAATCATCTCTCTTTCTCTCTCTCTCTCTCTCTCTCTATATATATATATATATATATAATATTATTCAAAACTAAAAGCAAAAAAATAATATTCTAAAAAATAAAATAAATTTCGCTAGATGAAAATGTAGGATTCGAAACTTTTAATCTCAATTGATAGTTCGATACATCTGAACATGTTATGATATTCCGATACACTTATCCCCATATACGTAGTAACAAATGAACATAAAATTTTCTTCTGCATCATGCATGGACACCATATACTCATTGATGCAATCAACTTCATCTAAATTTGAAAATTCCTCTTCCTTGCAAATATGCCAAATCTCCAATCTCCAATATGATCAAAAAGTAAAGGATATGTCGTATAATCATTTCAGTTATCAAAAAATCGTTTAGAGTCTCAATTCCAACTTCACCATCATCACGCCACCTGGAGTCCCATCACTAATGCATGTCCTCAAGTGTGATAATATTCACAAATTCACGTGCATTAGATAAAGATTATGTATATACAGATAAATGTATACACTATATTTTTCTTTTTGGAATCAACAACCATAAGATGAATTCAATAAATCAATAATTATCGTAATTATTTGAACTAAGCAATAACTCAATTAAAGTGGGGCAAAGAAATAAAATCACACCCAGATGTTAATGTACATCAAATAATAATTCCATGTGGCATTACAGTTTTGGGCCTTCAAAACAATGGAGCATCCTCCCCATCCCACAAAGTTATGCAAAAGAAATTGAAAAATAAAAAAATGTAACCATAGAAGAGAAAAAAGTGCCACTTCCTAAAGGCCGCTAAATAAAAAAAGGAACACAAATTTTCTTTTTGAAGGCCGCTTCACAATCCCTTTCTTCCACTCCAATCTTCATTTCCTCTGCGCAAAGGAAAAGTGTACACAAACACCTACAAAAAAGTGCTGGTTCCATATGTTTGCTTCTAGTGTTTGTAATTCACAAATACTCGAAAAAAAAGAATATTTCAGCAATTTCTTACATCATATCTTTTACTATTATAATGTGATATTTTTTCGTTTAGGAAATAGGAAAAAATCGAGGAATGTTGAAATCTGCAAAACTATTCAAAATAATGAAATGCCGGCTGGAAATCTACTTGGAGAAACATCAAACCCAACAATTCAAGCAGAATCGGGATTAAGATCTCTATTGTACGACTCTGAAACTCGAGAAGCTATGAATAATATGTTTTCCCTATTTGCTCTGCGAAAAGGAGTCCATACGTCATAACAATGAGTCATGTGATTTTCATAAAGTTAAAGACACAAATACACAAATTAATCTAGTAGAAGCTTTAGGGCCACCTGTATTCCGAATGAAATAGATAGAACGTAAACATGAAACCACACTTATAGTTGAGAAATTATCAAGAACTTAAAAGATATGGTGAAGACTTATAAACATATCACATTAAGATACAGAGAACCACATTAATTCATGTTAAATTACAATCATGCACCAAGCAACTCTAGTGTTTGGTTTGAAGAACTTATTTATTTTTGTTTACCTGTGATAACAATTGCTTCAACTCATCCCGTCTCAAGGCCTGTTCACCGGAGTCTTTTAAGTTGTACAATACTGAAGACAAGAAATTTAGAAGAAGATAAGTGGACAACTTGAAAGGTGAGTTTAATTACTAACTGTCATCTCAACTATCCTAAACAGTAATTACATATAAAGTTACTTTCTGAGGACTATAACTATAAAAATTGGATGCAAGTGGTCAAAATATGACTAACCAAAACTATCAATAATATTTAAAATCAAGCACATCTGCTCCTGGTTAAATAATTACATGCCATCGGATGAACTTTAATACACAAACATGGGCAAAAAAAAAGGAAAGATAAAAAAAGGAAGAAGAAGAAAATATAAACTTAAACTTTTAAATACGCGATTAATAACATAATACTGAATATTTATTAAGAATCAAACCTGAAATCAACCTTTTATCACTCAGGGCCACGACTTCATGAATCAAATATTTACTCGTCCAAGCCATCACAAAACCATAAAAAGTTCAACGATGAAGAAGATATTAAGTTCTCAAATCATCACCAAAAATAAGTTCTTAATAATTTTACTATGTGATACGAAGTTAGGGAGTGCAAGTATTTTTTTTATGAAATAGGAATTTTGTGATCAAAACCCTAAAGAAAAACATAAATCAAGCGAGTTACATAAATTGAATTTATGAAGAAAGAATACATAACTTTTTAGAATAGACTGTCTCCATGGACGTGTCAACTGGTAATCGTCTGATTCGACGACGTCGCCGTACGATGATGGTGGGAAAGTGTTAACTACTGCCATTTCCTTCTTATTTCGATTTGTTCCCCATAATTCTTGTAATGAAAAATAGCTTGATTCAAGAAAAATCGCGCTTCAAACGATTTATTAGGAAGAAGACAGAATAGGATGAAGAAGATTGAGAGGAAGAAAGATATGAAAATTGGCAGAAGAAGATTATGGGAAGAATAGGCGCATTGAGAAGATAGGATATAGGAATAAATAGTGTTGATTTACCTCGCACATGAATCGATGGTTCTCCAGAGAATTCTAAAGGCAATTTTGATTTTGTTTTGTTATTTAATAAATGTTTGGTGGGTTCGGATGAATCAATGCCTTTATGGGGGAGATAAAAAAATTACTACTATATATCCTAGAAGTTGCTAGACCCAACAATACATTTAATACATAGTATTCATTATCAATACTAATTATCGAAAAAATAAATTGAAATATAAATATGTAGGTTGAGGTGTGAACACAAATATGAACACAAATAGATTATATTGAATTTTTAATTAAAAAATAGGTGGTTTAGGTGTGAACACAGGATCTGGAATTATATATTTATAGATTATATAGCACTGTATTTTAGGAAATAAGTACATTTTTTTAATCCATACATAATTATGGCCATTTAGTAGTATAAAGATAGTAATTACATCAACAAAGAGGCTACGGAAACAAACACATGAAATACCAAAAAGTGTTATATATAAATAATACTCCCTCCGTCCACAAAAATGTGTCCAATTTTTGACTTTTTCGAGTCAAAATTTATAAATTTTGACCATAAATTACAAGCAATATATAAAAAATTATAGTAATATAAGTACTTGGTTAGATTTGTCCTAATGTGTATTTATAAAATATAACTTAAATTTTCTATAAAATTTTATATATTAATGACAATTTTTTGTTCAAAGTTTATAAATTTTGACCCGAAAAAGTCAAAATTTGGACACATTTTCGTGGACGGAGGGAGTAAGACACATGTAGAAATTAATACAAATTTTTGCTCATTCCATCAGGAAAAACAATCTCCTCAATATTAAATAAAATTGATGCAAGTTCACCAAAAAAGAGATAGAAAACTAATAATATAAGTAAAAAATAACACTACTAAGGAGACGACTTGATCCCTTATTCTAATCCAACTTCCCAAACATCTGCTGCTCTCTTGCTCACAAAACATCATCCATCAATACTCTCGATACTCTTATGTTGTGCGGCATTTAAACACGCCTCGAAGGCGATCGTCATAGCAGTCGGGAAGTCTACCATGAGGGATATGCTCGGGGCAAACACCCTGAACTCGGCACCCACGGCGATCGCCTTTTGTTGATTGGCGATCGTCTTTTGTTGATTAGGCGATCGTCCTTTGTCGTTTGGCGATCGTCTCGTGCCACGTATTAATCTGAGATCCGTCAGGAGTCACCAAAGCCCAAATCTCGGGCTGGGACCCGCGTGCAGATCTCAAAAGGTGCTGACAGACAAGATCGGTGCCCACTGCCTGTCACCTACTTCACCTACCAACAGGGCCGCATTTATTGCGAACAGTGCTGACAGACAAGACACATGCTCACGATCTGTCACCTACTTCACCTACCAACAGATCTGCCGAAAAGGTGGGTGACAGGCTCGGGCGCATGCGAGTTCCGTCGGACCGCATAACCATTGTCGGTAACTACGGCGTACTTTAAGTAAAAAGCCCCACGCGACGAGACTTTCGGCCTTATTTTTATAATATAAATAACGACGATCGGTGCGATCGCAGAGGGCCCCAGAGCTTGGTCTGCTATAAATAGAAGGTCCATAACACAGAACAAGGACCGCGAAATACACAGCAAACAAGAGAGAGAAAAGAGAAAGACATTCTCACACATAGAACATCCATAGAAAGAATTCACAGATCTCCATATCTGATTCTTCCGGCATTCTATACGCTCCACAGCTTAGAAAACTAGAATCCTTTACACTCTTTGTGATAGATTCTAACATTAATATTTGTACTCAACCGTATACTTATTAATAAAATCTCGCGAGAGCATTCAAGCCCGGGATTAACAACCCCGGCAAATCTTGTGTCATTTAATTTCTCACGGACGTGCTCCCGCACTTGTTGGTTACTCGATCATTCCAGCAACCTTATCTTCGGATAATATTTTGGGTAACAACAATTGGCGCTAGAAGAAGGGCAACTTACCTTCACTTTTATTCCGATCGTCTCGTAGAACACTCATTGTTCTCCGGACTCACACTTGAAGAAACACTCACTGTTCTTCAAAAGAAACAAACCTCCAGAAAAATGACGTCTGCTACAACTTCCAAGAGAGCCACCCTGAGATCCGCCGGAAATATCATTCCGACACGGGCGTAATCCCGGCCGCGACGGAAGGCGGCCATGGCGGCGCTAGATCCTCACTCCCGCCCCGAGGGACGGCCTAGTCTCTCACTCGATCGGTTCAGGCCGCGGAGCAGTTGAGGAGGCCATAGCCGTCCTCGGGGAGCGGCAGTTGCGTGCGACTCGCCCACCATCACTCCGTCAACCATCCGCCGAGTGGCAGCGGAAGCTCAAAGGGATATATGTTGAGAAATCAACGGAGAACCCGAGCCGCGATCAAAGGCTCTCGTTAGGCGGGACGACTCGTCTTGACCGCCTAGGAGTGATCCTCGTGGCGACACAGGCGATCGGGCCCGAGTCGGGAGGCATCGGAGTCCGAATCCGTCACGGAAGTTCGGCATATCCGACTCCCGGAAGACAGCCGGTCGACAGGCCCCACTCGCCCTAGAAATGAGTCTGCGGGCAGAGAGCTCGTCATCCACCATGGGGGCAGGGGATCGGTACATGATCGCCTCGGCTCGCGCTCCAAAGCCAATCGGCGAGCTGTCAGGCCACGGCGATGGCCGCAATGCGGCGCCACTCGACGAAATGAAGGCGCTACTAGACACTGGGGCAGGCGCAAGGAGATCGATCTCTGGACCAAGTGAACCACTCGCGGTCCAGATCGAGCTCGCCCCGGTTCAACCAACAATCAATCCCCCACAGACACCTCTATATGAGGGAAGATCGGACCCGGAGACCCACTTGAGCAAATTCCGGATCTACATGACCGGATGCGGAGCATCAGATGCGACGAAGTGTCGGATGTTCCCGCTAAATCTGGGCGACCTCGCCCACAGGTGGTACATCTCACTGCCTCCTCGCTCAATCAATTGCTTCGAGAAGTTGGCGAACGACTTTACGTCGTACTTCACCGCCAAAGTCGCTCGCCCTGAAGGCCCCCACCGCATGATGAAAATCAAGCAGGGGAAGGACGAGCCAGATGCAGATTACATCGACCGGGTGGACGAGATAGTCCTCACCGGTGAACCCATTAGCGACGAGCTCGCCCTCTATTCGATCTGGGGATTCTACGGCCACTCACCCATGTTCGGGCATCTCACAAAGGATATCCCCGACCTACTCGGTCTTCGCGTCGAGCCGCCGATTTCTGGCCGGGCAGAGGATGCTCTCCTCCGTTTGGATGAGGAACCCACCGGAGAGGGAAGGATGCCATCCCATGTTCAGAAAAAGGCGGTCGCCAAGCCCAGAAAGGCGGTCGCAAAGCCGCCTGGCGAATTCAAAGCGTTCGGTGATGTAGAGGTTCACCTCCTCCACAACCTCAACTTGTCTCCAGCCCACATCTTCAACGCAATTAAGGGGCGGGAGTGGCTTTCCAAACCGAAGCCAATAAGGGACCACGGTCATCTGGACCGTAGCAAGTTCTGTGCCTATCACAAAAGTCCCGGCCACAACACCAGCCAATGCCGCGACCTCCTCAGGCAACTCTGGCGACTGTTCGAAGAAGGCAAATTAGACAACCTGGTCACCAAGCCAGAACCTCGACCAGAGAGGACCGGAGGGCGCGAGCGCCGTCAGATCGAAAGGACGCCTCCCAATCCGATCGCCAGGATCGAGCACGAGCCAGAGCATTCCGATGAATCGATTCCTCCGATCAACCCTGGCGGTCGGATTAATATGCTCCAAGCGGGAGGTGGGAGCCTCGGGGGCCTTTCCCCGGTTTCCACCGCGTCAAACAGGAAGCGGAAGGCCGAACTGAGGGCATTCGCCGGAATCCATATTGTGGTGCCCCCAGAGCCGACCATCGCTAGAAACGCGCTCATCACCTTCTCCAATAAAGACAGGGAGGGTCTGATGCCCCAAGGAGGATGCATTGGTGATCTCTGCTGTATCACAGGGAAGGCGGTCGGCCGCGTCTTTGATCGACAACGGAGCTTCGCAATATCATATTAACTTGACTCTGGATCGGCTCGGAAACTGACCAAATTCATCAAGCCATTTGACACCATGCTCCAAGGATTCGGCGACAGCCTTTGTCAAGCCTATGGGAGGATCAAGCTCTCCGTCGAGCTGATATGCATTTACGATCCCAAGGTTAGGATCACTAGGAACCTTAATTTTGTAATCATAGATGGACCCAGCATCTATAATGGGTTCCTAGGTCGTCCATTCTTAGAAACCTTTGAGGCGGTCGCTTCGTCCTTCTTTTATTGTATCAAATTCCCCACTGCCGATGGGACGGTCGGTACTGTAAAGGGGGACCAGCTAATGGCAAAAAGATGTTTAAATTACTCCTGTGTCGCTACTGTTTACAATACTTCCCCCGATATGTGTAACGTTGAAACGATCGACGATCGACCCATGGAGATCGACGAACCAAACACATCGTGTCAACCCAATTCAGAGGACGGCATCTCGGATCAGTTAACGGACGACATCGAGCCAAGGATCGGTTTCGAGCCTAGTCTCGACGTCGATCCAAGGATCGAGTCCGGAAATCGTTCCAAGCAAGAAGCGACCGTCCCCATCGAAGAGTTAGAGAGTATAGCCATAGATCCGGCTCGTCCAGAGCGGGAAGTGCAGATCGGCGCAAGCGTCGACCTCGCACTGAAAGGAGATCTGGTCAATTTACTACGTAAGAACATCGGAGTCTTCGCCTGGTCGCATCAAGATATGGTCGGCATAAGTCCCGAGCACGCTTGCCATTATCTGAAGATCGACCGCGATGAAGCCTGTTCATCAAAAACGTAGGAAATTCGGCCCGAAAATACGCGCTCGACATAGAGGTCCAAAAGTTGCTCGACAACAAGTTAATCGGGGTAGCTACGGACGACCCACAATGGGTCGCTAACGCGGTACTCGTCAAGAAGCCGACTGGTTCCTGGAGGTTATGCATTGACTTCACCGACCTCAACGCGGCTTGTCCAAAGGATCACTTTCCGATGCCTCATATTGATCACTTGGTCGATAGTCTGCAGTCGCGAAATGATGTCATTTATGGATGCCTTCGCGGATATCATCAAATCCCAATGGCGGAGAAAGACATAAAACACACATCTTTCCACACGGAAAAAGACATATACTTTTGGGTCGGATGCCGTTCGGCTTGAAGAATGCGGGGCGACCTACCGGCGCACAGTCAACAGGATGTTCGCTAATCAGATCGGCAAGACCATGGAGGTCTACATCGACGATATCGTGGTCAAAAGCCTCAAGAAGGAAGATCACCTCAATGATCTCGCCGAGACATTCGCCATCCTCGAAAAGTTCAACATGAAGCTGAACCCAAAGAAATGCAACTTTGGGGTGGGCTCCGGGAAATTCCTGGGGCACATTGTCAGCCAGAGGGGGATCGAGGCGAATCCCACCAAGATACAGGCGATCCTCGACATGCAGGAACCTCGGAACATCAAGCAGGTACAACGCCTCACAGGTTGTCTGGCCGCCCTCAACCGCTTCATATCTCGGCTCGGCGATAAAAGCAAGCCTTTCTTCGCGACCATCAAAAACAAAAAGTTCGCATGGACGAGGGAGAGTCAGATGGCGTTCGCCAAAATAAAGGAATATTTATCCAACCCCCAGATCCTGGCGAAGCCGATCCAGGGGAAAAATTATTCCTTTACCTTGCGGCCTCGGAGGTCGCGCTGAGTGCGGTCTTGGTACGAGCGGAGGGACTAGTCCATCCGCCGATCTACTATGTCACCAAGCGCTCCACGGCTGAAACACGCTATACACCTTTGGAGAAGATCGCCATGCTCTAGTCATGAGTGTCCGTAAGCTAAGAGCCTATTTTTCGACCATCAAGTGGAGGTTTTGACAACCCTCCCTCTAAGGCAAGTTCTACATCGACCAGGACACCAACGGGCGACTCCTCAAATGGTCACTAGAGATCGCCCAATACGGCATCACATACGCTCGCACGGCGATCAAGGGCCAAGCCACGGCGGACTTCGTCGTGGAGTTAACATTCCCTCACGGTCAGGCCCATGCCGGTCGACTGCACTGAAGGCATGCGTTGACGGTTCGGCGACCCACTTGCGATCGGGGTGGATCGTTCTCATTAGCCCCGACGGACAAAGCTTCACAAATGCCGTGCGTTTCGGGTTTCGAGCGACCAACAATGAAGCCGAATACGAGGCCCCGGTAGGCGGGCTCGACACGGCTCTCGCCACTAGACGTTCGTCGCCTCCATATCTTCATGGACTCCCTTCGGTCGTGAACCAAGTCAAAGGAGAATATGAGGCACGCGGCGAACAGATGATCAAATACCAGGAGCTGGTCGCCGAGATGTGCACGAAATTTGAAGAAGTACAAATCGAACAAGTCCCGAGAGAGCACAACTCTCAGGCCGACGCCCTATCCAAGCTAGCATCGTCGGATGGGGCAGCCGATTTCTCTAATATCCAAATTACAAAGTCAGAAAGGCCAGCAATCGAAAGAAACCTGGTGGCCACAGTTGCCGTTGCCGAAGAAAGCTGGATGACTCCGTTCATCACATACTTAAAGGACGGGACGGTCCCTGACGACCGTATCAAAGCTCGCCAACTCCAGCTCCGAGCGACCAGATACACCCTATTGGACGATCGTATTTACAAGCGAGCTTTCAGCCTTCCCCTCCTCAAGTGTATTACACCGGAGGAAGGACAACTCGTTTTAGCCGAGATCCACGACGGAATCTGTGGAAATCACGCCGGCGGACGAGATCTCGTCCATAAGACAACCAGGCAAGGTTTTTTCTGGCCGTCACTTCAGAAGGATGCGATCGCCTACGCCAGGTCGTGTCATAGATGTCAAGTAATGGGACCAAGTATTAAAATCTCCCCCGAGCAGCTCACCTCAATGTACAGCCCATGGCCATTCGCTCAATGGGGCATCGACCTTATAAGTCCCTTACCGACGGCTCCAGGAGGTCAGAGTTCGCCATCGTCGGTCGACTATTTCACAAAATGGGCAGAGGCCGAACCGCTAAACAAGATCGGCCAAGAGCAAGTGATCAAGTTCATCCGGAGAAACATCATATGCCGGTTCGGTCTACCCCAGGCCATCATCTCCGACAATGGAAAGCAGTTCGACGGCTTAGAAGTCATGCAATTCTGTGATAAGTGGGGAATCAAAAGGTTGTTCTCGGCTCCCTATCACCCTCAGACGAACGGGCAGGTAGAGGCAGTGAACAAGATCCTCAAACACACAATTAAAGCACGACTCGAATCCAGGCTAGGACGATGGGCGAGCGAGCTCCCAGACGTTTTGTGGTCTTACCGAACAACGACCCGCAATTCAACGGGCGAAACCCCTTTCGCCCTAGCCTTCGGAATGTGGCGGTGATTCCTGAGATCGCCGTCTCACCATCGAACCGAGCAAGCGATGACGATGGACACTGATGTGGCCCGGCGGATCGACCTCGACATGCTCAAGAACGCCGGCCGACCTCGGAGATGAAGAACACTATCCACAAAAGGAGATCCGAAAAGTTCTTCAATTCAAGGTCGGAAAGGCGGTTTCAAGTGGGCGATCTCGTCTCAAAAAGATCCAAACCCACACAGGTGTCTTTGGACCAAGTTGGGAAGGCCCCTTGAGAATATCGAAATGGTGACTAAGGAGCCTACGAGTGGAACACCCCGACGGTACTCGGATCGGTATCCTCGAACGCTGTACATCTGAAGAAATACTATCAATGATAACTTTGTATTCATTTTCAACTACCAAATGTACAAGGAACTTAACGAAATATTTTTGTTCTCTATCCCATCTATTCTGGCGATCGCCCCACAATCATGTTACATACCGTCGAGGATCGCTGCTCAAGAATGACAATCCGAGGTAGAAAACAATACACCATGGCACCGGAGGTCGATGGAACCAACGGCTTCGCCCATGCAAGGTTCCTTCGAGCTTAGATCGCCCGCCTTCGTTTGGATACGAGGCCGGCGTAGCCAAGGACCCTCCAAAATAAATCGGTGGACACGATCGCCGCCCTCAAAGGTCCATCATCTAACATGGTGAACCGACAATGCGACGTGCCACAAACCCCACAACGCACACCGCCGAGGTCGGCCATCTCCATGGTGGCCGAGGTGGAAGCAGAGCTGACAAGCCGCGGGCGTGGAGTCGAATAAACCAACGACGCCCCGCGCAAGGTTTCCTCCAGACCAAGATCGCCCACCTTTCGTTTTAACACAAGGCAGGCGTAGTCTATCGGAGGACCCCCCACAAAAAGTGAGTCGCGGGATACACAACATCCCTCGCACACAAAGACTCGATAAGGGAGGCCGATCCATCGAACACCCCAACCATACTGCACTGGCCGAACCGACGAAGCTGAAGATAGCCCGCCGGACGACCTAGTTTTTGTTCCCTTACTTACAAGAAGTAAACAAAAACAAGGGGGCAGAGATGGGTCGAGCTAATCCCAAACACGATCGAACAAAAGGAACCATACACGATCGGCCTCACTCAAACAGATCCGCTCAAACACGCGCGGGACGACCGAAGTCGTCCAACAAAAATTACAAGTAAGAATTCCGATTCAAAACATATCGATACGTTCAACACTCAGACAATCGATCGGATGAACAAAACGTCGAAAGCAATCATACACATATTTGTAAAGTTGCACGCAAACATTCAAAGGCGATCGTACGAAAAGAAGAACACTTTATTCGTGACGCAAGTTTAGTACATGACGGGGCCCGAAGGCATTACAAAAGGAAAACGAAAAGTACATAGTGCTGAAGGAAAACAATAAAAGCCTCTAAGGCTCTGCCTACTGGTCTTCGCCCTCGGTTTGCGGATCGGCTTCGGCCTCGGGATGAATGAGTTTTCCCGAGTACCAACTCAAGTCGATCCCGAAGTCGGCCAAGTCAAGGATCGGCAGGGAGAACTCCGGGTGCAAAGGATGCGCAAGGGCGTAAGATTTGAAGCTCTCCATCAAGGGACCGATCTCGATCCCTGCCTCTTTTGCGGCTCCTGACGGCGTCGTATGCCAAGTAATAGGCAAACTACGGCGAGCGCCACACTTTGGTAGGATCGGTCTCGATCGCCTTGATTGGCCTTTCAACTCCGCGGCCACTTTCTCGGCCTCCGCCGATCGGCAACCTTGGCGGCATTCTCGCCCGGGATTTCTCCACTCTTTCCTTGCCGCGGCCCACTCACCGCTAAGCCGGCCAACCATCGCCTTTAGTCCGTCGCCTCCTCTGCGACGCCGCAAGCTTCGGCGGGCTTCGCGCCTCGTCACGGACCGATCGATGCCTCCTTGGAGCGGCTCGGCTCTGCGTCAATCTATCCACATCCCGCTTGGCCCTTTTGGCCGCCTCTCGTACTCCTTCTCCATAGCCCGGATCTGTTGGCATCCTCGATATTGCTCCGGCGGCCTCGAGGTCGCGATGGAGATGAGCGGTGAGGGTCGCCCCTCAAAGTCCCTTGCGGCTGACGGCCATCGTCGCCGCCTCAAGAGCCGTGGCAACGGCCGCTGCATGGCATCTCCAGATCGCCGACGAGCGATCGCATCGAGGTCGGCCGCCCAAGCCTTGGGCAAAGAGGTGGTGGCCTCACGAACGTAGCGGGGATATCAAGAGGTTGTTGCGGAGCCTTGCTCGACGAAAGTCCAAGACCATAGAGAAACGTCCGGATCGGCCAGACGAACCTCGGCGCAAACCAAGGAAACCAAAAGAGTTAGCCTAAGACTTACTCGTAACGCGTAGCTCGGAGAGTTCAAAACATTCTCACTGTTGACCGGCTCTGGGTCACGGCCAAAAAGGGCTTTCCCGAGGAGTCTCGGCGTCGCCGATCGCCGCCCTTTTCAAGTAGCCGAAGGCGACTGAGCCGGACGCCGACGGTCTGGGACCAGCCCTCCGCCATCCAATGGAAGAAACGGGGAGCGGCGATCGGCGGCTCCAAGATGGTTAAATCCGCCTCCCGACGGAAGGGACGCCTCGGCCTCCGCCTCTGCGGTTGCGGCTGAGCCGTTCCTCACCTTCGCTTCGGTGACTGACCGCACCCAAGCTTCACCACAGGGTGGCGAGACGACGTCGCGGCAACGCGACCCGCTTTTCTTTCCCATGTGAAGGCGACCGAGAAATCCGGGTTAGACATGGCGATCTCACGAGGTAGCTCGGTGATCCGGGAAAATAAGTCTCGCCAAAGAAGAAACTAAAACAAGTTAGACACTTACGTAAACGTGGCGACCTCGAGACGATCGCCTCGTAAAAGAGTGGATAGAAAGTCATACCAGTGTGCCTTCGGTGGCGAGGGAAGCAAACAATGAGCTCCCAATCGGTGAGTTTCGTGATCGATCGATCGAACGTCTTTATAGGAAATCGGCAATGCACGAATCCGCTCCCGCACGATCGAGAAATCAAAGGGGAGATCGTCACCGACGGAACAAGGGATCCCGCAAAAGGGAAACAAAATTAGATCACCAAGGAGTATCCAAACGAAGGGAGAAAGGAAACCCTTACTTGGATTCCTCTCCGAAAATTGGTAGGGATATCCAACTCCTCCTCCGGCGGTTCGCTCGATGCCGACCTCCAGGCACCACCAACCCAAAGACCACTTTTTCAGGTCGCCTCGGGTCTTGCTCGGCACCCGGTAACCACCCTACCTGGCGACCTTGGATATGGTACCCGCCGATCGACCCTTTCGCACGGTCGGCTTAAAAAGATAAGTCATCTCTCCCGCAGAAGGCAAGCGAAACAACCTGTGACCGCCAAATAACGCTGCAGTGCCGATGTCTGCACAGCGCTTCGGCCACCAAGAGGCGCCAAATTCCAGTGCGATCGCAGATACGAAACGGCGAACGGCAAGGGAAACCGCAGACCGGGCACTGTGGTCATTTCGTTGATGGCGACCATGCCCTGGAGGCCGGGTCGGCGCGTTCGTTCTCGGCGGGCACGTGCAATGACACATCGAGGATATGGTATTCGCCCTCCAGTGGGTCATGTCCTTCCGTGTCGCCGAACTCGGATCTCGACCAAGAGTCCATTGAGACGGTTCGGCAGCCTCGAAACTCCGTCCGCTTCACATGTACATAGGGATATGCGGCGAGTAAGCTTCGAAATCAAACTCCTGACAGGGCCCGGCAATACCCTACATAACTCTAGCAAAAGACCTATAAACCTGGACAGAGACGCTGACCTTTTCCCAAGACAAACTTTTCATTTCGTCTTCCTCCACCGTCGACGCATCTCTCTCCTCCGCCGCCGCAGAGCCCGCCACTACGGCCTCATTAAAAGCTCCGCAAGCTCTGGGTGTAATCCCCGCACGAATAGCCTCTGCGGCCGTTTCCACGGGATTCCCACAGAATTTCCTCCGTCGGCGAAGCCGGCGCGAAGTGCTTCCGACCTCGAAGGCCTTAGATCCTCCCGACATATTCTCAAAAAGTTAAGGGAGAGGGAAAATTGGGTTTCTTACCTAAAGAAAGGAAGACGGCCAAGACGGCAAGTTACGGAAATTTTTGCAGAGTTTCAAAGAAGAAGGCAAGGACGCGTAAAAGATAAAATGGAGTAGCCCTAGCCCCTTTTATAGATGGAGGCGGGGTCTCGGGCAAATAGGCGAAAGTCCGAGGGCGGGATGCAACCGATGCCTGGGCGCAACAAATGCGGCCCTCGAGTCCCGCAGACGCGTCTTTTTCGAGGGCGCGCCAATCGACAAAGTTCGACGAACCGTCGGACTCCTCAATAGAAACGCGACGCGTGTCCTTGCATTGTTTCGAGAGCCCGCGTCTCTTTCCCGCCGCTCCCCGCAAAAGGAGATCGTCCAAATTTGAAATCGACGCCTTGCCTAAAACATTGGCGATCGCCAAAGTGCCACCTCACCCCGTGTTTTCAACATCGAGCCGAGTGGGGGCAATTGTTGTGCGGCATTTAAACACGCCTCGAAGGCGATCGTCATAGCAATGGAAGTCTACCATGAGGGATATGCTCGGGCAAACACCCCGAACTCTAAGCACTACGGCGATCGCCTTTTGTTGATCGCGATCGTCTTTTGTTGATTAGGCGATCGCCCTTTGTCGCTTGGCGATCGCCTCGTGCCACGTATTAATCGAGATCCGTCAGAGTCACCAAAGCCCAAATATCGGGCCGACCCGCGTGCGAGATCTCAAAAGGTGCCGACAGACAAGATCGGTGCCCACCGCCTGTCACCTACTTCACCTACCAACAGGCCGCATTTATTGCGAGCAGTCTTGTGAGACAAGACTGTGCTCACGTCTGTCACCTACTTCACCTACCAACAAGATCGCCGAAAAGGTGGGTGACAGCTGCTCGGGCGCATGCGAGTTCCCGTCGGACTGCATAACCGATCGCCAAGAACTACCGCGACTTTAAGGAAAAAGCCCCACGCGACGAGACGATCGGCCGTCTTATTATAATATAAATAACGACGATCACGCGATCGCAGAGGGCCCTCAGAGCTTGGTCTGCTATAAATAGAAGGTCCATAACACGTAACAAGGACCGCGAAATACACAAAGAAACAAGAGAGAGAAAAGAGAAAGACATTCTCACACATAGAACATCCATAGAAAGAATTCACAGATCTCCATATCTGATTCTTCCGGCATTCTATACGCTCCACAGCTTAGAAAACTAGAATCCTTTACACTCTTTGTGATAGATTCTAACATTAATATTTGTACTCAACCGTATACTTATTAATAAAATCTCGCGAGAGCATTCAAGCCCGGGATTAACAACCCCGGCAAATCTTGTGTCATTTAATTTCTCACGGACGTGCTCCCGCACTTGTTGGTTACTCGATCATTCCAGCAACCTTATCTTCGGATAATATTTTGGGTAACAACATCTTACTCAACCAATCATCAACGAAATCACCAAGTCTCCAAAATTATTCAGATATTAAAAGAAAATATCAATGAAATTCTAAAATCCAACATGACAAAAAAAAATATCAACAAAAATTAAGACTTTGGCGTTGAAACTAAAAACATACCAATAAAAAAAACAAGATCAAATCCATATTTCTAAAAAGAAATAAACTGAAAAACGTAATTAATAATTTGTAAAATGTAGACATATCTTACTCTAGTTTCCAGGGAAGAATAAAAATAAGGGATTTTGTATAGTTCTAACCACTATACTCATAGTGGATTCAAGAAGTATCCACTTCTTATAAAGGGTTTGAGGTAGGACCACTGGCCCACCTTTACTTCATTTTAAAAAAAAAAAAAAAAAAAAGCTGCATGATTCTCCTACTTTGCGGACAGAAAATTGAAGGCAACATTATTGTTGCTGTCACTGGGCCCACCATTACTTTATTGCACTGAACGTGGGTTGCTTTATTTTTTGACCAAAAAAATGGAATTGAAGTGCATTGTCATGATTGGTAATAAATAGGGTACCACTCCTACTCTTAATTCCATTGCCATCGGTACCCACCTTCTATAGAAAAAAAAAGTTCATACTCTCTTCCTCCATTGTTGTGTTAGTTTTAATTTTTTTTAAGTTCTGGGCAACGACGACGACGGCATGGAGTGCAAGGCTTTCACGGTTCGGTACGGCGGAATATGGGATGACAAAGTATATAATGGCGGAGAAGAGCGGACTTTCTACATTCCTGTACAAACGATAAGTATCTACTCCATCAAGGAAAATATTAATTTCATTATGATGTCGAGATCGTTAAGTTTTGAGTATGAATTATGCTATTTATCAACGTCTATGAGAGGCGTAAGTGTGAGATTGGGTTTGAGTACCGATGAGCAACTACATCGGTTGTGTGAGGTCGAGTTTCAGCCGACATTATATGTGGTGCACGCTCCGATAGATGATGTTTACAGACCTGCTTTTGATTTGAATTTATCTACGACGTACGACTATGAGTCCGGATACTCGCAATATCCTCAGTATTCACAATTCGAGAACCGCGGAGATCAAACACAAGGCGGGATTGGAAGTGGCGAGGATTCCTACTCAAGATCAAACACAAAGGCAGTCCACATTTTTGATGTAGTTGAAGATGATGATGATGGCGATGATGAAGACTATGTCTTGGAATCGAGAGCTCGGATCGACTGATGAGACTGATGAGGAATCAGAGTCTTTCAATTTACAATGTGGCACTTTGACCGACTTTGTTGCATGGGTTCATACGCAAGGTGGGGTGAATAAGTTGTTGTCGATGTTGACGGATAGTAGCCGAGCTCCTCTTCGCGAAGAAGCGGAATGCTCAGAGGAAGCAGAGGACATGGAAAATTGGTTAGTCCCTATGGTTCCACTAGATGCTACGGCTTCACTTGTTGTTAGTGATCTTGATAAGTTGCCTGAAGGGGAGCTCGGTCTCCACGACATATTTTATGGCAAAGATATTCTTATTCTTGCCGTAGGTTTGTGGCACATGGAACAAAGATCTGAATTTGCCATTCCTAGATCGTGAAGGATCGGATTTATTTCACGCAAGTACTCGATGATTGTTCCGAAGTTCTGCCGAGCACGTCCGGCCGTCGGACGCTTTTCAGATTCTGCCGACTGCCGAGCACGCCCGGCCGTGACGCTTGCCATTCTCGCCGACTCGGCCAGATCGAGCCGAGTGCTCGCTGGATCCGGCCGACGCTTGCCGATCCGCCGAGCGTTGCCGCTGGCCGCCGGCCGCCGAGCGCGCTTCTGTATCCCGCCGGCGAGTCCGGCATGGTCGGGCCCCTTTCTGCCTGGAGCGGCGGGCGTGGCTGTAGGATGCGTGGCGTGGCTGTAGCCGCCGTGCGTGGAGCCCGGTGCCGCCGGCGCTCTGTGCCGTCGCACTGGTCTCGTTTTCAAGATATTTTCGATTATATCAAAATATTAGGTGAATTTTGTATTTAATTCAAATATCAATAAGTTTTGGGTCTAATTTACAATTACCAAAAATATTTCACTGGTTTTATAAGCAGTTTTTACTATTTTTTTATGATTTTTTTTTTATATATTTTGGGTAACTATTGTAATAAGAGGTGATGTTTGTATTCAATTCAAATATATTCAAGTATAGGGTATTTTTTCAATTATAAAAAACATAAACAGAAACTTGTTCACAGTTTGTTTTCTGATTTTTTTAAAAAATTTGGGTGAAAGTAGAATTATTGACTAAAGTAATGGTGGGCCCAGTGACAGCAACAATAATGTTGCCTTCAATTTTCTGTCCGCAAAGTAGGAGAATCATGCAGCTTTTTTTTTTTTTTTTTTAAAATGAAGTAAAGGTGGGCCAGTGGTCCTACCTCAAACCCTTTATAAGAAGTGGATACTTCTTGAATCCACTATGAGTATAGTGGTTAGAACTATACAAAATCCCTAAAAATAAGGTAATACATAACAAAACCCAATTTTAAGAAGTAAACGAAATAAGTCAATAATTCATAAAACAAAAACCAATGTTGAATCAATATCTCTAGATTCAAAATTCTAACAAAAAATAAAAATACTATAAACACATAAACAAACTCAATTTCTAAACTAAATAAAAATAACAGATCGAGGAGTTCCACTAAGTCTTATCAGTTTGTTCCACCACATGAAAAAGGAAAGTTTCTAAGGAGCTCTAATGGTGCTCTTTATGGATGTTAGTCGCGGTATACTTTACTTACAACTTAGAAAGGGGATTGTTGGTCACAAAGTATACAGTAAACAGTTTAGAAGGGAAAAATACAATAAGTTGTATGATTTTCGAAGTTAATTACGTAGCGGAAGTCTGATAGTGAGTTGCTGTAAATACAGCAACTGAGTACTCTCCTGTTTGCTTGATGCGTACAGGGTTTTCACAATGTATATTATAAACCACAGTTATGAATGAAAATGGTAAGGACGAAAATAAATAATACACATAATTAAGTGGTTCGAGGTAAACCCCTCTACGTCCACTGGTCCTCCACACAGGAGTAAAACGTTTATTAAAATCACTGCGTACACTACTACGTGACTTTAATTAAAACTATCTTTGTATCGTTCACACAGATTGATATATGGACCACTGCTTTGGCCGTTCACACAGATTGGCTTCAGCCTTTTTGACTTGCTTCTTCTCACACAGATCGAAGCTTCGTCTTTAATGTGATTCTTCCCACACAGACCGGAATATGCAAGGACTTAGTCCACACAGGGCTAATGTTGATGTCAACGGTAAAGATGGTAGAATGATTCCAAACAGCAATTATATGTTTTACGAGCGTTCACTGTATGCTGTGCTGTTTGCGTTGAGGACTTATATTTATTCGCTTAGATATTGCTGTATGCTCAGGAAATATACTGCTCTTTTGTAGCTAGATTGTCAGAGCAATCTGTCAGATGTATGGCGAGAATAAATAATGTAAGTGAGCAATGTCCTCTTGCTTGGGACTATTTATAACCTTGGAAATTGATCCGTTATAAATGTAGTCGTTGTCCGGTCGGTGATATGTAGACGTCTCTGATTGGCGGCGGCTGAATGTTGAATTAAAGGCAGCTCGCATTTAATACTTCAGACATTCTTTTCGACTTCGAATTAGATACTCTTCAGCGCGTTCAGACTTATCTTTTTCGGCCGCATTAAATGTTGTCCTATCAGCAATAAATGATGCTTTAACCGTGAATACTTTATGAATAAACAATATTTATTTCACAACGGTTTAAAGATATTCTTCAGTCTTATTGGATGTGTTTTACTTTTCCCAAGTAAAATACCTACAGTCAGACTATTGTATCCAACGTAGTTAACTTCTACTGTATGAAGATGTGGGCTCTGTAGGATTGAACTCTGTAGAAGATCTCTTGCTGTATGGATGGGTTGTACAAAGTTTCCTAACAGCTTCCATACATGGCGAAATTCTGACTTCTGAAGACTTCTTTGATGTACATTGGCGATTATCAAAACACGAAAAATTATCCTAACAATTTCCCCCTTTTTGATAATGCCAAAACTTCCTATAGATACAAAGAGGCTGTATTCGAGTCTTATGTTCGAAAGATCTGATATTCATGACTTAGTATAGAAATTTGAAATGCTCGGAGGCAAGTTCTAAAATGAAAATCATACATGACTAAGTGTATTACTGTAATACCCGGTTGTAAATTCATTCATTATCATTCAGTAATTATCATTCAGAAATTGTCACTCAGTAATTTTTCACTCATTAATGATCATTCATCATTCACGTTCATTCATTTGTGTTCATCGTTGGCGTATTTTAAGCCGTGTGTGAGTTGCCGATCGTCGTTCAACTTCGTTTGAGAATCGAGACGAGAGTATTATCATAATCATCGTGATGGGTAGTCTTGTGTTGGAAGTATCACCTATTGCATGTTATTGGACTCAATTATATTCATACAAGTATCATATGTCGAATCATTTATCATTGGTAACGAGAAGACGGAGTTGTCGGATTTTTGTCATTTCCAGCAGTGAGTCACGACCGTAACTGATCATCATTATGGCCGTAACATGCATTCGTGGAATTGGTGTCTTTCTGGACGAAGACAACTTGCGGTCGTAAGTCATTCTGTTGTGTCGAGATTTATACATCTCAACAGGCGATCGGCACAGAGACCGAGTGACCGAGCCAGAGTCAAATGAACCACAGCACACCTGCAGAACGGAGGTCCCAGACCAAGTCCAAGTGCCGAGCGATCGACATCCAAGGCGATCGTCTCTTGGCACCTGGCGATCGACTCTGGTGCCCGACCAAGGACGACCGCCTCATGCCATGCAAAACCAGCATCCGTCAAGCCAGCGAAGACCGAATCTCGGGATAGAGACCCATGTGCAGATCCGGAAAAGGCGCCGGTCCTTTGACCCCAGCCTGTCACCAGCTTTCACCTACCGACAGACCCGCCGAAAGGTCCAAGGTGGGACCTCCCGAGACTGCGACAGGAGACGCGTGTTGTCCTCTCATTGGCTTGCACAGCTGGCTGCCAGCAGCAGCCGCGGACTTTAAGGCAACCAGCCCATGTGCTATGGACGATCGCCCCTTATTATAATACAGGAAATACGATCGCCCGTCAGTACAAAGACATCCCAGCTCCTATAAATAGAATGCTTCCTGCACTTGGAAATCTCTATAGCTTTTCTGTCGAACTCTTGGCAACGCTATACACTTCGGACATCTTTGTATCTCTCACTCCCCAACCTCTTAATCCTAAGACGGTCGGCAGAAACGAGAACAAGAACTCAAAGTAACTCTAGTTCTTCCGGCAAACACTCAAGAGCTAGACAACTAGGATCTTTTACACTCATTGTAATTGCATTCTTACATTAATATTTGTACTCCAATGTATTCGTATTAATAATATCTCGCAAGAGCATTCAAGCCCGGGCCTAACAAACCCGACAAATCTTGTGTTATTCACTTCCCCACAGACGTGCTCTCGCATCTTGTTTGTCGCTCGACCATTCCAGCAATATCATCTCCGGATAATATTTTGGGCAACAACAATTGGCGCTAGAAGAAGGGCATCTTAACCTTCATTTTCTTACCGACCGTCCCGAAGAACACTCACTGTTCTCCGGGGCATATACTTGAAGAAACACTCACTGTTCTTCAAAGAAAAACCTTCAGAGTCATGACGTCTGCCACCATATCGAAGAGAGCCACTCTCCGTACCGCCGGACATCACATCCCGGCTCAATTCGAGCCCCAGCCGACGGCAGAGGGTAGCCGCGGCGACGCGAGACTCTCGATCCCACACCTGAGGGACGACCCCAGCCTTTCGCTCGACCAGTTCCAAACTGCGGAACAGATCGAGGAGGCTATGGCTATCCTAAAGGAGTGACGGAGAGCATGCGCAGCACCCCCTATAACTCCCTCGACCATCCGCCACGTGGGCAACGGAAGTTCAAGGGGTTACTGGGCGAGCGATCGCCAGAAAGCCGCGATTCGCGAGAAAAGGCTCTCACAAGGCGGGATGGTTCCATCTTCAGCCGCTTAGGGAGAGATCTGTCATGGTGACCGGGGCATTCTGGCCCCAACCACGAGGCGACGGAATCTGAATCCGTCACCAGGAGTTCGGCATACCCAACTCCCAGTCAAATACAGGACAGCCGTTTGGCCCTCTTCTGCTGAAGAGTCGAGCCACGCGGCAAGGACATCATCGACGGCGGAGCCAGGTGGTCAGTACTTGATTGCCTCGGCTCCCGCTCCGAGCACCTAGCCACGAACAGTCAGACCGCAGCGATGGCCGCTATGCAACGCCAGCTCGATGAGATGAAAGCGCTCTTGGATGCTGGGGCAAGCACCAGTAGAAAGATCATCGGACCGACTGAGCCACTCGCGGTCCACATCGAGCTCGCCCCCATGCAACCAAGGATCGCTCCTCCCAAAACACCTTTATATGAAGGGAGATTGGACCCCGAGACTTACCTAAGTAAGTTTCGGATTTACATGACCGGGTGTGGGGCATCAGACGCGACTGGGTGCCGAATGTTCCCGTTGACCCTGGGCGATCTAGCCCATAGGTGGTACACCTCATTGCCACCGCGATCCATCAGCTCCTTTGAGCAACTGGCGAGCGACTTCACGTCGTACTTCGCCACCAAGGTCGCTCGACCAGAAGGTCCCCACCACATGATGAAAATTAGGAAGGGGGAAGACGAATCCGATGAAGACTACATCGACTGGGTGGATGAGATAATCCTCAACGGCGAGCCCGTAAGCGACGAGATCGCCCTCTACTCGGTTCTAGGGGGATTCAGTGGTCTTTCGCCCATGTTCAGGCACCTTACGAAGGACATCCCCCAACCTACGCGATCTTCCGCGCCAAGGCCGCAGACTTTTTGGCCAGGCAAAGATTGCTCACCCTTCGCCAAGACGAGGGGGCAGAGACGGCGATCGCCAATTCCAGCAAGGCAGTCGCCAAATCACCCGGTGATCCCAAAACCTTTGAGGATATGGAAGTCCATCTCCTCCGCAACTTCAATCAATCTCCGGCCCACATCTTTTACGCCATCCAGGGGTGCGTGCGGCTAAGCAAGCCGAAAGCGGTAAGGGACCACGATCATCTGGACCGCAATAAATTCTGTGCTTACAACAAGAGTCCCGGCCACAACACCGATCAATGGCGCGACCTCCTCAGACAACTCTGGAGATTGTTCGAGGAGGGCAAGCCGGACAGTCTAGTCAATTAGCCGGACCCTCAGGCGAAAAGGATCAAGGGTCGCGATCGGCGACCGAATGACGATCATCAATCTTCCGACCCGATCTCCGAAAAGGCTACTGCCCAAGCAACATCTCCAAATATAGAGGACTCGCTCGCCATCTAAAGTTCATCAACTAACATGATGGACCTGTAACACCCCCAGATTTAACCGGAAATATTACAGCGCCGTGGGCCCCGAGATGGAACCCACAAGGCTAAAAGAAATTTTCGCAAACATTTACAAATCCCAAGAGGCCAACGACGGTACTATCCTTAAAAATTCACAAAGACATATAAAATACATTTATCAAAAATCGTCGTAAAAACTCGTTTGAAATCGCAAGGCCAAACAGCCGACACTCAAAAGTTTAGAAAACGATTTCCAAAGTAACCTCAGTTACTAGATACCAAAAGAGCATTTCAAAATACTCGCGCAGCGGAAAAAGACCAACCATAAAGATACTCTAGCAGCGGAATACAAGAACCAATCAAGAAACTCAATGCACACAACATGTCCTAGCCAGTATCCTCCGGGAAGCTCATCTCTTCACGACCGCTACAAGCTTGATACTCCAAGAACCTAAAAAGAAATCCCACGACGGGGTCAGCCATAATATCCAACAATGATAATCGTCACAAAACATTAATAATTACATACCAACGAGAATACAACATAAGAATACGACCAACGTAATCTTACCGCCATAACTTTACTTACTCAAGTAATTCTCATCGGAATAACCATTATCACATTTTACATCTCATACTCGATTAACCAATAAACTCGAACATAATATCTGTATTGTACCTCAAGCAATACTCAAGATTCTCAAACTATCATCGCCAACTCACGATACGGAAATATACCAGTTCTGACCAATACGATCCATCGGATAGTATCATTAAATCCCAAGACGATAACCGGTTGTCCATCAAAAGACAATTACCAAATGAAAATATGGAACATACCTTGAGATATGATGTGCCACGATAATCATATCAGTCTAATCCGAGATCAGAACAATGTAATACGGACAAGGTCCTAACACAAGACCTACAAATGCATACTCATATGACAACGTCAATATGCTCAAAAACAATAACAACTATGTATACTCAATGGAAATCCCATGATCCAGCGCCCTCAGCATAGATCCCAAGATGATCCTACAGATCAACACGAGGTGGATAACCAACAATATACATGTGCACAACCATAACACAATACTGGGTAATCCAACGATCCAGCGCCCTCAGCATAGATCCCCATGATGATCCCGTCGGACCAACCCATGGTGGAAAACCTGTCCAGCGATCCAGCGCCCTCAGCATAGATCCCATGATGATCCCGTCGAACCAACGCATGGTGGACATTCGATCCAGCGCCCTCAGCATAGATCCTCATAATCCCATCGGATTATTTACACAACAAAAACAACACAATATGCATATACATATGCAAATCAACACGTTCATCAACATGAACAATATAACATGCACTACAACATGACAATTTACTAGGACTACTTCATGTTCAACAACATGAAGGAAAATGTACGAGACCAAAATAAATAACACTAAACCATAATCAATATGGAATACTTGCCCCGAGTCCTTCGGGAGCAACCTCGATGTCCAATCATCACCGATGATTATCCTCAATGCTCGACGATCCAAACGTATCATGAACCATAAATACTCGAATCCTCGTCTTTATCACAACGTATCCTCGATACCCAAATATGTCAATAACCGAAATAAATCACATACATCATGATTTAACTCCCAGAATCGGAATGACAACATATAATCATTGCTATATGCATTATAAACGAAATGAAACTGAAACCATTCATTAAACATTATAACTGAGCAAGTAATAACTTTCCTCGATACCGATACGATGATGATGAAGCCTCTACCAGTCACAATGCCTTCATCTACGGGCTCCTCGGCCCCGACCGAAGCAATTCACGAACATACTCGAACATGACCGCAACATACGGTTATACTCACCGATCAATAATCTCAACCTATTGAAATAATTGATTAACATACAATCCGATAACAATCAATAACCGACATAGCCAACCAATCAAACTCAACGGATCAACAATACCTCGATCATACACAAAACCAAACAATACAACTCAAACCAATCAAACACGAATTCAAGACAACACTACGATTCCACATTCAATCTTAAATACTTACAAGTTTCCTCCTTGTATATTCGTAATAAAACCAATTACCGATTATCATCATCAATCCGGACAATCCGATTAATTATAGATAATCATATTCCAAGAGTTCCACAACTTATTCCGAAATCACATTCAAAGTCCCCAAACGGCATAATCTGATGTGTTCTAACATCTAAACAATCCTTATTCACAATTCAAGGTGTATGTAATCATGTTATTCAACATATATACTTCTCATAACATCATGGATTACAACAAACTATCAAGAACATCGAGATTACTACGATTCCATAATCATAACGACATAATCAAGGTATTTGATCATCAATTCATTATCTTCCCTTAATAAAATTCCCATAATTACCAAGAATAATCACAACACTATCAATTTCATCACCATTCATACGAAAACGTGTAGAATTTCCCAAGTTCTACTCATTGAGGCATTTCATCGAACACTTTGAAGGCATAATCCAAATCAATCATTTTAACGAAGAAATACTCGAATTTGTTCCACAAAACTTCAAGGATAATGTATAATCTCAAGAATACAACAAGGTTCCATCAATAATCTGAGTTAAAACGAATCAATTCGGCCAAATCATCAAGAAACTCCAAAAATATCCAAAACCAAGTGTTTAGGTGTTCTTACCTTCGATCCGGATGGAAGATGATGTTAATCCATGATTCCAACTTCCGAAAAATGTTGCTACATGATGTTCTTACTCAAATCCATCAACTTTGCTGAAGAAATTGCGAGAGGAACGAAGAAAAATGAAAAATGACAAGGGTGACTCGGTCCAGGCCTTATATAGGCCGAGACCTGCCGGCACATTACGTACGTAACCGGCGGGTCCTTACGTACGTAGCCGGACGCGGCCTAACCTTCTGTCCATTTCGTTCGGCACTTTACGACGTAATCGGCAACGCTATGTACGTAACGGCACTTACGGCCGTAATCGGACAGCCTTACGTACGTTATCCGCCGCCCTTACGCCCGGCGAGTCACCGCGACCGTGGATCGGCCACCTCGCGAGTCACCGCGACCATGCTCGGCCACCGCAGTCCTCTCGCCACGACTCGCCGCCCGTAACGCACGTAACACTTATTCCGTTGCGCACGTAATACGACGTTGACTTGCTACAGATTATGGTCGTGTTACGACGTAACACGCCCCGTATAACGCACGTAACACGACGTTGACTCACTGTCAACATCCTCCGCCGAAAGTTGCCGACACCGGTCCCACCGCCACCATGACTCGGTCTTGTCCGATGCCCTCGTTACGCACGTAATACCTTAGCCTTAACGCACGTAATCGTGCAATCTTACGACGTTAGCTCACCTTGTTAACGTACGTAATAATTTCATACTTAGCCAATTTCAACTGTTACCGCCTGTCTCGACATACCGAAAACACATACAAACATACTGAATACATATACTGGATCCAATAACATTCTTATACGATATACCCTATATCGAAAGTACGATAATCTGATACACGATATCCTCAAATGCAACTGTCGACCAGATACGACAATTATACCGATACTGACATCTCAGTCCTTTATTTATTTTATCCATACTGTACAGATTCCACGCTGTACAATATAACTTTGATAAAATAATATCAAACAACAATAGTAGAAATTTCGGATATTACATTCTACACCACTTAAAATAAGTTTCGGCCTCGAAACTTGCAATCCGTCATAAAAACAAACAAACATACGGTTCAACCAAAATATCCCAAAACCATCGCGACAACGATCGATCATCATCATTCTGAATAGCCAAAACCGCATACTTACAAATACGCAGGTCGACGATCTCCGGAGATACTAGCAAGCGATCTCACTGTATAGCCTCAATACGCTTACAATCACAATTCCATGAGTCTCAACAAAATTATATCATTGTCAGATGAAATAATCTATCCGTGACAAATCCTGTTTGCCTGATCGCATGATCAAGTTCCAATTTCGATAAGACAAATAATATCCGATATATCTGTGAAACAACTGTCCAAAATAATGACAACCAATCTCGAAACATCGACATAAAATTCGAACACTCAGATGATCACCAACAATGATCAACAATCAACCGAATTTATCATCGACATGATAAATTCCAATATGACCAACCAGAGGTCAAAACACAATCGAGAATATCATCAACGTGATAAACTCCAACATTACCAACGAACGATCAACAAAAATCGAGAATACCTTCACACGGTAAACTCCAACACGATCAACATAGAACCACAGAAACAGATATACGAAAGAATAACATTCTCAAAACGACAAATCAATCACGTACAGTAGATCTCAATAAACATACCCAACTGGCGAACATTTCCCTCGGCATACGAACAACGAATCGCAAATCGACGAACATACCAATTCATACCTGGAGTAGAAACGACCGCTCATCATCTAAAACAACCAACATGGGGTCACCATCCCCAAAGCTACAAAAGAAATCATTCAAAATCATTTATGGTAAAGTCACAATATTACCATACCAATGGAATCACATAGCACATATATCCTGGCTTCACAAAATCTAAAGTTCCAAAATTATATTATGTGCATGATCCTACAACACACGACATATTTCCCTTATCCGATAAATCAATCGATCATCCTTGCATAACCAAACGACCATACCAAAGTTCGGGTCCCTATTCATCGCACCATAGGAATGTCATAACCAGTTCGTGAGTCACACTCACAACTTCACCATGATATGCACTATGCACCAAATGCGTATGGTTATTAATCATATTTTCAAAACCAGTTTGAAATCATATAGTCTCGTCAAGAAGACAAATTTTCGAAAATTCTTTCAAAATTTTCAGAACTCAAAACATAAATTTTTGGTAAGACTGCAAAATCAATTTTCGAACCAACCGGCTCGCTCGTGTCAAGTTCTTGATAAAAAAATTCTTTTCAAATACACACGATTAAATAAAATGGGATTTATGCAAATGCTTGACCATATCGATACTCCTGTATACCAATTCAGCTCGTCACTAAATTCACTGATATTCCATCGGAAAACCACACGATAGAGTTCCAAAATCTCAAATATATAGACTCTGATAAAAACTCCTCCCCACATACTACTCGCAACGTAAATCCTTAATCCATCCTGGATTGCCTCAAATATGATATGACAAAATATTGAAATAAATCAACAAATCAAACACAACGAAAGACTTCCCGAGAAGTTCCATTTGAACAAGTAAACCAAAACCTCAAAAGGTAGGCACAAAATAAATAAACGATTGATAAAGAGTTTTACAAATCTCGGGAGTTTTAGAAAACAGAAAAGCTTTCTTTTGAAACATTTAGGGTCTCAGCCCGTATCTTGTTCCGCATTACAAGAAGTTTAAAAAGTAGAAAACTCTTTTCGGACAAAGTCCTGAGTTACAAAACTATTTCAAAATCGATTGGGTCTCGGCCCAAAAATCATTTTCCGTAAAACATCCGTAAAACATTCATTTTGAAAGGTATCATTTTCAAATGATCAAAAGCAGTTCATATATCTCAAAATGAATTAACATGCTACATGTTCTTCTCAACCATGCACAATATTTCTCCCCAAATGCACAATTCCGTTCCAAAATCTAACCAACATACTGATTTCCAAAATCATAGTTTCTCAAGATCATCAATCCTGTCCCACTCTGACATCTCATACTGTAACGCATGATATCTGCTGAATCTCAAAACATATCAACTTAGAACGGCAATAAATCTCAATGAAATTCAAAAATCCAAATACTTACAGATCGTGAAGCCGACGATTCCCCGTGATACTGGCACATGTCTCGACTTTAGAAAATACTCGACATGGATATTTTCAAAACACACGTTTGCCAAATCAGTTCGACTCAAGAACACAATACATCTCATTCCAAAGAATCTCGTTAACGCCATTTGGAAAAGTTATAACAAGCCCAGTACGCTACTGGCAAATCACATCACGCACAAGCCTGAGCGAACAATAAAAACTCACGGCTCTAATATTCGTCAATCGACAACTCGAATGACGCGACAAAAACATGACCCAACTCGACCCAAATGCCTAGGTTTTCTCAACCTAAGCTCCGATACCATATTCTGTAACACCCCCAGATTTAACCGGAAATATTACAGCGCCGTGGGCCCCGAGATGGAACCCACAAGGCTAAAAGAAATTTTCGCAAACATTTACAAATCCCAAGAGGCCAACGACGGTACTATCCTCAAAGACATATAAAATATATTTATCAAAAACCGTCGTAAAAACTCGTTTGAAATCGCAAGGCCAAACAGCCGACACTCAAAAGTTTAGAAAACGATTTCCAAAGTAACCTCAGTTACTAGATACCAAAAGAGCATTTCAAAATACTCACGCAGCGGAAAAAGACCAACCATAAAGATACTCTAGCAGCGGAATACAAGAACCAATCAAGAAACTCAATGCACACAACATGTCCTAGCCAGTATCCTCCGGGAAGCTCATCTCTTCACGACCGCTACAAGCTTGATACTCCAAGAACCTAAAAAGAAATCCCACGACGGGGTCAGCCATAATATCCAACAATGATAACCGTCACAAAACATTAATAATTACATACCAACGAGAATACAACATAAGAATACGACCAACGTAATCTTACCGCCATAACTTTACTTACTCAAGTAATTCTCACCGGAATAACCATTATCACATTTCACATCTCATACTCGATTAACCAATAAACTCGAACATAATATCTGTATTGTACCTCAAGCAATACTCAAGATTCTCAAACTATCATCGCCAACTCACGATACGGAAATATACCTGTTCTGACCAATACGATCCATCGGATAGTATCATTAAATCCCAAGACGATAACCGGTTGTCCATCAAAAGACAATTACCAAATGAAAATATGGAACATACCTCGAGATATGATGTGCCACGATAATCATATCAGTCTAATCCGAGATCAGAACAATGCAATACGGACAAGGTCCTAACACAAGACCTACAAATGCATACTCATATGACAACGTCAATATGCTCAAAAACAATAACAACTATGTATACTCAATGGAAATCCCATGATCCAGCGCCCTCAACATAGATCCCAAGATGATCCTACAGATCAACACGAGGTGGATAACCAACAATATACATGTGCACAACCATAACACAATACTGGGTAATCCAACGATCCAGCGCCCTCAACATAGATCCCCATGATGATCCCGTCGGACCAACGCATGGTGGAAAACTCCGTCAGCCGATCCGGGCCTCAAAGATAGATCCCATGATGATCCCGTCGAACCAACGCATGGTGGACATTCGATCCAGCGCCCTCAGCATAGATCCTCATAATCCCATCGGATTATTTACACAACAAAAACAACACAATATGCATACACATATGCAAATCAACACGTTCATCAACATGAGCAACATAACATGCACGACAACATGACAATTTACTAGGACTACTTTATGTTCAACAACATGAAGGAAAATGTACGAGACCAAAATAAATAACACTAAACCATAATCAATATGGAATACTTGCCCCGAGTCCTTCGGGAGCAACCTCGATGTCCAATCATCACCGATGATTATCCTCAATGCTCGACGATCCAAACGTATCATGAACCATAAATACTCGAATCCTCGTCTTTATCACAACGTATCCTCGATACCCAAATATGTCAATAACCGAAATAAATCACATACATTATGATTTAACTCCCAGAATCGGAATGGCAACATATAATCATTGCTATATGCATTATAAACGAAATGAAACTGAAACCATTCATTAAACATTATAACTGAGCAAGTAATAACTTGCCTCGATACCGATACGATGATGATGAAGCCGCTACCAGTCACAATGCCTTCATCTACGGGCTCCTCGTCCCCGACCGAAGCAATTCACGAACATACTCGAACATGACCGCAACATACGGTTATACTCACCGATCAATAATCTCAACCTATTGAAATAATCGATTAACATACAATCCGATAACAATCAATAACCGACATAGCCAACCAATCAAACTCAACGGCTCAACAATACCTCGATCATACACAAAACCAAACAATACAACTCAAACCAATCAAACACGAATTCAAGACAACACTACGATTCCACATTCAATCTTAAATACTTACAAGTTTCCTCCTTGTATATTCGTAATAAAACCAATTACCGATTATCATCATCAATCCGGACAATCCGATTAATTATAGATAATCATATTCCAAGAGTTCCACAACTTATTCCGAAATCACATTCAAAGTCCCCAAACGGCATAATCTGATGTGTTCTAACATCTAAACAATCCTTATTCACAATTCAAGGTGTATGTAATCATGTTCTTCAACATATATACTTCTCATAACATCATGGATTACAACAAACTATCAAGAACATCGAGATTACTACGATTCCATAATCATAACGACATAATCAAGGTATTTGATCATCAATTCATTATCTTCCCTTAATAAAATTCCCATAATTACCAAGAATAATCAAACACTATCAATTTCATCACCATTCATACGAAAACGTGTAGAATTTCCCAAGTTCTACTCATTGAGGCATTTCATCGAACACTTTGAAGGCATAATCCAAATCAATCATTTTAACGAAGAAATACTTGAATTTGTTCCACAAAACTTCAAGGATAATGTATAATCTCAAGAATACAACAATGTTCCATCAATAATCTGAGTTAAAACGAATTAATTCGGCCAAATCATCAAGAAACTCCAAAAATATCCAAAACCAAGTGTTTAGGTGTTCTTACCTTCGATCCGGATGGAAGATGATGTTAATCCATGATTCCAACTTCCAAAACATGTTGCTACATGATGTTCTTACTCAAATCCATCAACTTTGCTGAAGAAATCGCGAGAGGAACGAAGAAAAATGAAAAATGACAAGGGTGACTCGGTCCAGGCCTTATATAGGTCGAGACCTGCCGGCACATTACGTACGTAACCGGCGGGTCCTTACGTACGTAACCGGCGGGTCCTTACGTACATAGCCGGACGCGGCCTAACCTTCTGTCCATTTCATTCGGCAGCCTTACGTACGTAACCGGCAGCTGCTTACGTATGTAACGGGCACTTACGGCCGTAACCGAACACAGCCTTACGTACGTTATCAGCCAGTCCTTACGCCCAGCGAGTCACCGCGACCGTGGATCGGCCACCTGCGAGTCACCGCCGACCATGCTCGGCCACTGCAGTTCTCTCGCCACGACTCGGCGCCCGCCCGTAACGCACGTAACACTTATTCCGTTGCGCACACGACGTTGACTTGCTACGATTATGGTCGTGTTACGACGCAACACGCCCCGTATAACGCACGTAACACGACGTTGACTCACCATCAACATCCTCCGCCGAAAGTTGCCGACACCGGGTCCCACTGCCGACCATGACTCGGTTTTGTCCGATGCCCTCGTTACGCACGTAATACCTTAGCCTTAACGCACGTAATCAGTGCCAATCTTACGACGTTAGCTCACCTTGTTAACGCACGTAATAATTTCATACTTAGCCAATTTCAATCATTACTGTCTCGACATACCGAAAACACATACAAACATACTGAATACATATACTGGATCCAATAACATTCTTATACGATATACCCTATATCGAAAGTACGATAATCTGATACACGATATCCTCAAATGCAACTGTCGACCAGATACGACAATTATACCGATACTGACATCTCAGTCCTTTATTTATTTTATCCATACTGTACAGATTCCACGCTGTACAATATAACTTTGATAAAATAATATCAAACAACAATAGTAGAAATTTCGGATATTACAGGACCTAGGCACGAGATCGCCTCCCCCAACACAACGTATACCATCGAGGATCGACATCTAACTTTCCGATCCGAGGTAGAAGAGTGCATCCATGGTCCTGGAAGTCGATGGAACCGACAGCTTCGGCGATGCAAGGTTCCTTTGGGCTGCGATCGCTCGCCCTTCGTTTAAATACGAGGCGGGCGTAGCCGAAGGACCCTCCAAACAAATCTGTGGACACGTTCGCTCGCTCTCAAAGGTTCATCATCTAGCATGGTGGACCCGGACAATGCGACGCGTCCCTACCCCCGTCACAACGTATACCGTCGAGGATTGCCATCTAACATGACGATCCGAGGTAGAAAAGTGCTAACAAGCCGTGGACGTGGAGTCGATTAATCCGACGACGCCCCGTGCAAGGACTCCTCCAGACCAAGACCGCATGCCCTTCGTTTAAATACGAGGCGAGCGCAGCCTAACAGAGGACCCTCACAATAAAATGAGTCACGAGACAAACCTACAGGTGAAATGTCGCTCGCGCACAAGACACGGTCATGGAGGTCAGTCCATCGAACTCCGCGACCGTGCACGGTTCCTCTAAGTCGAAACAATCAGCTTTCCACGAGGGATCTTCAAAATTGAATATCGCAAGTACAAGACCGAAGATAGCTCGCCAAACGATCAGATCACCCAAACCCGAGACCAAAGTCCGCTCAAAGAGTCGCCCGTCATTATCTTAAACGATCGCCAGTGGAACCACCTTACCCCATGTCTTTAACATCGGAGCAAGCTGGGGGGCAATTATTGTATCGAGATTTATACATCTCAACAGGCGATCGGCACAGAGACTGGGCGACCGAGCCAGAGTCAAATGAACCACAGCACACCTGCAGAACGGAGGTCCCAGACCAAGTCCAAGTGCCGAGCGATCGACATCCAAGGCGATCGTCTCTTGGCACCTGGCGATCGACTCTGGTGCCCGACCAAGGACGACCGCCTCATACCACGCAAAGCCAGCATTCGTCAAGCCAGCAAAGACCGAATCTCGGGATAGAGACCCATGTGCAGATCCGGAAAAGGCGCCGGCCCTTTGACCCCAGCCTGTTACCAGCTTTCACCTACCGACATACCCGCCGAAAGGTCCAAGGTGGGACCTCCCGAGACTGCGACAGGAGACGCATGTTGTCCTCTCATTGGCTTGTACAGCTGGCTGCCAGCAGCAGCCGCGAACTTTAAGGCAACCAGCCCATGTGCTACGGACGATCGCCCCCTTATTATAATACAGGAAAGACGATCGCCCGTCAGTACAAAGACATCCCAGCTCCTGAAAATAGAAGGCTTCCTGCACTTGGAAATCTCTCTGACTTTTTTGTCGAACTCTTGGCAATGCTATACACTTCGGACATCTTTCTAACTCTCACTCTCCAACCTCTTAATCCTAAGACGGTCGGCAGAAACGAGAACAAGAACTCAGAGCAACTCTAGTTCTTCCGGCAAACACTCAAGAGCTAGATAACTAGGATCTTTTACACTCATTGTAATTGTATTCTTACATTAATATTTGTACTCCAACACATTCGTATTAATAATATCTCGCGAGAGCATTCAAGCCCGGGCCTAACAAACCCGGCAAATCTTGTGTTATTCACTTCCCCATGGACGTGCTCTCGCATCTTGTTTGTCGCTCGACCATTCCAGCAATATCATCTCCGGATAATATTTCGGGCAACAACACATTCTAGTTACGGCCGTAAGCACGAGGGTACAGCCGTATGTTTTGGGAGACTATGGCCGTAGCATGCATTCATTGGGCAGGAGGGTGTTTTTGACGAAGATAACTTACGGCCGTAAGTTCGGCAAGAAACGGCCGTAAGTGTTGTGTTACGGCCGTAAGGTAGCTTTGGTTACGGCCGTAACCCGATCAGTGCAGGCATTATTGTTTTTTCGACGAATCATTGTTACGGCCGTATGAAATAGATATTACGGCCGTAAGGCCGTTGACTTGGGAAGTTACGGCCGTAAGATGGCAGAGTTACGGCCGTAACTCTGCGCAGTTTATAAAGGCCTGGATGGGATTTTTATGCTCATTTCACATTTTCATCATTTTGGTTCTGAGAGAGAGTTTTTGTGGGAGAGATTATTCATCATCAAACACTTATGTGTTCGAGTTTAATCATCTTCATTCGTTTGTGGAGCTTGGGAAGTCGATTAATACTAGTTTTGGCGGATCGAAGAGGTTGGATCTTCAAAGGTAATTTTCTCCAAACCTTAGATTTCGATTCTATGATGGAATATAATGTTTTGGATGTTATAATCATGATATATGAAGAGGTATACATATGATTATGAGTTTGTATGAATATTCATTGGATTATTGAAGGAGTATTTGAAGAACACTTTGAATGTTGATTTGGATTTGGGGGTTTCGATTAGATGTTGTTGAAATCTCGAATTAGGTATTCATATTGGATTATTGATTGTGTTGGAGATGTTTTGTTCGATTGTATCACTCCTTGGAGGTTTGGTATCGATATAATTGAGGATTGATTGTAAACAATCGAAGATTGGTTACAACGTGTTTGTTATAATGTCCTAATGAATTTGGTTTTGTCGTATCGACGTTTTGAGTTGATTGTGATCATGTTTGATTCGTATATTAAGCGGATTGTTGGTAATTGTGTTATTCAAGGTTGTTCGAGCGACCGACATCTCATTTTAGGACGTTTGTTCGAGGAAGGACATTCTTCACCGGTGTTGAGTAAGTTAATTCTTACTCGGTTAAAAGGATACTCATTCCTTTCGTTGTTGTTCATTCATAATCATAATTCATTCATAGTGTAATAATCATGTTGAGACTTGTAATTATCAAACTAATCATTCAATTCACGAGGAACGACGGTTCCAATCATTTCAGTGAGCTATCATTCATTTCATTATTATTTCATCTCGGTGAGTGATTCTTGACCCTTGTCGGATTGTTATTCATTAATATTCATCATGGTCACTCTTGCTCATATGACCTTCTGGGTTCATATTGCGTGGTCGGGTGGTTATGTGTGGAATTTTTAGTCGGGCACACGATAGTCATGTGAAGTGTTCACCAACACAATGGACTGTGCACATAGTAATGTGCCTCCATAAGACTAATTAGGTACAAGGACGGGTGTGTCCGGACACTCGTCTTGTGCACTTGCACATCCCATTACGGGCGTACTATGATGCCCCTCTTCAGCTTAATTTCATAATTAAGATATATCATGATTGTGTTTATTCAACTCTTGAGGATTGTAGTTCTGTGTAACTGACCCCGTTGGGGGACATTGTTTTCAGGTCATAGCAAGGCAAAGGCACGGGAAGAGAACGTTGACGGCAAGGAGTTCTAGTGATACTAGTAGGGGGCCAAGTCTCTTATTTATTCATGTCATCTTGTTATGTAATTTCCGCTGCAGATTTCCATTCGAATATTCATTTTATTCAGTTTTGTATATTTTATCTTCATATAAAATATACATGTATTCTGTATTTCCTGGGTGTGTTGTACTTGAAACTCCTCATCGGAGTAATTGATGATATAATGTAGTTCGGTACTACAATTATATTATTTAATTCATTAATTTTCATTCATCTGGTGGGTCCCAGTTGGGGGTCCACGGCTTTGTAATATCCGCCTAATTTGGGGTGTTACAGTTACAACTTAACTTATGATTGGAGCGTAGACACAATCTTACAGAGTGTAATCTAGATAGAATACAACTTAATCTATGAATTGTTCGCATATAAGTTCTTATAGTTTGTGAATTAACAAGTTTGTACTTGCTGAAATATGGTAATACTTCGTAATTAAAACATTTAAATTGTAAGAGTAGATTATGAGCTGTAATCTTTCAAGAAATCAAATTTTATTGATACTTGGAGAATTACAAGGCTTGGAAGATAAAATACAAAGATAAGTACTGCATCGGGAAGCATACATTAGAAAGAAATACCGCGTATAACTAACAGAGGTTAGTTCCTATAGTCAGAATGCCTCCAAGGCCTCGGGTCGGGATCATGTTTGGTTCCACTCTACCAGTTGACTAAGAAGTCATTGCCTCGATCCCTTTAGATACTTCATCCTTCGTGGGATTGATCGTAGGCAAGGATCCAATCTTCCAGATGGGTGACCCTTTCACCCTTCTGGTTCCTGGGTTTCATCTTCAGCTGTAGAGGAAGCTTTCCTTCTACCAATAGCCTTGAGAATTCATTGGTGGCATCCTACAGAGTTTTAAACCTGTTGAATATGGCAGATTCCCTGATGAGAGTCTCATCAGTTCATTTTTCTTCCAGTTTTTCAGATCCTCTACTGAAGGCTGTCTGGTCTGTTTGTAGCAAAATCTCTGAAGGCTTACTCTTCCATGGGTAGTTGGGGTCCTGGAACTCAGGTCGAGAACCAGTCTGTAATATCCGACAGTAATTTCTTATCTACTGTTGTATTGTTCGGATAATTTGAATAACATTGTAATCATGTTACATTTAGTTAATGTTTATTGACGTCGGGATATATCATAATAGACTTGATTATAATTATCATTCGTATTGTGGTTGATTTCTTGACGTGGTGTAGATTGTACGTTTTTTGGATAGATTTTTAGTATGTCTAACGTACGCTAAGGCCTTAACCTAACATACGCTAGATTGTTAGCTTTACGTACGTAATGTAATGTTGGTTACGTACGTAATGCTTGGGAATCTTATCTGATCTCACTTTCGGCGTGGGGGCCCGGACATGATCCGGATAACTGGCCTTTTCGAGGCAGCCAGGTGGACCTACATTACGTACGTAATGCTATGACCCATAACATACGTAAGGATGCTAGTGTTTTGAGATAATAACATCTGGAGGCATATTACGTACGTAACACTTTCAGTGTAGCGTACGTAAAGGGGGTTAACTGATAAGTGTCAGTTTTGTACACTTATCCATGGTTTGTATCGATAAAATTCACCCATAATTGAGCTAGTCTACTCGTTTTTTGCTTTTAATTTATTAGTTTGAAATAATTTTATTTTTATCGAATGATGATCGGATTAAATAACTGAATTACTCAAGAAACAACATGTTTAATAAATATTATCTTTATTGAATTTTGATATATTCATGTTGTAGGGCTTTTCGAGACGAATTCGGCAGTCTTTCCGGATTCAAAATCAGAGTTATATATCAAAAGTTATCATCCGAAGAAGATCTGGGGCAAAAACGCAAAGTCTGAGGAATTCTGGGCTGAAAACGTAACTTTCAAAGCATCCAGTGAACAAATTTACGAAGCCAAGTTACGGCCGTAACATTCAGGGGTTACGGCCGTAAGTCACCCTTGTTACGGCCGTAACTCCTGAATGTTACGGCCGTAAGTCACCCTTGTTACGGCCGTAACTCCTGAATGTTACGGCCGTAACTCTTGACAGATTACTATAATTTGTCTAATTTTTTATACTTTTTGTGTATTATTGAGGGGATGACTGACATTGATCCGATCTAATGTAATAATGCTGGAGTTTTGGAGCTATTAGATGACTTTAGGTGTATAAATAGACCCCTTAGATCCTTCATCATTCATCATTCAACTTATAATTTTCCATTTTTTGTAAACTTTTCTTTTTGTGTGAAGAACACACTTGTGTTCTTGAGTGATCTTTGTAAGTGTGGTATAACATATGTTGTTCAGAGAGTTTATTGCTTCTATCTCCTTTATCTACTAAGGGAGTTAGGATCAATTCTTTCTCTTGATTCAACTAAAAATGACCACCAAAGCTTGTAACATGTGTAATAAACCCTTCATGGGCTAAGTAACCTTTAGTTGGGATTATAAACAAGGTTAGTCATGTTGTTTATGTTTGTATAAAAGATCTATTGTGAATTACTTATTATTGTGTGTGATTTTCATTGTTTTAACAATCTTTATTTATTTGGCCAATAAATGACGATATTTATGGTCTTCATATGTTTCGAAAGAAAATATGTTTGATTAGATCAAATGATCTTCACTCTAAGTTGTTCTAGGGGATAGAAATATACCTCTAGTCCTTAGATGATTCTTTGAGTTATTTTCATAAATCCTAATGCTATGTATTGAAGCCAATCAACATAGAAATATAGTGGATTGATTCAATATGTAAGGTGTAACACCCCAAACTAGGCGGATATTACAGTGCCGTGAATCCCCGACTGGGACCCACCAGGCGAATGAAAATGATGAATTAAATAATATAATTGTAGTACCGAACCACATTATATTACCAAATACTCCGATGAGGAGTTTAAGTATAACACACCAGGACAATACCGAATACTAGTATATTTTATATGAAGATAAAATACACGACACTGAATGAAACGGAGTATCCAAATGAAAGTCTGCAGCGGAAAATAAAGGACAATAAAATGAATAACAGAAAGATCGGGGCCCCCTACTAGTATCACTGGGACTCCTCGATGTCAGCGTGTTCTCCCCGTACTTTTGCCTTGCCAAGACCTGAAAAACAAAATCCCCAAACGGGCCGCCATAAAGAACAACAATCCTCAAGGGTTGAAAATACACAATCATGATATATCTGAAGTTATGAAAAATTCTTAATTATGAATTACGCTTAAGAGGAGTACCATAGTACGCCCGTAGTGTTCTGTGCGAGTGTACAAGACGAATGACCGGACACACCCGTCCTTGTACCTAATTAGTCTCACGGTGTAACGCTTTCCCGTGTGCGGTCCCAATGTATTGGTGAACCCAATACATAACCATCGTGTGCCCGACTAAAAATTCCACACCCACACCCGGCCACGCAATATGAACCTTAAGGTCATATGAACGAGAATGACCATAATGAATATCAATGAATAATAATTAGACAAGGCCAAGATGACTCACCGATATGAAAGTAAATAGTGACGTGATTGATAACCCAATGAAATGATTTGGAACCGCTGCTCGTGAATGAAATGATTATTCGACAATTACAGTCTCAAAATGATTAATATTATGATGAATGAATTATGATTATGAGTAATCAACAACAAAAAGGAATGAATATCCTTTTAACCGAGTAAGAATTAACTTACACAACAACGATGAAGAATGTCCGTCCACGAACAACGTCCTAATTGAGATATCGGTCGCTCGAACAACCTTGAATAAATACAATTACCAACAATACGTTCAATACACGAATCAAACACGAATATAACGAACTCGAAACGTCGATACGAATAAACCAAGTTCATTGAGGCATTAAATCAAACACGTTGCGGCCAAACTCCGATTGTTTACAATCAAACCTCAATATACCAATATCAAATCCCCCAAGAAGTGTTTCAAACCAACAAAACATCTTCAATATGATTAATAATCCAAGACAAATATTCGAAAACGTGATTATAACGACAATTAATCAAAAAACCCCCAATTTCAACTCGATATTCAAAGTGTTCTTGAATAATCCCTCAATAATCCAATGAATCTTTATACAAACTCATAATCATATACATATCCCTTCATATAACATGATTATCGCGTCCAAAACATCATATCTCAACACAAAATCGAAATCCAAGATGTTGAAGAATTTACCTCTTGAAGATCCAACCAATTCGATCCGATGAAAACGTGTAAAATCGACTATCCAAGCTTTCCAATGAATCAAGATGATGAAATCCGAACACACAAGTGATTGATGATGACAAAATATCTCCCTCAAGATTTTCTCTCTCGTATGAAGGTGGAAGAAATGGAAGAAATGAGCTGAAATGCTCAAAAAACGAATTTATAGGGGTTGACTCGTCTGACAGACTCGACCGTGTCCGCCTGACACGGTCGCAGCTGGCACTGCCGGCAGAGGACTCGACCGTGTCCCGCTGACACGGTCGCGCGCGAAGGGGCCTACCGATAGTGACTGTCCGATAGTGACTCGCATCGCGCGGCGCAAGATTGACTCGACCGTGTCTCGGAACACGGCCAAGTCGGGCGTCGGCTCGCTTATCCGGAAGGGTTCGACTCGGCCGTGCTGCATGACACGCCGAGTCCCGTGGCGAGACTTCGGCATTTCCGGACGAGTACAAGACGGCCGTGTGTCGGACGACACGGCCGAGTTCGGTCGGCAGTGATCGGCCAATAACTGAAAAAATGAGCGGGTGAGCTAAAACGACCATAACTCTCTCGTCCGGACTCCGATTGACTCACCATTTGAACCATTGGAAAGCTAACTCGATGCTCTATAATATTGAAAAGATTCAGAATTTTTGGAGTTACCAAAAATTAATGGTGATCTAACAAAGTCGAACTCATATGTGGAAAGTTGAAACAATGAACAATAACGATACACAACTCGAATTTTCTCCGAACGGTGAACACGGGTGAATGAACATGATTGATGAACGATTATAAATGAGTGAAAATCCACCGAGTGACAATCACCGAATGAAATTACTGAATGATAATGACTGAATTACAACCGGGTATTACATACACCCCCCCTTAAAAGAGTTTCGTCCCCGAAACTAAGGGTCAAACAACTCGGGATAACTCTCCCGCATACTATCCTCGGTTTCCCAAGTAGCATCTTCGACTCCGTGTCTAGACCACTGAATCTTGACCAAAGGAATCGACTTATTCCTCAACTGTTTGATTCGCCGCTCCAATACTCGTACAGGACGCTCCTCGTACGAATGATCATCCGCGATCTCGATTCCGAATCAAGTATGTGACTCGGGTCGGCAACATACTTCCGTAACTGAGAGACATGAAACACATTATGAATTCGGCTCAACGCCGGAGGTAACGCCAATCGATAAGCTAACTCGCCTACTCGATCCAAAATTTCAAACGGTCCAATGAATCTCGGACTCAACTTCCCCCGTTTTCCGAAACGGAAAATACCTCGACTCGGGGATACCTTGACCAAAACATGGTCACCCGTCTCGAACTCTAGTGGTCGACGACGATTATCTGCATATGATTTCTGTCGACTCTGAGCTGTCAACATACGACTCTTGATCAAAGCTACCTTATCCCGGGCGGCTATAAGCATATCGGGTTCGGTGCCGATTGATTCTGACAAGTCATCCCAACACAAGGGAGATCGACAACGACGACCGTACAAGGCCTCGTAAGGTGCCATCTTAATGGAAACATGCCAATTATTATTATAAGTGAACTCGATCAATGGTAGTTGGGCTTCCCAATCGTCCTTCCAATCGAGGACGCATGCCCTCAACATGTCCTCTAATGTCTGTATAGTCCTCTCTGATTGTCCGTCGGACTGAGGATGAAAGGCGGTACTGAGATTGAGCTGAGTTCCCATAGCACGATGAACTGATTTCCAAAAATGAGACACAAATCGTCCGTCAAGATCGGAAACGATACTCTTAGGAGTACCGTGCAGTCTTACTATCTCCTTGATGAATAACTGGGCCAGTCTCTCGGGACCCCACGTATCCTTGATCTCAAGGAAATGAGCTGATTTAGTTAAGCGGTCCACAATCACCCAGATCGTATTCATGCCACGACGACTCGTCGGCAAACTCGTGATGAAATCCATAGAAATGTCTTCCCACTTCCACTGAACAGGAGAGGTTTCACATACCCACGGCCGCCGATGTTCACTCTTGACTTGTTGGCAAGTTAAGCATCTCGAAACAAATTCCGCGACTTCTCGCTTCATATTACTCCACCAGTAATTTTGTTTCAAGTCTCTATACATCTTGCTAGACCCCGGGTGAACAGAATAAGGGTAGCATGAGCTTCTCTCAAAATCGAGTTTTTCAACTCGTCATTCGCCGGTACACACAACCGGTTCTTAAACCTCAAAAGTCCATCCTCGTGGACCACGAATCCAGGGGCTTTCCCCTGAGCCACATCCTCACGGATGCGCAACAATGAAGGGTCTGAACTCTGATTCTCTCTGATTACCTCCTCAAGTGACGATGAAATCTCTAACATACAAAGCCGTCCCCGACTCGAAGCCGGACCTCGATCTCGGGTCTAAGGAATTCCTCAAGCTCCTTCGAATCAAGCAAAACGAGCAAGCATCCGCTTCGAACGGACTTACGACTCAAGGCGTCGGCGACAACATTCGCCTTGCCCGGTGGTAAAGGATCTCAATATCATAATCCTTGATTAGTTCTAACCACCGCCTGCCGCATATTTAACTCCTTCGAGTAAATATATACTTTAAACTTTTATGATCGGTGAATATCGACAAGTGACGCCATAAAGGTAATGACGCCAAATCTTCAAAGCGAACACCACTACGCTAGCTCAAGGTCGTGTGTCGGATAATTAACCTCGTAAGGTCTCAACCGCCGTGAAGCATAGGCAATAACCTTCCTGCTTCGCATGAGTACACATCCGAGACCCCGTCCGACGCATCACTATAAACCACAAATCCTTCCGTCCCCTGCGGCAAGGAAAGTACAGGTGCTGACATTAACCGGCTCTTGAGTTCCTCAAAACTCCGTTGGCACGCGTCGGACCACGTGTATTTCTTATCCTTCCGTAAAAGGTTCGTCAAGGGTTGAGCGATTTTAGAAAATCCCTCCACAAATCGCCGATAATAACCCGCTAAACCGAGGAAACTTCATATTTCCTTAACGTTCTTCGGAGGTAGCCAATCTCGAATAGCCTCCGTCTTCTGAGGATCGACACGAACTCCGTCTGATTAAATTACATGTCCGAGAAAAGTCACTTCGGACATCCAGAACTCACATTTGGAAAACTTCCCATAAAGTCGTTCTCGTCTCAACACGTCGAGCACTTAATGAAGATGAAACTCGTGTTCCTCTCGGTCACGAGAATAAATCAAAATGTCATCGATGAAGACAACAACAAACTGATCCAAAAAGTCGATGAAAACTCGATTCATTAACTCCATGAATACCGCAGGTGCATTAGTCAATCCAAACGGCATAACCACAAACTCATAATGACCATAGCGTGTTCGAAACGCCGTCCTCGCGATGTCCGACTCTCGGATCCGCAACTGATGATATCCAGATCTTAAGTCGATCTTGGAAAAACACTGAGGCTCCCTCAAGTTGATTTAAAAGGTCATCAATACGGGGTAAGGGATACTACTCTTGATCATCACCCTGTTCAACTCCTGGTAATTAATACACACACGAGACGAGCCATCCTTCTCCTTGACAGATTACACTGGTGCTCCTCACGGGGACGCAATCGGTCGGAGATAACCTTTCTCGAACTACTCCTCAAGTTGAATCTTCAACTCCTGCATTCAGGTCAGGGCCATCCGATACGGTGCCTTCGATAAAGGGGACGTACCGGCTCCAACTCACTCCTGAATTCCCCTACTCTATGTGAAGGCAACCAGATAACTCGTCTGGAAATACATCGTCAATCGATGACAATGATACCACGAATGATTAAACATTTCGATTGCCCTAGAATGGTCAGTCGATAAAAAGAGATACCAATAATGATTGAACAACTCGATTGCCTTAGAAAGGCCAATCGATGAAGATGATACAATGAATGTTTGAATAACTCAATTGCCTTTGAAAGGCCAATCGATGAAAATGATACAATGAATGATTGAATGACTCGATTGTCTTAGAAAGGCCAATCGATGGAAATGATGCAATGAATGATTGAATAACTCGATTGCCCTAGAAAGGCCAATCGATGAAAATGATACAATGAATGATTGAATAACTCGATTGCCTTAGAAAGGCCAATCGATGAAAATGATATAATGAATGATTGAATGACTCGATTGTCTTAGAAAAGCCAATCGATGGAAATGATAGAAGGAATGATTGAATAACTCGATTGCCTTAGAAAGGCCAATCGATGAAAATGATACAATGAATAATTGAATAACTCGATTGCCTTAGAAAGGCCAATCGATGAAAATGATACAATGAATGATTGAATAGTTCGATTGCGGAATTTCTCTGCTTTCGTCATAATAATACTTCTTCTGGAACAACGGGGATTACTTCCCTGAAGCACACATTCGACAACCAACGACGGAAAGATAGCGACCAAACGCTAACAAATACTGAGGATAGTATCAAGACGATCAAACCAACTAATACCGAAAATTACATCGTCCTAAGATAAGTTCACCACGATTAGATCCATCAACCAATCGCGGTCATTAAGCTTAATTCGGTATGATTCCGAAAATTCTTCCATCGTCAGGTAGACCGATGGTATGAGGTCCACAAGCAATAGAACTATCCCGAAATAAGTCTATTCAAGCATGATTTGAAAATGAAAGAATGCGGTGTACCAGCACCAAAAAGGTACACACAAGTTGAAATAAAATTACGAGTATATCTGAAATCATTCGGGCCTCCGGATCGTCGATCCTCCTCATCATATGAATCTGGGACTTGCCGGCCCCCGAACCGGACGCTCCCGTCTGATAAAGACGAGCTCCAACTCTATTTGCTTCCATTGCCTTAAACGACGATGACAAAGCAGTCTGATTCTGAAACGCTGGTTGCTTCGGGGCCTGAGATGCCGCCGGAGCCGACTTGGAGTCCTTTCGGCAAAAACGGGCCTTATGCCCAAAATTCTCACAATTATAGCCCGTGATAGACGGTTTCAGACACTCAGTGCTGAAATGACCCGGCGTTCCACAATTGAAACAGGTGATGGCCGGCGCCGCCGGAATGAGATCCCGCACGATTATGCGCCGTAGGAGGTCGCTCAGAAATGATAGGACTCACACGAGGCTTCTTGCAGGTTTACTGACCGCCTTCGGATAGATTACGCTTCGTTGATTTCCTGTTGACATATGCAGGTTGCTGCTCAGCACTTTCCTTAGCAGCTGGCTTATACGGGAGAGTTCTCTCGATTAATCCGGTCAGAGTGGCGCAATGATGATTGAGCAACTGCACATGGGTCATCATGGCCTGCATAAAAGTGAGTGGATCAACCCGAACATCTTCTGATCGAGCCGAGTCCTGGGCACGATTTCCCGGCAGCGAGTGATTATTTCTCGGGTTTCGGTCCGCACCGCGGCCTCTTCTCGTGCATCCCCTGACAGCTCTCTCCATACGGAAGTAGGAAGGTCGCATAATGATTATATTTCCCGCATGATTAGCACGTTATGATTATGTCATGAGATGATGAAAATGAGTATACATGCTCTAACTTAGTGATTATATGGATGATTTACTGAAGTTACTTGATTATCTGATGAAATTCTTAAAATGATTATCTTGAATAACTTAACAAGATTGATAATATGATCATCCAGATTGACAACTGAGTAATGAAATGAATTGAGTAATTAATTAGTTAACATGATCGTCCTGATCATTAACTGAGTATTGAAATGAATTAAGTGATTAATGAGTTAATATGATCGTCCTGATCATTAACTGAGTATTGAAATGAATTAAGTGATTAATGAGTTAATATGATCGCCCGATCATAATGAATGATGATGTTTGAGGATTGTTAAATGATGAATGATGAATGAATGACTATTGCGAAATTATACCATGGCGTTAGAAATCTTACAGCTTCTTCCTATTCGATTGGCTCGGCATTTGCACAGTCACACGTGACGCGAAAGTCCAATGATACTAGTCTAATGACGATGATTTCAAATGAGACATGACTCGGAAGGTAGTATTCAAAACCACTCCGATACCAACTCGTAACACCCCAAACTAGGCGGATGTTACGGTGGCGTGAATCCCGACCGGGACCCACCAGCGAATGAAAATGATGAATTAAATAATATAATTGTAGTACCGAACCACATTATATTACCAAATACTCCGATGAGGAGTTTAAGTATAACACACCAGACAATATCAATACTAGTATATTTTATATGAAGATAAAATACACGACATCGAATGAAACGGAGTATCCAAATGAAAGTCTCAGCGGAAAATAAAGGACAATAAAATGAATAATCAAAGATCGGGGCCCCTACTAGTATCACTGGGACTCCTCGATGTCGGCGTGTTCTCCCGTACTTTTGCCTTGCCAAGACTCGAAACAAAATCCCCAAACGGGGTCAGTTACAAAGAACAACAATCCTCAAGGGTTGAAAATACACAATCATGATATATCTGAAGTTATGAAAAATTCTTAATTATGAATTACGCTTAAGAGGAGTACCATAGTACGCCCGTAGTGTTCTGTGCGAGTGTACAAGACGAATGACCGGACACACCTGTCCTTGTACCTAATTAGTCTCACGGTGTAACGCTTTCCCATGTGCACGGTCCAATGTATCGGTGAACCCAATACATAACCATCGTGTGCCCGACTAAAAATTCCACACAGCCACACCCGGCCATGCAATATGAACCCAGAAGGTCATATGAACGAGAATGACCATAATGAATATCAATGAATAATAATTAGACAAGGCCAAGATGACTCACCGATATGAAAGTAAATAGTGACGTGATTGATAACCCAATGAAATGATTTGGAACCGCTGCTCGTGAATGAAATGATTATTCGACAATTACAGGTCTCAAAATGATTAATATTATGATGAATGAATTATGATTATGAGTAATCAACAACAAAAAGGAATGAATATCCTTTTAACCGAGTAAGAATTAACTTACACAACAACGATGAAGAATGTCCGTCCACGAACAACGTCCTAATTGAGATATCGGTCGCTCGAACAACCTTGAATAAATACAATTACCAACAATACGTTCAATACACGAATCAAACACGAATATAACAAACTCGAAACGTCGATACGAATAAACCAAGTTCATTGAGGCATTAAATCAAACACGTTGCGGCCAAACTCCGATTGTTTACAATCAAACCTCAATATACCAATATCAAATCCCCCAAGAAGTGTTTCAAACCAACAAAACATCTTCAATATGATTAATAATCCAAGACGAATATTCGAAAACGTGATTATAACGACAATTAATCGAAAAACCCCCAATTTCAACTCGATATTCAAAGTGTTCTTGAATAATCCCTCAATAATCCAATGAATCCTTATACAAACTCATAATCATATACATATCCCTTCATATAACATGATTATCGCGTCCAAAACATCATATCTCAACACAAAATCGAAATCCAAGATGTTGAAGAATTTACCTCTTGAAGATCCAACCAATTCGATCCGATGAAAACGTGTAAAATCGACTATCCAAGCTTTCCAATGAATCAAGATGATGAAATCCGAACACACAAGTGATTGATGATGACAAAATATCTCCCTCAAGCTTTTCTATCTTGTATGAAGGTGGAAGAAATGGAAGAAATGAGCTGAAATGCTCAAAAAACGAATTTATAGGGGTTGACTCGTCTGACAGACTCGACCGTGTCCGCCTGACACGATCGCGGCGCGCAGCTGGCCGGCAGGGACTCGACCGTGTCCCGCTGACACGGTCGCGCGCGAAGGGGCCTACCGATATTGACTGTCCGATAGTGACTTTGCATCGCGGCGCCGGCAAGATTGACTCCGACCGTGTCTGGAACACGGCCGGCCCGGGCAAGCGGCTCGCTTATCCGGAAGGGTTCGACTCGGCCGTGCTGACGACACGGGCCGAGTCCGTGGCAGAGACTTCGCATTTCCGACGAGTACAAGACGGGCCGTCGGACGACACGGCCGAAGTTCGGTCGGCAGTGATCGCCAATAATCAAAAATGAGCGGGTGAGCTAAAACGACCATAACTCTCTCGTCGGACTCGATTGACTCACCGTTTGAACCATTGGAAAGCTAACTCGATGCTCTATAATATTGCAAAGATTCAGAATTTTTGGAGTTACCAAAAATTAATGGTGATCTAACAAAGTCGAACTCATATGTGGAAAGTTGAAACAATGAACAATAACAATACACAACTCGAATTTTCTCCGAACGGTGAACACGGGTGAATGAACATGATTGATGAACGATTATAAATGAGTGAAAGTCCACTGAGTGACAATCACCGAATGAAATTACTGAATGATAATGACTGAATTACAACCGGGTATTACATAAGGGGCGTTTTATAGTTCGAAAGAGAAACCGTCTTTTTAAGGAAAATCGAATCTACACAACATAATAAGTAAATTCATCTTATGATCTCCAATACATCTTTTATAACTAATGACGAACTAAGTTTGTAATCCCAACTATTTCATTTTATCGTTAATCAATCTATTATTATTGCTATCTTTTTATTTCCTTATAATATTAGAACTATTATTGCATTTTCTTTGCAAATATTAAACCAAACTTTTTAATTGTGTGTTTCACTTATCATAGTATCTATAAAAATAGACTAATAGTGTATAATTCAAATTATAACCAAACTTCCTTGTGGGATCGATAAACTGGACTCAAAAAGTCCACTTTACTACTTGATACGATATCGTGCACTTGCGATAGTTACACTAAAAGCGTGTAATTAACGTACGTTATCTTCATGCGATAACGTACGTAACGAACTCTGCAGTTTATAAAAAGACAACTTGTGTCTTTCATTTGCACGTCCAAACTCCAAATTTTCTCTCCAACAAACGTCCTTATGCCTCAATAGACCAATTCTACACCCTTCCAACTTGTGTTTGAGCTTTGCAGCTTGGATTGGAGCTTGTTGATTGGGAGTTTAGAGTTGTTTCTTGAAGCTTGGAGTCTGTTCTTGTGGTTTGGTGATTTATTCTTCGTTTTTGAAGGTATGTAGTACGATTTTACTCTCTATTTTCGTAGTCATGATGTTATTAATATAGTATACTACACCTAATGTTGAATTAATCAAGTAAAGCAAGTTTGTAGTTAAGCTTTTAACAACTTAGTGATGAATATGTTAATTAAGGGTTTTGGACTGATGTGTTCTTGATGTTTTAATGGTGGTAATCATGTTTAGTAGAATCATACTCTTCTTACTGGACTATGATAAGTGTCAGTTTTATACACTTATCCCTGGTTTGTATCGACATATTTCACCCATAATTAAGCTATTCTACTCGTTTTTGCTTTTAATTAATTAGTTTTTAATAATTTTATTTTTATCGGATGAAGATGTAAATCTAGTCTTAATCGGATTGAATTACTGATTTACTCAGGAAATAACATGTTTATAAAATATTCTATTTGTTGAATTTTTATGTATTCATGTTGTAGGGATTTCCGAGACGAGTTCGGCAGTCTTTCCGGATTCAAAATCTGAGTTATATATCAAAAGTTATCATCCGAAGAAGATTTGGGGTAAAAACGCAAAGTCTAAGAAATTCTGGGCTGAAAATGAAGTCTGAAACTCCATACGGGCGTAACATCATAACGTACGGGCGTAATTCACAAAGCAAAAAGCCGTAGCCATGTTATGGCCGTAACTACTCAATGTTACGGCCGTAAGTCATCCAAGTTACGGCCGTAACTCCTCAATGTTACGGCCGTAACTCTTGACAGATTGTAATCATTTGTGTAATTTTTTATACTTTTGGTGTATTATTGAGGGGATGGCTGGCATTGATCCGATCTATTGTAATTGTAACACCCCAATTCACAAATGGGACATTACACGCCGTGGAACCCTCGTGAGGTCTACCAGGCTAACACATGACACATAGACCACAATGTAATCCCAAATGATGCACTCAAAAAGTAAGTAAGGTCGTGGCCTCGGCCAAAATATTTTAACGGAGTACATGAGATATAGGTTAAATACCAAATCATTGCCCACGCAGGGGACTTAAACCAAGTTTAAGAGAAAACAGTCTAACTCCAGTATTCGACAAATGCAATGACAAAACATAAAAATACAGACTCGAGCCACATCATCAAGCCAGCCCATCCTTTGCGTGCATGTCCCGTGCCTGCTCCTCAGCTCTCCCGGTACCTGAAATGCATAAGATGCATTTCCCCCATTTAAGGGGTTAGCATTCGAATAGCTAGTGCAAGTACACAATTACACAACATTATATACAATATACGGTTTTACACAATCATCTCAATCAGAAATCATTTGCCATAAATATTCCGGAATACTACATTGGCAATCAACTCAGTTTCAATCATCCCGATATCACAAAATCACAACTGGTATCCCGTGGCCGTACCCCTTAGTATCGACCCCCAGACATCCCGTCGAACGCTCCGGGTGGGATACCACTTCCGCGGCCGTACCCCTTAGTATCGACCCCCAGACATCCCGTCGGACACTCCGGGTGGAAGTTCAATCACACACGCACCCAAGTTCACTTCCGCGGCCGTACCTCTTAGTATCGACCCCCAGACATCCCATCGGACACTCCGGGTGGAAAGAACACAACTCACGCACCCGAAAATCACAATTCATCATTCATTTCGAAAATCACAACATACATAACGAAATGTAATACATGTACTTGCCTTGAATAAGACGAAACGAAGGAAACGACGAAGGAATAGGTTTTGGTCCGAACAATCCTCCCAAATCCGTTCCTAACACAATAACGGTATACAACAAGTCTCATTAATGCGGAAAGGTAAGCATTAATCCTAATTCTACCCGTTGGGGAAATTCATCGAACATCAAGAGTGCATAGGGAATTGAAATCGGTCAACGGTGTAATAACGAGATTTCATCCTATCCAATAACAAGGGAACCAAGGGTCACGAGTATACTATCGAAATCTAACAACAACATCGGTTAAATCGGATTAAAAGACAAGATCACCACCAAACCCTCCCCAAATTCATACTAGGGTATATGAGATCTTACCTCTTGAAGATCCAAGCAATTTGATACGAAGAACACGTGTTAGATCCACAATTCGAGCTTCACGATCGAAAGGAGATGAAGAAAATCAAACACCCAAGTGAAAGATGATGGGAAGTCTCCCCCCTCAAGCCCTCTCTCTCGCATGGTTGAAGAAAAGGAAGAAAATGAGTGAATCTCGCTGAAAAAAAACGCAGTTATAACGCTGACTGCATAGTGTGCCGCGGCCCAGCCGAAGTGTGCCGCGGCACAGGGCCAAAACTGCGCCCAGTGATCGGCAGTGTGCCGCGGCCCGGACGAATGTGCCGCGGCAGTGACTCGGCAGTGTGTCGCGGCCCCGTCGGCATGTGCCGCGGCACACGGTATAGAAGGTTTGGCCGATAAGTGCAACACGAGTGTGCCGCGGCCGGCGAGCAAAGCCGCGGCCACAAGATGCCGCGGCACACGGCATGCATCGCCGCCGTAAATCGACAATGAGTGTGCCGCGGCGCACATTCCTTGTGCCGCGGCCCACACCCCACTGGGGTCCCAAAATGATGAAAAATGATCCGGGAAGAGAATAAAAGCAATAGGAATCGATATCTGGGAAACAATAACACGAAATGGAAGTACGGAAACCCCAAAATGGTCCGAGGTACACAACCAAAATCGAACAAGGAACAAATTCCCTAAACTTATAGGAAATTACAAAAACGGCCCAAACATCCGAAAATCACGATACAACGTCGGATTAACAATCCGAAATTCACAACATGCTCTACTCATCCATACGAACTCATGGAAATAGGAAAATGACGAAATCGAATGAGTTTAACGAGAATCGAATACACATGCGATAAAATATAACTCAAGATGAAATTACGTAAAAACATCATCGAGACTTATCCCAACGGAGAAACTCCAAGAACAAAATAGATTCAGAATTCCAAAACAGTGCCAAGCGAGTTGTCCGAAACGAATATACACCGAAAATAGAAATTACCAAAAATAGGAAACACGGATATTACATTATTTCCCCCTAAAAAATAAGTTTCGCCCCGAAATTTACAACACGAATAACTCGGGGTATCTCGATCTCATACTCTCTTCCGTCTCCCACGTGGCTTCCTCGGACCCATGCCTCGACCATTGCACTTTAACCAAAGGAATGGTTTTGTGCCTGAGTTGCTTCACCCGACGCTCTACGATCTGAATCGGCCTCTCCTCGAAGGTAATGTCGGGCCCCAACTCGATCTCTCCAAAATCAATAATATGGCTAGGGTCCGGTACGTACTTCCTAAGCTGGGAAACATGAAATACGTTACGCACGTGGCTCAGGGACGGCGGCAAGCCTAATCGATACGCAAGCTCTCCAACTCTATCTAAAATATCGAATGGCCCAATAAATCTCGGACTAAGTTTACCCTTCCGACCGAAGCGGTAAACTCCCCGTGTCGGTGACACCTTAAGCAACACATGGTCTCCCACCTCAAACTCCAACGGTCGGCGATGTGTATCGGCATAAGACTTCTGCCGACTCTGGGCCGTCACCAATATATCGCGAATCAGGGCAATCTTCTCTCTCGTCTCAACTACCATATCGGGATCGGTACCAATCAGCTCGGACGCATCATCCCAACACAACGGCGATCTGCACCTCCTCCCATACAATGCCTCAAATGGTGCCATTTTAATCGAGGCGTGCCAACTATTGTTGTACGTGAACTCGATCAACGGCAAGTGCTACTCCCAATCATCCTTCCAATCTAAGGCACAGGCTCTCAACATATCCTCCAACGTCTGGATCGTCCGCTCTGACTGTCCGTCAGTCTGAGGGTGGTAGGATGTACTGAGTCTCAGCTCGGTCCCTAAGGCCCTATGAACGGCCTGCCAAAAATGTGATATAAACCGGCCATCACGATCCGAAACAATACTCTTAGGAGTCCCATGCAATCTCACGATCTCTGCAATAAACACTCGTGCCAGTCTCTCTGGCCTCCAAGTGCCCTTAATACCCAGGAAATGAGCTGATTTGGTCATTCGATCGACAATAACCCAAATCATGTTCATTTCAGTCCGAGTCCTAGGCATACTGGTAATGAAATCCATAGAAATATCCTCCCATTTCCACTCCAGGATAGGAAGTGGTCGCAAAAGCCCCGCGGGCCGCTGATGCTCGATCTTAACTCACGATGTGTCAAACATCTCGACACAAAATCGCTAACGTCTGTCTTCAAATTACTCCACCAGTAGTTACTCCTCACATCCTTGTACATTTTACTCGTACCAGGGTGTATGGAGTACGGTGTGGTATGCGCTTCAATTAAGATCTTCTGTCTCAGCTCAATAACATTCGGTACACATTGTCTGCTGCAAAATCTCAAAACTCCGTCATCCTGAACCACAAATCCAGGGGCTTTCCCCTTCCTCACATCCTCCCTCAGCTGGACCAAAAATGGATCATCATACTGTTTCGCCTTGATATCGTCAGTCAAGGACGAAGTGATCTCCAACGCACATAACTGACCCTGAACTCTCTGAACCCAAACCTCGATATTCTGACAAATAAAATCCCACCGGATCCTACTCTGTGGCGTAAGTACCTCTAACATCTGTAACGCCACCGGATTTCGGCTCAACGCATCAGCCACTACGTTAGTCTTACCCAGATGATAAAATATCTCGAGGTCGTAATCTTTAATTAGCTCCAACCACCTACGTTGTCTCATGTTCAACTCTTTTTGACTGAAGATATACTTCAAACTCTTGTGATCCGTAAATATCTTACACGACGACCCATAGAAATAATTCCTCCAGATGTTTAAGGCGAAAACGACCACAGCTAACTCCAAATCGTGCGTGGGGTAATTCGCCTCATACGGTTTCAACTGGCGGGACGCATAAGCAATAACCCTATCTCTCTGCATCAAAACGCATCCGAGTCCGAGGCCCGAAGCATCACTATATACCACGAAATCTTCGTTCCCCTGAGGCAATGCTAACATGGGTGCGGTAGTTAGTCGTCTGTTCAACTCGTCAAAACTATTCTGTCTATCTGCGGTCCACTCGAATTTCTGAGTCTTCTGGAGCAACTGAGTGAGTGGTCTAGCGATCTTAGAAAACCCTTCAACAAATCTACGGTAATAACCGGCGAGACCCAGAAAACTCCTCACCTCCTTCATATTCTTAGGCGGATCCCAAGCCATCACTGCTTCTATCTTTTGCGGATCTACCCGAACTCCGTCTGCTGAAATCACATGCCCGAGGAACATCACTTCTTCGAGCCAAAACTCACACTTAGAGAACTTCGCATACAACTGCTCAGCTCTCAAAATGTCGAAGACAATCCAGAGATGTAAGGCGTGCTCCCCCCGACTCCGTGAATAGATCAGAATGTCATCGATAAAGACGACTACGAATTTGTCCAAATATTCAATAAAAACTTTGTTCATCAACTGCATGAACACTGCTGGGGCATTGGTTAGCCCGAAAGGCATAACCACAAACTCGTAATGGCCATATCTCATCCGAAAGGCAACTTTCGGTATATCGATGTCCTGAATCCTCAACTGGTAGTAGCCCGATCGCAAATCAATCTTCGAAAAGACTGTCGCCCCCTGAAGCTGATCGAACAAGTCGTCAATCCGGGGCAAAGGGTATTTATTTTTGATGGTCAACTTGTTTAATTCTCGATAATCGATGCATAAACGAAGCGATCCATCCTTCTTCTTAACAAAAAGTACGGACGCACCCTAAGGCGATGCGCTCGGTCGAATATACCCTTTATCTAACAACTCTCCCAACTGATTCTTCAATTCTAACATCTCCGACGGTGCCATACAGTATGGCGCTCGAGAAATAGGGGCCGCATTCGACTCTAGATCAATAGGAAACTCCACCTCTCGCTGCAGAGGTAATCCCGGCAAGTCATCCGGAAATACATCGGGGTATTCACTAACAACTGGAATTGACGACAAATCAACTCCACCATCTTCCGCCTTCAGAGCGTAATACCAGTAGCCGACACAACCCTGGTTCAGAAGTTTCATCGCCTTCAAGGCGCTAATCACACTCCCCGATTTACCCGGCTTACAACCGACGAGGGTATGCTCGGTGCCATCCTCGGCCACTATCGAGATAGTACGAGTCCGATAGTTCATGATAGCACCGTGACGATCCAACCAATCATCCCCAGGATCAAATCCTCACCCTTCAGGTCTATCACAATGAGATTCGAGGGCCAATTCCGGCTCCCGATCCTCACTGGGCAATCCCTAACTTCCCGGTCCCCAACCATACATTCCCCGCTGGGCGTACCCACTACAAATGGTTCACACTTAAACAAGCAGTCAAAGCCAATATGACTCACACAATCCGATGCAATAAAGGAATGGGTAGCACCCGAATCAAAAAGCACTGAAATTGGATGAGTAAGGATCTGAGTGGTACCTGACGCCACCGGAACGTCTGCCTCCTCTGTGCGCCTCATCTGATACAATCGAGGGTGAACTGAACCCGAACTCGATGCTGTACGGCGATCCGGCTGACCCCGACCCGAACTCTGCGGAACATTAGTAGCTGGAGTGCTGTGATCCCTCTGATCGGCAGTGGTAGTCGGAACTCTAGCGGCCCTGGTGGCTCTCTCACAATGAGTTGCCCGATGCCCGGTCTGTCCGCAAGTAAAGCAAGTAACTGGAGGAGAAGGGCAATCCTTCATCAAATGCTCATATCGGTTGCAGTTGAAACAAACCCTGCCACCAGAAGCAACGGACTGAATTGAATGATTACCCTGAGATCCCCCAGCCTGATGAAATGGCCTCTTCCCCGGTGTAGGGGCAGACTGCGCTCTCGAAAATCGGCCACTCTTGCCGGCTGAAAAGCTGCCAACCGTTTTCTGTTTCTTGGCCTCGGTACCCAACTCTGATTCCGGGGCGGCCATCTCGATCGCTAGAGCGCGATCCTGATACTCCTTCAAAGTGACACACATGAGCGGGGCCATACTGTGCCTGATATGCGATTTCATGCGCATATTGAAGTAACGGATTTTATCAGCCTCCGTCCTCACTTGATCTCTCACGAAACCCAACTGCTGATTGTATGTAATGATGGCCTGAGAAATAGGCACATCCTGTGGCGTAGCGGTGAAGAACTCCACAATTCTGCGCTCCTTAACTGGCAGTGGACAATATTCTGCTTCCATAGCAGCCTTGAATTCCTCCCAAGTAGCTCGACGGTCTCTGGGCGCAACGGCCTCCCACCATTCCGCAGCTTCCTTATCCAGGAGGTACTGGGCAATATGTACCCTCCTGTCTTCGGGACAAGCTACGGCATCGAAGGTTCTGGACAACTGAAAGAGCCAATTCTCCCAACCGAGTGAGTCAGAAGATCCGGAGAAACGAGGTGGATGCATCTTAGTCACCGTCTGAAGCCACTTACTAGCTTCTTCTTCCGGTGTCGGGGGTGGATTCTCAAGGCCCACCCCGAGCTATTCGAGCAAATCAAGCTACTAATCATTGGCACGGCAAGTTTCTGCCGGCATTATTAGCCGACGGCACTGAGTGAGAGGCTAAGTCCGCAGAGGACTGAGAAAGTGAGCCCTCCTCATTATCAGCACCCCGACCACGACCCCGGCCGCGTCCCCTAGCTGGTCTACCACGACCTCTCAACATGCTAAAGGAAGAATGAAAAGAACAAGATCAGAAAGATTCACAATTAACAAAGTTGGTATCACAATTTCATAATTCCGAACAACGCAAGAAAATGAATTACATAAATATAAGAGTTCGAGGAGACTTACAGCCACGGGTCGCACGAAAAGACGGTAGCATGATGATATTAGGCTCAACAACTGACTCTAATGACGCAACTGACAGACCCAAAAATTTACTGACAACCTAGGTATTCAAAACCTAAGCTCCGATACCATAAATGTAGGGCTGAGAATTTTCCGTCGGGAAATCCCGAGTCTCGGTCCCGTCCCGAGTCCCGACGGGAAACGGGACCCCGAGTCCCGAATTTTTCGGGACCGGGACCGGGACCTTAAACTTTGGTAATTTCGGGACTCGTGAGTCCCGAAATCCCGATCGGGACTATCCGAATTCCCGATTGCAAATTTTAATTTCGGGACATTTCGGGATATTTCGGGACATTTCGGGATATTTCGGGACATTTCGGGACATTCGGGACATTTCGAAAAATTATCCTCGGGATCGGGACCGGGACCGGGACTTAAATTTATCCAAATTGGGGAATCGGGACTCCTGAAGTCCCGATCGGGACCGGGACCGGGACCACCAAATTGGTCCATTTCGGGACCGGGGCCTCGGGATGTCCCGATTCTCAGCCCTACATAAATGTAACACCCCATTTCACAAATGGGACATTACACGCCGTAGAACCCTTGTGAGGTCTACTAGGCTAACACATGACACATAGACCACAATGTAATCCCAAATGATGCACTCAAAAAGTAAGTAAGGCCGTGGCCTCGGTCAAAACATTTTAACGGAGTACATCAGACATAGGTTAAATACCAAATCATTGCCCACGCAGGGGACTTAAACCAAGTTTAAGAGAAAACAGTCTAACTCCAGTATTCGACAAATGCAATGACAAAACATAAAAATACAGACTCGAGCCACATCATCAAGCCAGCCCATCCTTTGCGTGCATGTCCCGTGCCTGCTCCTCAGCTCTCCAGGTACCTGAAATGCATAAGACGCATTTCCCCCATTTAAGGGGTTAGCATTCGAATAGCTAGTGCAATTACACAATTACACAACATTATATACAATATACGGTTTTACACAATCATCTCAATCAGAAATCATTTGCCATAAATATTCCGGAATACTACATTGGCAATCAACTCAGTTTCGATCATCCCGATATCACAAAATCACAACTGGTATCCCGTGGCCGTACCCCTTAGTATCGACCCCCAGACATCCCGTCGAACGCTCCGGGTGGGATACCACTTCCGCGGCCGTACCCCTTAGTATCGACCCCCAGACATCCCGTCGGACACTCCGGGTGGAAGTTCAATCACACACGCACCCAAGTTCACTTCCGCGGCCGTACCCCTTAGTATCGATCCCCAGACATCCCATCGGACACTCCGGGTGGAAAGAACACAACTCACGCACCTGAAAATCACAATTCATCATTCATTTCGAAAATCACAACATACATAACGAAATGTAATACATGTACTTGCCTTGAATAAGACGAAACGAAGGAAACGACGAAGGAATAGGTTTTGGTCCGAACAATCCTCCCAAATCCGTTCCTAACACAATAACGGTATACAACAAGTCTCAATAATGCGGAAAGGTAAGCATTAATCCTAATTCTACCCGTTGGGGAAATTCATCGAACATCAAGAGTGCATAGGGAATTGAAATCGGTCAACGGTGTAATAATGGGATTTCATCCCATCCAATAACAAGGGAACCAAGGGTCACGAGTATACTATCGAAATCTAACAACAACATCGGTTAAATCGGATTAAAAGACAAGATCACCACCAAACCCTCCCCAAATTCATACTAGGGTATAGGAGATCTTACCTCTTGAAGATCCAAGCAATTTGATCCGAAGAACACGTGTTAGATCCACAATCCGAGCTTCACGATCGAAAGGATATGAAGAAAATCAAACACCCAAGTGAAAGATGATGGGAAGTCTCCCCCATCAAGCCCTCTCTCTCTCGTATGGTTGAAGAAAAGGAAGAAAATGAGTGAATCTCGCTGAAAAAAAACACAGTTATAACGCTGACTGCATAGTGTGCCGCGGCACAGGGCCAAAACTGCGCCCAGTGATCGGCAGTGTGCCGCGGCCTGCATTTAATGTGCCGCGAGTGACTCGCCGGTGCCGCGTCGGCATGTGCCGCGCACACGCACAAAAAGGTTTGGCCGATAAGTGCAACACGAGTGTGCCGCGGCCGGCGAGTGTGCCGCGGCATTGACTTCAGCGGTGCCGCGGCCTCGCAGCATGTGCCGCGGCACACGGCATGTAATGCTCGGCCGTAAATCGGACAATTAGTGCCGCGCGCACATTCCTTGTGCCGCGCCCACACCCACCGGGTCCCAAAATGATGAAAAATGATCCGGGAAGAGAATAAAAGCAATAGGAATCGATATCTGGGAAACAATAACACGAAATAGAAGTACGGAAACCCCAAAATGGTCCGAGGTACACAACCAAAATCGAACAAGGAACAAATTCCCTAAACTTATAGGAAATTACAAAAACGGCCCAAACATCCGAAAATCACGATACAACGTCGGATTAACAATCCGAAATTCACAACATGCTCTACTCATCCATACGAACTCATGGAAATAAGAAAATGACGAAATCGAATGAGTTTAACGAGAATCGAATACACATGCGATAAAATATAACTCAAGATGAAATTACGTAAAAACATCATCGATACTTATCCCAACGGAGAAACTCCAAGAACAAAATAGATTCAGAATTCCAAAACAGTGCCAAGCGAGTTGTCCGAAACGAATATACACCGAAAATAGAAATTACCAAAAATAGGAAACACGGATATTACAGTAATAATGCTGGAGTTTTGGAGCTATTAGATGACTTTAGGTGTATAAATAGGCCCCTTAGATCCTTCATTATTCATCATTCATCTTATATTTTTCCACTTTTTGTAATATTTTCTTTTTGTGTGTAGAACACGCTTGTGTTCTTGAGTGATTTGTGTAATAGTGGAATAGCATATGTTGTTAAGGGAGTTTATTGCTTCTTTCTCCTTTATCTACTAAGGGAGTTAGGATCAATTCTTTCTCTTTTTCAACTAATTATGATCACTCAAGCTTATATTATGTTTATTAAACCCTTCATGGGCTAAGTTACCTTAGTTGGGATTATAAACAAGGTTAGTCATGTTATTTAAGTTTGTATAAAGATCTATTATGAATTACTTATTATTGTGTGTGATTTTCATTGTTTTACCAATCTTTATTTATTTGGCCAATAAATGACGATATTTATGGTCTTCATATGTTTCGAAAGAAAATATGTTTGATTAGATCAAATGATCTTCACTCTAAGTTGTTCTAGGGGATAGAAATATACCTCTAGACCTTAGATGATTCTTTGAGTTATTTTCATAAAACCTAATGATATGTATTGAAGCCAATCAACATAGAAATATAGTGGATTGATTCAATATATAAGGGGCATTTTATAGTTCGAAAGAGAAACCGTCTTTTTAAGGAAAATCGAATCTATACAACATAATAAGTAAATTCATCTTATGATCTCCTATACATCTTTTATAATTAATGATGAACTAAGTTTGTAATCCCAACTATTTCATTTTATCTTCTATTAAAATATTATTAGTGCAATCTTATATTTCCTTGAATTTTAGAACTATTATTGCATTTTCATTGCAATTGTCAAACCAAACTCTAAAATTGTGTGTTTCAATCATATAAATATATATAACAAATAGTTAAATAGTGTATAATTCAATATATAACCTAACTTTCTCGTGGGATCGATAAACCGGACTCAAAAAGTCCACTTACTACTTGATACGATATCGTGCACTTGCGATAGTTACACTAAAGACGTGTCAAGTTTTTGGCGCCGTTGCCGGGGACGTATAAGTGTTATATTTGAAATCTTACATTGTGAACTATTGTTATAGGATACATTTTCTCGACGTTGTAACTTAGTACTAAATTGTGTTTGTCCGGTCAAGTGGCGGATAACGGTACTCCGTGACTATTAAAGTCGGAATTCTCAGTTTTCCACAACAACTCATATTTGTAGATATTTTCTCCATTTATTTTCATTTTATTTTTTTATCATGGAAGAAACTTTGAATAAAATTGAAAAAAGATTTCCCTTTCTGAGCAAAAATGTCATTTTAAATATCTATAAGACAAGACTTGAAAGGATGAGGTTGCTTATGAATAAAAGCATACCTTTCGACATTAGATTCATAATTGAAGCCAAAGTGAGAATAGCAGGTGAATTCACAGAAATACCTACTAGATTTTTACCAGGGCTAGGAAAAAGTTCATATGCCAAGAAACGACGAACAAAGATAATAGCCGTTTGCTATAAATGTGCTAGATGGAACTATAAGTTAAAATGTCGATATTTAGGAATTGCATCTACAAACAGAGAAGATAAAATTCAGTTCATTAAGGATTGTCAAGAAGAAGATAAAATACTGAAGCCCCCTGAAGTTGATCCAAAAGATCATCAATACGGGGTAAGGGATACTTATTCTTGATTGTCACCCTGTTCAACTCCCCGGTAATCAATACACAAGCGAAAAGAACCATCCTTCTTCTTGACAAACAACACCGATGCTCCCCACGGGGATGCACTCGGTCAGATATAACCTTTCTCGAACAATTCCTCAAGTTGATTCTTCAACTCCCGCATTTCGGTCGGGGCCATCCGGTACGGTGCCTTTGATACCGGGGACGTACCGGGCTCCAACTCAATCGTGAATTCCACATCTCTTTGTGGAGGCAAACCAGGTAACTCGTCTGGAAAAACATCGGCATATTCCCACACTACCGGAATATCCGTCAACATTACTGATGATTTCTCGGTTTTGGTCATATAGCACCAATAACCAACACACCCCTGATTGAGTAATCTCACTGCTTTCATCAAATTAATGACCTTACCAGAACAGCCGGGATTACCTCCTTGAAACACACATTCGACCCCATCGTCTAAAATGATAGTGACCATACGCTTACAGACACTAATGATGGCATCGTGACGATCCATCCAATCAATACCCAAGATGACGTCGTCTCTTGGCAAATCTACTACGATTAGGTCCGCTGGCCATACACGACCATGAAGCTGAATCGGACAATTCTGAATCTCATGACTACCGATAATTCATCTACCATCGGGTAGACCAATGATATAAGGCTCACAACTAGTAGCACTACCCAAACGTAGTCTACTCAGACATGACTCGGAAATGAATGAATGCGATGCACCAGTATCAAAAAGGGTACACACAGGTTGAGATAGAATATCGAGTGTACCTGAGATCATTCGGGCCTCTGGATCATCGGTCTTCTTCATCTCATAAATCCGGGGCTTGCTATTCCCGGCACCGGATGCTCCCGTCTACTGACTATAGGCTCCACCTTTAGTCGCTCCTGTCGTTTTAAACGACGCTGATTGAGTGGCCTGATTCTGAACGGTTGACTGCTTAGGGGCCTGAGATGATGTCTGAGTAGGTTTGGAGTCCCTATGGCAAAAACGGTCCTTATGCCCAACAATTCCACAGTTATGACACGTGACAGACTGTCTCGGACACTTGGTGCTGACATGACCAAGATCCCTACAGTTATAACAGGTGATGGCCGAACTGGCCACTCGTGACTGAGATTCCGCGGGTTTAGACGTCACAGGAGGTCGCTCAAAAAAAGCAGAGCCCGCACGAGGTTTCTTGAAAGTGGCCTGACTCCCGTCAGACTGATTACGGTTCTTGGACTTCTTGCTAGCAGATGAAGGTTGCTGCTTAGCAATCTCCTTAGCTGTAAGCTCGTAGGTAAGAGCTTTCTCAATGAATTTGGCTAACATGGTGCAATTATGATTAAGCAACTATAATCTCATACGGGGTTTCAGCCTCTTACTGAAATACTTAATCTTATCCGCCTCGGAATGAATGATAGATGAGGTGAACGGAAGAAGTTCCTGAAATTTCTCGGCTATGGCGAGAACATCCTCGTCTGCTGAGGGGTCGGGTGTGAGTAATTCCGACATCTTGGCCTCTCTGAGTGGGGCCGGATAATACCTCTCCATCATGAGAGTCTTGATCTTATCCCAAGTACCTGATCCTTCGGTGGGCTTCAACGACAACCACCAAGAATGTGCGCTCTTACCCAGGTAGTAAGCCGCAACTGAAACTTTGTGTCCTTCGGGACACTCTACCATAGCAAACAACTTCTCGAAATGTTCGAGCCAATGAATAATATCCGCCGGCTCAGACGAGCCCTCAAAAGTAGGTGGCCTTTGGCGAGAGATGTCGCCAATGATACTGCTCACATTCCTCTCCTGCCTCTGAGGTGGCGGCGGAGGAGCCTGTTGATTTTGATTAACTGAGTTGTGCATCGTCTCCATAAGTTGTGCCATCTGCGTCATTTGGGCCATCATGCCCTGCATAAAAGCGAGTGGGTCAACCCGAACACCTTCTGACTGAGCCGTGTCCAGGGTATGACTTCCCGATAGTGAATGATCACGTCCAGGTGAATGAGTGGCAGCGTCGCTGCTCGAAGAATTAGCATTATTCCTTGCGTTCGCACGTGTATTCACATGAGCTCTCGGGATTTGGCCCGCACCACGGCCTCATCCTCCTCGTCCTCTTCTTGCTCTCTCCATACTGAAGTAGGAAAGTCACATGATGATTATATTTTCCGTATGAATATCACGTTATGATTATGACATGAGATGATGAAAATGAGCATACACGCTCTAACACAGTGATTACATGAATGATCAACTGAGGTGACATGATTATCTAATGAAATGATTGAAATGATTATCTTGAACAAGTTAACAATGTTAATGATATGATCTTCCTGATCAACAACTGAGTAATGAAATGAACTGAGTGATTAACGAGTTAACATGACCGTCCTGGTCAAAATGAAAATGATGATTGAGGATTGTTAACTGATGAATTATGAATGAATGATTCTTATTGCCAGAAATTATACCATGGCGTTAGAAATCTTACAGTTCTTTCAGTCTGATTGCCTCGGCATCTGCACAGGTCACACGTGACGCGAAAGTCCAATGATACTAGTCCGATGACGATGATTTCAAATGAGACATGACTTGGAGGGTAGTATTCAAAACCACGCTCCGATACCAAATCTGTAACACCCCAAACTAGGCGGATATTACAGTGCCGTGGACCCCCGACTGGGACCCACCAGGCGAATGAAAACAGATGAATTAAATAATATAACTGTAGTACCGAACCACATTATATTATCAAATACTCCGATGAGGAGCTTATGTACAATATACCAGGACAACATAGAATACTAGTATATTTTATAGGAAGATAAAATACACCACCCTGAATAATTAAACATCTCAAACGGAATTTGCAGCGGAATACAAATGAAGAGAAATAAGAATGACTGAAATGACTGAAATGACTGAAATAAACGGAATGACTGGGGCCCCCTACTAGTATCACTGGGACTCCTCGCCGTCAACATGCTCTTCCGGTGCCTTTGCCTTGCCGTGACCTGAAAACAAAATCCCCCAACGGGATCAGTTACACAGAACAACAATCCTCAAGGGTTGAAAATACACAAACATGATATATCTGAAGTTATGAATTATCCTTAGTTATGAATTACGCTGAAGAGGAGTATCATAGTACGCCCGTAGTGTTCTGTGCAAGTGTACACGACGGATGATCGGACACACCCGTCCTTGTACATAATTAGTCTCACGGAGTTAATCTTTACCGTGTGCACTGCCCAATGTATCACTCCCAATACATGACCATCACGTGCCCGACTAAAAATTCCACACATCCGCACCCGGCCACGCAATATGAACCCATAAGGTCATATGAACGAGAATGACCACAATGAATATCGATGAATAATAATAATCCGACAAAGTCAAGAATGACTCACCGAGATGAAAGTAATAATGAAGTGATTGATAGTTTCAATGACATGATTGGAACCGCCGTTCCTTGTTAATGAAGTGATTCTTCGACATTTACAAGTCTCAATATGATTAATACAATGATGAATGAGTTATGATTATGAATGATCAACAACAAAAGGAATGAAATCCTTTTAACCGAGTAAGAATTAACTTACACAACACCGGTGACAATTATCCTTCCACGAACAACATCCTAATTGAGATATCGATCACTCGAACAACCTTGAATAAATACAATTACCAACAATTCGTTCAATAAACGAATCAAACACGAATATAACGAACTCAAAACGTCGATACGATTAAACTAAGTTCATTGGGGCATTATATCGAACACTTTGTGGTCAACTTCGATTGATTACAACCAAACCTCAATAATACCAACATCAAAACCCCAAGAAGTGTTTCAAACCAACAAAACATCTTCAATACGATCAAAAATCCAAAATGAATATACAAATTCGTGATCACAACAACGATTAATCGAAAACCCCCAAATCCAACTCAATATTCAAAGTGTTCTTGAATAATCCTTCAATAATCCAATGAATAATCAAACATATCCATAATCATGCGTATATCACTTCGTACAACATGATCTTAACATCCAAAACATCATATCTCAACACAAATAGAAAATCCAAGAGGTTTGATGAAAATTACCTTTGAAGATCCAAGTACTTTAATCCGATGAAAACGTGATAGATCGACAATCCGATCTTCACAACCGAATGAAAATGATGAAAATCCAACACTCTAGTGATAGATGATGAAAATCCTCTCTCTCAAGCCTCCTCTCTCGGATGAAGGTGAAGAAATGGAGAAAATATCGGTTGAAATGCGCAAAGGATCCAATTATAGGGCTGACTGATCGGTGTGCCGTGGCCCAGGCCGAGTGTGCCGCGGCACAAACCAAAAAATTGCTCCCAGAGCTCGGCAGTGTGCCGCGGCCCGGCCGACATGTGCCGCGGCACATGGTACAGACGCTGAATGGCCGAAAATGCTATACGAGTGTGCCGCAGCCCAGACGGGTGTGCCGCGGCAGTGACTCGGCGGTGTGTCGTGGCCCGGCCGACATGTGCCGCGGCACACAGTACAGGCCGCTCGGCCAAAAACTGAAAAATGTGTGTTCCGCGGCGCACACTCCTTGTGCCGCGGCCCACACCCCCCTTTGGTCCCAAAATGAAGAAAAATGACTCGGGAAGAGAATAAAGCAATAGGAATCGATATCTGGGAACCAATAACACGAAATGGAAGTACGGAAACCCCAAAATGGTGGTTCCAAGCAATGATTACAAGGATTCGCCCAACAAAACACGATTTGAACAATGAAGAGATTTGAAATGACATGAATACCAACGTCAACGCCGACTAATGAATCAATTACCACAATCAAGATAATACTCTTGTCTCGATTCCCGAATAAGGTTGAAACAATGAATAATATCGATACACAACTTGAAGTTATACCGAACGGTGAACACGGATGAATGATTATTAACAAGTGAAAAAGTACATAGCGACAATTCCGAATGAAATTACTGAATGATAATGACTGAATTACAACCGGGTATTACACTAGCAAGAATTCAAGTTTGGGGGTGTGATAAGTGTCAGTTTTATACACTTATCCATGGTTTGTATCGATATATTTCACCCATAGTTAAGCTAGTCTACTCGTTTTTGCTTTTAATTAATAAGTTTTTAATAATTTTATTTTTATCGGATGAAGATGTAAATCTAGTCTTAATCGGATTGAATTACTGATTTACTCAAGAAATAACATGTTTATAAAATATTCTATTTGTTGAATTTTTATGTATTCATGTTGTAGGGCTTTCCGAGACGAGTTCGACAGTCTTTCCGGATTCAAAATCTGAGTTATATATCAAAAGTTATCATCCGAAGAAGATTTGGGGTAAAAACGCAAAGTCTAAGAAATTCTGGGCTGAAAATGAAGTCTGAAAGTCCATACGGGCGTAACATCATAAAGTACGGGCGTAATTCACAAAGCAAAAAGCCGTAGCCATGTTACGGCCGTAACTACTCAATGTTACGGCCATAAGTCATCCAAGTTACGACCGTAACTCCTCAATGTTACGGCCGTAACTCTTGACAGATTGTAATCATTTGTGTATTTTTTTATACTTTTGGTGTATTATTGAGGGGATGACTGGTATTGATCCGATCTATTGTAATAATGCTGGAGTTTTGGAGCTATTAGATGACTTTAGGTGTATAAATAGACCCCTTAGATCTTTCATTATTCATCATTCATCTTATATTTTTCCACTTTTTGTAATATTTTCTTTTTGTGTGAAGAACACACTTGTGTTCTTGAGTGATTTGTGTAATAGTGGTATAACATATGTTGTTAAGGGAGTTTATTGCTTCTTTCTCCTTTATCTACTAAGGGAGTTAGGATCAATTCTTTCTGTTGGAATATTTATTCCACACATTATTTAATTTGTGTTTTGATGATTAAAGTTGCTAAACAACAAAACAACATCGAGGCGAAGCAAAACGACGAAGCAGACGAAGACGCAAAAAGTTGCAATCTGGACTGAATTAGCGCATGCTAAAGCATACATGTTAGCGCACGCTAACGAGGAGTCAACGGCATATCAGCCAAGTTTCGAAGTAAGCTGAAGTGAAGTCAGCTGATGGGATAGCGCACGCTACATGGTATCATTAACGCACGCTATCGAGCCTTGTTACCGTTGTGAAGGAATTCAAATACAGAATAACGTATGCAATGAAGTCAGCGTTAGCGCACGCTACAAAGTATGAATAGCGCACGCTAAGAAGTTTGAATCAAGTAAATCAGAACGTTGGGAAAAGCAGGTCAAAGTCAGCATATCAAACGGATACTTTGACAATCCATGCAATTGATATATTGGATTAGCGCACGCTACAATGTGTTATTAACGCACGCTAATACAAGAAGGTTACGTACGTAAGGCAGAAGGCATAACGTACGCTAAAGAAGAAACGAAGCTACTGGACTGAAACTGGGAACAGTCTAGCGCACGCTACAGGCACGCTAAGATATTAGCGCACGCTACCAGAGTAAGGCTAGCGCACGCTAGCAAGTCAAAACAGCCAGCAACTGCTAGTTTATGGGAAATGCCTATAAATACCATCCCTATGGTATTGTTTGAGTACAACAACAACTTCAAGCAAACGAGATATACATCTGAGAATCATATACTTACATTGTTGTCGTAATATTGAGCTTATATTGTTAGTTTGAGTGTTTATACATTCAACATTATACACGAGAGGTAAAAGAAATGGTACGATTGGATTCGGTGCTATTAGGATCAAGTATCTGGCATTGTTAGAATCGCAATCGATATCTAAGTGAGGTTTATCTAGTACCCATAGAAAGCTAGAGTGGTTGATTCCTTATCCAATAGAAAAGGAAAAACGGTTTTACTTGGACCGATAGAAGACGAGCTTGTAACGGTAATCCCTCGACCGATAGAAGAGAGGCGTAGAGGTTTTGATCTTAAGCCTAAGAAAAAGATACATCGAGAGAGGACGTAGGCTTCGTTAATAGCCGAACCTCTATAAATCCTTGTGTGATTTATATTCCGCAATTTATTTACGCTTCTGCACAAACGGCGCAATATTCGATTTGGTAACCAACAATTGGTATCGGAGCGGTACTCCTTTACGCGGCTTAACATCCGAGGAGAAAAAGATCAAAAATGGCGTTTCAAATGGCTCTAGTCGAAGGCCTTGCTCTCAACCGACCACCATTTTTTGATGGCGTGAACTTCATGACTTGGAAGAAGAAGATGTCGATATTCATTCGAGCTTACGACATCGAACTTTGGAAGGTGATTTGTCTTGGTCCAAAAATTCCAATGAATTCCAACGGTACGCTTAAAAATTTTGAAGAATATGACGAATCCGATTGGAAAAACGACCATTTCAATTGTAAGGCAACTCAACTTCTTTATTGTGCCTTAAATCCGGAAGAACACACCAGATATCATCGTGTGATAGTGCCAAAGAAATCTGGAAAATACTTGAGGTAACACACGAAGGTACGTCTCAAGTCAAAGAGACGAACATAAACATGCTCCTTCACGATTATGAATTATTCCAAATGAAGGACGACGAATCCATCTCGATTATGCTCGACCGATTCTCGGTCATCACTAATGGAATAGCATGTTTTGGAAAACCACTTTCGAGTAGTGAGAAAGTAAAGAAAATTCTCCAATCACTACCTCGAGAATGGGACGGTACGGTTACGGCAATAATGGAATCAAAAGATTTAAATACTCTCGATTTTAGTGCTCTCGTTGGTTCTCTTATCAACTATGAGATTGTACTAAAATCTCGGAATGCCAAACCGAAACCGAAGGAGAGGTCGATAGCCTTCAAGGCTAAAATGTCGAAAAAGAAAGAAGAAATCCCGGTGGACGAAAGTGATGAAGAAATGGCATATTATGCCAAAAATATTAATAAGTTCCAGCACTTATTAAACCGGAGAAAGAAGGATATTCAAGCGGGGGAATCGAAGAAACCAGACAACACTTGTCGATTATGTGGAAAACCAGGCCACTTTGCTAAAAACTGTCGTGTAAAGCAAAAGGAGGTTCTAATTGCAACATGGAGCGACGAAGATCCCGATGAAGATTTTCTTGAACAAAATAATCTCGCTCTCATGGCCCGGAGTTCATTCGACGATAGCGACGTCGAAAGCCAAGTAAGTAACTCCTACGACGAACTCTTTGAAGCATTCGAGTTATTACATACGGACTATCAAAATGCTTTAAATGAAATTAAATCCCTCAAGTCTAAATATAAAACTTTGGAAATTGAAAATTCCAAAATACTTGAAAAAGGGAAATTTGTCGAAATTGATCATTCGAAATGCCTTGAAAATGAAAATATTTTGAAAAATGATCTTTTAAAAGTTCAAGATGAACTAAAAATTTTGACAAAGAAATTCTCGCGCGGCAACGATAAATTTGAACAAATGTTATGTGTTCAAAAATATACTTTAAATAAAGAGGGGTTGGGATTCAAACCACGTTCGAAAAACGAATCCGTCAATTTCAAAATACCCCGATGTGAAAAATATTTGAAAATTGGGCATCATATTTCTAACTGTAAAAGCCCACGCCGGACGATAAAAATTAAAAAGATTTGGGTTCCTAAAGGAACAAACGTTTCAAACATCGTCTATGTTTCAAAAGAAAACCAACTATTGGTTGGATCCCCAAAAATTAAATTATGATATTTTACAAAGGGGGAGAAGGAGTATTTTTTTTTCAGGGGAGTATTTTTGCTTATTAATGCATATTCGTTTGTATCATGCATATTTATATTTCGATATACTCTATATTTTTTACTTTTTGATGAAGACAAAAAGGGGGAGAAAAACATGAATTGAGATAAAAAGGAGAAGGAGATGAATTGAGATAAAAATGAGAAAAATCGAAGAAGTCGAAAAGAAAAATAAAGCATACAAGTAGGGGGAGTTGAAAAATGAAAAACGACGTAGTTGAAAAATAAAGGATGTTGGTCACTTAAGTATACTGGATACAGTTTGGAAAAGTAGTTTAAACAACAAACTGTATGGAATCTAAATCTGAGTGCGTAGCGGAAGTCTTGGATACAGTTAGTTGCCGTGGATACAGCAACGACGTATTAGGTGTATACTTAATATATCACAGTAATTTCAAACAGTAAAAGCAGAAGGTAAATAACACAGTAATTTAAGTGGTTCGAGGTAAACCCCTCTACGTCCCGGTCCTCCACACAGAGTAAAAGTTTATTATATAATTCTGCGTACACAACTACGTAATTATAAACAAACCTATCCTTGTATCGTTCACACATTGATACAAAGAATATCACTTTCAACTGTTCACAGATTGGTTAAAGCTTCCTTCTTGACTAGCTTCTTCACACAGTTCAAAGCTTCGTCCTTATTCGTCCCACACAGTCGAATAACTTGTTGAGTTCACACAGAGCTCGGTTTTACACGGAGGTAAAATGTTAGGTAACCGAGTAAGAACAGTGACTTTGAATATCAAGATCTGATGATAGCTGTTCTTGATGTATGAGCACTGTATATCTCTTTCGTTCTAACTTGCAGTTTGCTCTGGAGATATGTTTGCTCAGATGATAACTTTGATAGCTTTGAGAGTTGGGTTACTTCAATAGATTTCGTGAGTGACTGATCTTCAATGTCTTCAAGGATATATATAGCCTCTGAAGAAAGTATCCGTTGAGATGTCCGTTTGAATAAGATTTCCTTCAATGGGAATATGACATGATCCGGATTTCGCGGGATTCTGAAGATCTGAAGACTGACAGTATTTAAATACTTTATCCTTGAGTATTTAAATACTTCTTTGTTCAACGGGACTTAACTTGTGTTCTTTCTTGTCCTTTTGTGAACTGTATGGAAGGTGACTGTATTTAGGGCATCGAGACAGTTTTCCATACTTGATCTTTTACAAGTCTTCTTGCTTTGTCTTGTGAGCTTCACTTATGCTGATTCGAGGCTGATCTTCGATACATGATAAATCCTTGAATCCTCGATACAGTTTTCCATACTGTATTTGGCATATATGTCAAAACCTTTTCAATAACAAATAACAATCAATACAGGGATCGGGTATCCCGGCTGAATCGATACAGGGTGTTTGTTTTTCCTAACAATTTCCCCCTTTTTGACAATTTGCCAAGTCTTAACTTAAACTCTTCGAGTCTTCTTGATGATGCCAAAACCTTCTTCATGAAGCATTCTTCTTTGATGACTTCTGGCAGATTTCTTGGTCTCTTGTCAATAGGTCTGACTTAGTGACTTAGTCTACAATAATGAACTGCTCGCAGGCACGTTCGATCTGATTTGAGATTTATTACAACTTAAGCCTATGATTGGCGCGCAGGCACAATCTTACAATGTATTCTAAATTTACAATGAAACTATGAACTGTTCGTAGACTAGTTAAATGCGACTTAATTTTTCAATCAAGTTTATCTAACTTGAGATTTCTATCAAACAATTTTAAGTAATCATACATAAACACAGTAGATTACGAGTTGTAATCTTTCAAGACAAACAAACTGTTTTATTGATGTTCAAAAAGATTGAGTACAAGGTTTGCTGTGTTGAATAGAAATTACAAAAGCAAAAACAAAAATAATGTACATAAATTTCAGCTCTTTATCTTTGATCCGCATGCCTCCAAGGTCTTCTTCCTGGCTCATTCTCGGTGCCGCGCCACCAGTTTTGAAGTGAATCATTGCCTCGTTCTTGGTAAATTGCTCTTCCTTCATAAGAACGATCAAAGGCAAGTATCCAATCCTCTGGATGGGTGACCCGATCTCCTCTTCTATGTTTTGATTTCATCTCGATTTGGAGAGGAGCTTACCTTCTTCTAGCATCTTGAAAATTTGTCTGCGCTTGCCAATGTCTTATAATTTTTGAAGATGGCGGATTCCCGATGAGTTTGACAAAATATCTCATCGATTCATTCTTCCTCCAGTGCTTCACTTCTTGGCGGTTGGATTGCGGTTGGTTGGCACGTATTTAGAAGGTCTTTGAACAAGATTTTGCCAAGGGACATTTGGGTCATGGAATTCAGTCCGAGCCCGAAATTCTAAAGCTTTGGGGTTGAGGTGCTAGCTTGTTCAATTCGGCGGCTATCTTGCTTTGAGCGACCTCAAATTCCCTTTCTGTTGAAGTCTTATTCTCCTTGCAGCTTCTCGAGCTTCTTCCCCCTTTTGGCCTCATCAAGACTTTGCAGGATTTCAAGAGCGGCGTCTGTTTGGTCTCGATCTGGTTATTCTTTCAACGAGGGAGGAAAGAGTGCGACATCTCTTGAATGGATTTGTCATGCGCACGCAGGTGAGTATTCTCTATCATAGCACAGTGTCTTGGCTTCACAATTCTTGTCTTGAAGCTTCTTCCTTCAATTGCGCTTGTTTATCTTCCATAATTTTCAAGGCTTGCTTGAACACTACAGCGAGAAGAATGAATGCATCAACAACTCGAGATACTTCGTGTTGAAGAGTTGTCATTTCTTCAACTGCAGAGGTGTGCATCCAGTTCAGAGCCTTTTCTACGGAAGAGAGAGCGTTAACTGCATCTTGGATAAATACAGTCTGAAGGCCAAGAGCTTGCAGGCGCTCTTTGCGTGCAGCAGAGATAGGAGAGTCAGGCTGGGCGAAGTCTTCAGCACCGTTTAACCTTCTTACGTTCACGGATGGACGTGAAGTAAGTTGGACATCCTCAGGTTCGTTACCGTCCTCGGATTCCAAGGTTGCAGGGGCGGGAGTAGCTTCTTGTGGAATGGCGACAGCTGGTTCAGAAGCGTCCTGTGGCGAAGGTTCTTCGGCAGATGAGGATGCAGGAGGGACTGAGTCCTCCTGTTGCCTTGCAGGAATGGCTTCTTCGGTCGCTACAGGCTCGGGTGCCTGTTCCAAAATTTCTTGATCTTCCTCGACGGGAGGGACTGATTCCTCCTGGTGTGGCGAAGGTGGATTGGCCTGATTAGATGGCCCTTCGTCGGTTCTGGGTGGAGAGGAGGCTTGGGCTTCGGCCTCTTCGCGGCTTAATCTCAGACCTGCTTGAAGAGCATCGTCGTCGTCGTCTGAGTCGTGGTCGTCGTCGTCTTTTGGATTAACGGGAGAGTCCTCCGACTTCTTCTTTCCTTTTCTTCTGGCGTCGGATTTGTGCAGCGGTGGCTTTCAATGAGATCTTTGCAAGAAGCGTTGTCCCATCGGCAAAGCCTCAATTTGATTGAGTCGATTACTTGAGACAAATCGCTCTTCGTGGCTCCATTCGCTCCGGTTATGCGGTGTGTCGACGGAGCTAGCCTAAAGCTTTTCCATAGCGAGAAATCGTTAAACGCCTTTGTTCAATTTATCTTGAAAGAAGTGTTTGATTTATAATTGAGTCGGGGAGGGACTTGAATCACGTCTGGAGGCCTGTTTGAGGATTAGATACAGTATGGGATCTGCCGGAAGGTGGACTCCTTGCGAGGATGGTGCCCGAAGGAAATTGGATCTGCACGGGTGTGGGATCCCGTTGAGGAGAAGTAGCTTTTGGCTCCGAATGGGCGGCCGACGTGCTAACGTCTTGAATGTTGGCAGATGTCTCTAAATCCGTCGTAGCCGCCAAGGGCTCGGGATCTACCGTCAAGCGGTAGGAGACACCTCTTCCGCGAGGTTGGGCCCCGGGGTGCTATATCGATGGGTTGCGCCACGGGCGAGACATCCTCGGAGTGTTTGGCTTTGATTTTTGAGAGCCTCGGAGTCTCTTCTTCGACTTCTCATCAGAGTGCTTCTTCGTGAGAACGCTTGCGCTTTTCTTCGAAGATTCCAATTCGGGGACCTTCACGGTTTCGTCTGGGATTGTCGAAATAGGCATGTGACGTGTTCTCGGGTGGTTGGCTTGCATTGTGCTCTGGTTATAGGCAGAGGGTTTGACGCCTCCTAAATATATTCGAGAGCCGTTTTCTTGGCATCGGCGGATTGCTTGACTCCGCACCTCGTCGAATGTAGTTTAGCATTAAACCGAATGATTTCTTTTGGGTGGCGGTTTGCACACCTCTTCTGAAGTCGTTTCAAAATGATTTGGCACGGTTTACCTTTTCACAGGTCAAGATGGCGACCATCATTCTGAACCTAAGATTCGTGCACATCTCGAACGCACCGGTTCGATTTTCAATAATTCTGGAACAGAAATCGTGGAGATAAACGAAATGAAGAAGAAAATTTTTCTTGTGGCAGGTGGTTGTCACCATGTCAACCACTTTGGACCCGGTAAATAGTCCATAAAACTTGGTAATCAGCCCTTGAGACCCAAACGTCTCAAGCTGGTCCATGGTCAGGCCGTCGGCGGGCAGCCTGTAGATTTTCTGAAGTAGGTCGGTATTGATGCAGACTTGCACTCCTTGGACTGTTGCGGTGATGTCAGCAACATGTCCTCCCTGGGCTAGTGAGAGAAAACGAATGGCAGCGTTGAGGTAGAATTCCTCAACCAGATGAGCGTCGTATTTTTCGGCGGTTTTGCTTCCGAAGCGATAAAGACCTTGTTGTTCCAGACGAGTAATGATATACTCCATCGGTTCAGTGTCGTTGGTTTCAGAGATGATACGCTCGATGATGACGGTTTTCGAGAAGATCCGTCCATCAATGATGTTGGAGGTCTTCTTCAGAACAGGGGATGAAGATTGAGTAGCCATGGATGTTTTCTTAAAGTGAAGGTGTAAGAAAACAGTAGAAATTCAGATGGATATGCGAGAAAATATGTAAATTTGTTTGCTTGAGATCTCTTGTAATTGCGGTAGCGTAAAGAGTCTCCAATGGCGTATCTGATCCTTTTATACTTGGGCGGCGAAATAGGGTTTTGCAGAGTACGAATGGTCAGATTTTAAGGGATGGGAACCGGTTTTGAAATCGACGGTCAGGATGAATTTAGTGTAACTGGTACGCTAATCCATTAAAAGGTTTTAAAATACAGCGGGTCCCACTTCTGACATAGGTTGAATACCCTAAATGCCTAAAACGGCGGTTTAAAAATAATAAACAATTTTAAAAACATCGCGGCTTTTGAGATTCAGTTGTCCAGATGTCGTGTAAGGCATTTAATGAACATGACGTTTGACATAAAACAGGGCACGTGGACAAAAATTATTTTAAAAAGGAAATAATATTATATTATATACTGAATCGAAATCCTATAGTATGTGCTGTTCTCCGCGTCGATACAGCGTTCCCCCTTAAAAAGGTACTAATAGGTTTTAAATTCCATACAGCAATATTTGGATTTATGCTGTATTCATGGGTCCTACAGTATTCCCCCTTAATTATTGCACACATCAGCTGTAGGATTCATATGCCTTCGTTCGCTACAGTACTGTATTGATGTTTCTGAGTGTACAGATAATTAATGTTGGATACTGTATTCACGGGTCTTCAAAGATTCCCCTCAATTGTTGAGTAAAAGCAGAAATTTACTTACAGGAGTCCGGGCCGAGTATTCCCAATTCGTTCTTAGCATGTTGAATCTTGCTTTGTCGAGAGGCTTGGTGAAAATGTCGGCCACTGGATGTCCGTATGGACTTTTTCAGGCGAACATCCTTGTTCTCGACATGATTCCTGATGAAATGATGCTTCATGTTGATATGCTTAGTGCGCGAGTGCAAAACAGGATTGTGCGTGATTGCAATTGCACTCGTGCTATCACACATGATTGGAGTCTCTCTAGCAACGATTCCATAATCTGACAGTTGTTGCTGCATCCAAAGGATCTGCATACAGCAGCCTACAATGACATAGTATTCGATTCACCGTGGAAAGGGAGTTAGCCAATTGCTTCTTCTTGAACCAAGATACGAGTCTAGGTCCGAGAAAGTGACAAGTTCCACTTGTACTCTTCCTATCTAGCTTGCACCTCCGAGATCCGAGTCAGATCCAACTAAATCGAATCCACCTTCCTTAGGATACCACACCCCGCATCGACTGTTCCTTTAACGTATTTCAGATTCGTTTAGCCGTATTGAAGTGTGATTCCTTAGGTGCAACTTGGTATCTCGCACACACTCCAACAAAGATATCGATATCGGGCTCGCTAGCCGTTAGGTACAGGAGCGAACCAATGAGCTTCTGTAGAGTGATTGGTCAAACGGCTTTCCGGCTTCATCAAGACTAATTTGCACGGAAGTGCTCATGGGGGTTGGCGAGGATTTGGAAGTGTTCATTCCAAATTTGTTGAGAAGCTCCTTGCCGTATTTCTCTGGTTGATAAATATACTGTAGGCATCCGCTTTATCTCGCAAACCTAGGAAATAACTAAGTTCCCCCATCATACTCATTTCAAATTTGCTTTGCATGAGATGTGAGAACCTTTGACATAGAGCAAGGTTAGTTGAACCAAAAATAATATCATCAACATAAATTTGTACCATTAGAAGGTCATCTCCTTCCTGTATTTTGAACAATGTTTTGTCGACAAAGACCTTTCTCAAATCCGTTATTGGTTAGATATCTTGGGACAGGGTTTCGTACTGTGCTCTAGGGCTTGTTTAAGTCCGTACAGCGCTTTCCTTAGCCTGTAAACTAGATCGATACCGTCCGTGTTGGCAAACCCTGGTGGTTGTTCAACATAAACTTCTTCTGTAAGCTCTCCATCCAGGAAAGCACTCTTGACGTCCATTTGGTATACGATAAAATTCTTATGGGCGGCAAAGGCTAAAAATATCCTGATGGCTTCTAGTCTCGCTACAGGGGCGAAGGTTTCATCATAGTCGATTCCTTCTTCCTGACAATAGCCTTGTGCTACTAGTCTGGATTTGTTTCTTATGATAAGTCCATTTCCATCCTTTTTGTTTCGAAATACCCATTTGGTTCCTATAACCGATTGGTGTGTCTGGCCTGGGGTACAAGATACCATACATTGTTTCTTTCGAAACCGTTAAGCTCTTCTTCCATAGATGTAATCCAAGGAGAGTTGTTAAGAGCGTCTATGGTCGAAACAGGTTCGGACTGGGCTAAGAATACAGCGATAGTGCACATATTGAGTCTCCTAAGTTCGGATTGAGATTTCCATTCAGGAAATTGTGAGACTTCAGCATTAGATTCTTCTTGTGCACAAAGTACATTTCCTTGTGTACTCTGTATTCTCCTATGAGTAGAAACACCTGCATTAATGTTTCCAATGATCAGCTCTTGCGGGTGATCTCTCAACCATCTTCGGTCGGGTTCTAGTTCAGGGTCCCGTACTGTATCGAAAGTTTCTGTGGGAACAGCTTCACTTATGCGCCTTGACTTCATCCACATCGATTCTTACATACCGGGGTTGATTTCTAAATCAACTACAGTTCAATGGGTGTAGGTGGATCCAAGATAGATAGATGGTGAATGTCCCGAGTGATATGATCTACTCTGTAGGATCATGGTGTGGTTCGCCGAACACTACATGAATCGATTCCTCGATCGTCACCTCATTTTATTAAAGATTAAAGCTTTGTCGACGGAGGAGTATCCTACGAATATTCCTTCATCCGATTTTTCATCAAATGTTCTAAGTTGGTCCTTCCCATTGTTCAATACGTAACACCCGCATCCAAAATGTGAAAATACGAAACTAATGGAGTTTTGTTGTTCCATACCTCGTAAGTCGCTTTGTTGTGATGCTTGTTGACGATACACGGTTTTGAGTGTAGCATCTTGTATTGGTTGCTTCACCCTGTAAACGCGCGGCAATTTGCTTTCGGCAATCATTGTCCTAGTTGCATCTTTCAACGCCCTATTCTTTCGCTCGGCAACACCATTTTGTTGAGGTGTACGGGCGGTGAGTACTCGTGATGTATGCCATTCTCCGAACAGATTGCTCTACAAAGCGGTTAGTGAATTCAAGACTGCCGGAACGAATGCACACGATACTCGATGCTTTTTCATTCTCGCAACTTTCTCAGAGCTCGGGCACCTTGATGTTGTTTCCTTCTTCTTGCTAAGAAAGATCGTCCAAGCATACCGGAATAATCATCAACAACAACCATACAATATTTCTTACCTCCCAAACTTACCGGGTCTACAGGACCGTAGAGATCCATGTGTAGCATTTCCAATACTCTTTGGGTTGAAAGGTAGGATTTGCTCTTGAGTTGACTTGATTTGCTTGCCTTTACGGCATGGTCCGCAGACGCCGTCCTTCTTGAATGACACATCCGGCAAACCTCTTACCATACCTCGTCTTGAAAGCTTGTTGATCGTCTTGAAGTTGACGTGAGACATCCTCTTGTGCCATAGCCACTAAGATCTGCAGTGCCTTTGGCAACAAAACATGGAATTGAGGAGCTCATAGGCTTCGATCAAGAATGTACATATTACCCGATCCGCTTCTGTAAGCACAACTTCCTTGGTTTGGGTGTTCTTGACTCTACAACGATCTATATAGAACTTCACCGAGAAGCTGTTTATCACGTAATCAAGCTAATACTAAGTAGATTATACTGTAAGCCTTCAACATATGCGACATCGGTGACTTTGAATTTCCCGACAAGTAGGTTTCCTTTCCTCTTGTTCTTCCTTTAGATTTATCACCGAAGCGAACTTTTGGACCGCGACCTTCTACAAAATCGATAGCTTGCTCCTGTCTCTACCATGTGACGAGAGCATCCACTATCGAAGTACTGGTATCCTCCTCTAGAATGTCCCGTAAGAAAGAAATTAAGTAGATTTAGGTCCCCTTTGATTTTGGGTCCATGTATGTTAGTTCCTTTAGGTACCAGCATTTTCTGACAAAGAATTGGTTTATCGTAGGATGTACTGCAGTGTTGCGGTATCTACGGGGCATATCCGTAGTTGTTATAATCATGATAATTATTATGCATGTAAAATTCAGGATTATTATTATTATTCGATTTAATGCCGTCTAGGAGGTGGAGCCATTTTCCTGGGCCTAACAGCTTGTCTTCTGGGTCTCCAGTTGGATTCCCAATGCTGTTGTTGATACTGAACTGGCATCTGCTGTCTTGAGGGATAACGGGGCTCCTGTATCCAATACCTAGGTGCACTGTACTGATAGTACTGCCGTGCGGGCCTTTGGTGGTTGGATACAGCCTTCCTTCTGAACGGCTGTTGACGCTGTTGATATGCTCTGGGAGCATGCTGTTGAGTGCGCCTCACAGGTTGAAATGGCTTATGATTCCGCTGTCTGGTATAGGTTTGCGGGGGCGGAATGGCAGCCTTCGGTTTTCTCGGTACAGCAGGTTCCTTTATAGGACTAGGAACATCTTTCGATTCTGGAATGTGTTCCACACTCTTGACGAACACAGTACTAGTTTTACCTTTATTCGAACATGAGCTGTATCCTAAGCCACTTTTATCATGAGCATGTTGCCCAAGGCTGTAATTTCTTCCATTCTTTTGGACGATTTTTCAAAAGACTTTAGAATGGTCTCAAGTTCATTTTCTCGCTTCTCGAGAGTTGTAATTTTGGTTTGTAGTAGAACCAAATCATTTGTCTTGCTCTCATTATGGGTTTTAACCTCATTTAGTTCATGAGCAAGTTGATGATTGCTCTCCATGAGTTTTTCGAAATCGACCTTGCTGGTTTCACAATCAAGAGACATATTATCATAGTTTATCTTCAGCAAGTCATTCTCATCTTTCAGCTCTAGATTTGTTAATCAAGTGTATATTCTCGATTTTAGACTCTCATGGGCTTTTGAATGTTTTTGAATTCATTCATCATATTTTCGAAAGTATGAGATGCATTAGATGGAATAACCGAGGTTGAACTTACCTCATCGTCATTGTCTTCACCTTGGAACATCTTTAGCCATAAAGCACATGTATGCTTTATCATCGAACTCATCGTCGGATGAATCACTTTCGTGACCACCGAAGACATTCGCAGATTTGGATGGTGTGGGGAGGCTTCGATTCTCCAATCGGGGCCTTGAGCTTGTCTTTCCAAGCACGTCTTCTTTCATCTCGCTCTTGTTGCTCGGCCTCCGGCAACCTTTGACTTTGGGATGAGGACATTTGTTTGCATAATGGCACGGTTTCCTTGATTATAGCACGAGTTAGCATCGGATGATGTTTGGTGCTTACCTTGTTGTGAGTTTGGGCACGTAGGAGTCTTTCCAGTGTTTGATGAACTTTTGAACTTATGCATTAGAAGCGCCATTTCATCTTGTGACAGGATGTCGCTGCCATCGCCGGACTCTTGTGACCAAGCCGACGAGCTAGGCATGCCGTGTCGATTTCGATACGGCCAGAGCCGTGACCTTTGAGGGAGATTCTTGACTTTCTCTCTCGTCTATGTCATACTCAAAAGCTTTAAGGTCGAGAAGAGATCAAAAGTGGATATTTCATTAAGATTACATGATACACGCATAGTTGTGGTCTTAATGTCCCATCGGGCCGGGAGAGATCCAAAATTTTTAAGTTCTTCTCCTTTTGGGTGTAAATCTTGCCCAACGCTTCAAGTTCACCAACAATACCAAGTAACTGAGGTCAAGTTCCTCAAGTGTTTCCGTTGGTTTCATTTCAAATGATTCGAATTCTTTGAGTGAGTTTTGAAATTTTGTTTTCTTTGAGAGCTGGTTCCTCACAAATTAACTTGAGTTTATCCTGCATTTCTTTGGTGCTTTTGCGGCTCTTTACCTTTGAGAACGTGCCTTTGTCAAGAGTGACAAATAACGCCTTCAAAGCCACGTTGTCAAGGAAGGCTCGCTTCCTAACATAGGTTGACCATTGCTCCCGTTCCTACTCGAGCATTTCAAAGATGGGCTTGGCCTTCAATCCTTGCGGCTGGATTGACCTTCATAATCTTGATCGGACCATCCTGTATAACAAAGATCATCTCTTCGTGCATTGCTGCAAGATGAGCTTCCATTCTAATTCTCCAGTCGTCAAATTCGTTAATAGAGAACATAGGGACTTTGTTAATCATAGAGGTATCCATACTGATAATATAGAAATGAAAGAAACTGTTTTGAAAATAAGTGATTTGAATCTGATTCGGTTAAAAGAAATACGACTGATTCTTTTTAGAATCAACCGCTCTGATACCACTTGTTGGTCACTTAAGTATACTGGATATAGTTTGGAAAAGTAGTTTAAACAACAAACTGTATGGAATCTAAATCTGAGTGCGTAGCGGAAGTCTTGGATACAGTTAGTTGCCGTGGATACAGCAACGACGTATTAGGTGTATACTTAATATATCACAGTAATTTCAAACAGTAAAGCGAAGGTAAATAACACGGTAATTTAAGTGGTTCGAGGTAAACCCTCTACGTCCACTGGTCCTCCACACAGAGTAAAAGTTTATTATATAATTCTGCGTACACAACTACGTAATTATAAACAAACCTATCCTTGTATCGTTCACACAGATTGATACAAAGAATATCACTTTCAACCGTTCACACGCATTGGTTAAAGCTTCCTTCTTGACTAGCTTCTTCACACACAGCCCAAAGCTTCGTCCTTATTCGTCCCACACAGTCGAATAACTTGTTGAGTTCACACAGAGCTCGGTTTTTACACAGAGGTAAAATGTTAGGTAACTGGTAAGAACAATGACTTTGAATATCAAGATCCGATGATAGTGTTCTTGATGTATGAGCACCGTATATCTCTTTCGTTCTAACTTGCGTTTGCTCTGGAGATATGTTTGCTCAGATGATAACTTTGATAGCTTTGAGAGTTGGGTTACTTCAATAGATTTCGTGAGTGACTGATCTTCAATGTCTTCAAGGATATATATAGCCTCTGAAGAAAGTATCCGTTGAGATGTCCGTTTGAATAAGATTTCCTTCAACGGGAATATGACATGATCCGGATTTCGCGGGATTCTGAAGATTCAAGATCGATGTATTTAAATACTTTATCCTTGAGTATTTAAATACTTCTTTGTTCAACGGGACTTAACTTGTGTTCTTTCTTGTCCTTTTGTGAACTGTATGGAAGGTGACTGTATTTAGGGCATCGAGACAGTTTTCCATACTTGATCTTTTACAAGTCTTCTTGCTGTACTGACGAGCTTCACTTATGCTGATTCGAGGCTGATCTTCGATACATGATAAATCCTTGAATCCTCGATACAGTTTTCCATACTGTATTTGGCATATATGTCAAAACCTTTTCAATAACAAATAACAATCGATACAGGGATCGGGTATCCCGGCTGAATCGATACAGGGTGTTTGTTTTTCCTAACAAAGGAGATGTCGAAAAGAAAAGAGGATTGGAGAAACTAACGAAACGATCAAAGCCGAAAACTTTGATTCGTAGAAATATACATATATTATTTTTACAGGTTATCCAATTCAAGAGTTGTTTTGTAATCATCAAAAAGGGGGAGATTGTTGGAATATTTATTCCACACATTATTTAATTTGTGTTTTGATGATTAAAGTTTCTAAACAACAAAACAACATCGAGGCGAAGCAAAACGACGAAGCAGACGAAGACGCAAAAAGTTGCAATCTGGACTGAATTAGCGCACGCTAAAGCATACATGTTAGCGCACGCTAACGAGGAGTCAACGGCATATCAGCCAAGTTTCGAAGTAAGCTGAAGTGAAGTCAGCTGATGGGATAGCGCACGCTACATGGTATCATTAACGCACGCTATCGAGCCTTGTTACCGTTGTGAAGGAATTCAAACACAGAATAACGTATGCAATGAAGTCAGCATTAGCGCACGCTACAAAGTATGAATAGCGCATGCTAAGAAGTTTGAATCAAGTAAATCAGAACGTTGGGAAAAGCAGGTCAAAGTCATCATATCAAACGGATACTTTGACAATCCATGCAATTGATATATTGGATTAGCGCACGCTACAATGTGTTATTAACGCACGTTAATACAAGAAGGTTACGTACGTAAGGCAGAAGGCATAACGTACGCTAAAGAAGAAACGAAGCTACTGGACTTAAACTGGGAACAGTCTAGCGCACGCTACAGGCACGCTAAGATATTAGCGCACGCTACCAGAGTAAGGCTAGCGCACGCTAGCAAGTCAAAACAGCCAGCAACGGCTAGTTTATGGGAAATGCCTATAAATACCATCCCTATGGTATTGTTTGAGTACAACAACAACTTCAAGCAAACGAGATATACATCTGAGAATCATATACTTACATTGTTGTTGTAATATTGAGCTTATATTGTTAGTTTGAGTGTTTATACATTCAACATTATACACGAGAGGTAAAAGAAAAGGTACGATTGGATTCAGTGCTATTAGGATCAAGTATCCGGCATTGTTAGAATCGCAATCGATATCTAAGTGAGGTTTATCTAGTACCCATAGAAAGCTAGAGTGGTTGATTCCTTATCCAATAGAAAAGGAAAAACGGTTTTACTCGGACCGATAGAAGACGAGCTTGTAACGGTAATCCCTCGACCGATAGAAGAGAGGCGTAGAGGTTTTGATCTTAAGCCTAAGAAAAAGATACATCGAGAGAGGACGTAGGCTTCGTTAATAGCCGAACCTCTATAAATCCTTGTGTGATTTATATTCCGCAATTTATTTACGCTTCTGCACAAACGGCGCAATATCCGATTTGGTAACCAACACTTTCTCTTTTTCAACTAATTATGACCACTCAAGCTTATATTATGTTTATTAAACCCTTTATGGGCTAAGTTACCTTAGTTGGGATTATAAACAAGGTTAGTCATGTTATTTAAGTTTGTATAAAGATCTATTATGAATTACTTATTATTGTGTGTGATTTTTATTGTTTTACCAATCTTTATATATTTGGCCAATAAATGACGATATTTATGGTCTTCATATGTTTCGAAAGAAAATATGTTTGATTAGATCAAATGATCTTCACTCTAAGTTGTTCTAGGGGATAGAAATATACCTCTAGACCTTAGATGATTCTTTGAGTTATTTTCATAAAACCTAATGATATGTATTGAAGCCAATCAACATAGAAATATAGTGAATTGATTCAATATATAAGGGGCGTTTTATAGTTCGAAAGAGAAACCGTCTTTTTAAGGAAAATCGAATCTATACAACATAATAAATAAATTCATCTTATGATCTCCTATACATCTTCTATAATTAATGATGAACTAAGTTTGTAATCCCAACTATTTCATTTTATCTTCTATTAAAATATTATTAGTGCAATCTTATATTTCCTTGAATATTAGAACTATTATTGCATTTTCATTGCAATTGTCAAACCAAACTCTAAAATTGTGTGTTTCAATCATATAAATCTATATAACAAATAGTTAAATAGTGTATAATTCAATATATAACCTAACTTCCTCGTGGGATCGATAAATCGGACTCAAAAAGTCCACTTACTACTTGATACGATATCGTGCACTTGCGATAGTTACACTAAAGACGTGTCAGACTATTAACATCACTAGGACAATAATAATCCTTAGTTTCATTGTAGATAAGTTGATTGTTGGAATTGTTGGCATAATATACTAGAACACTTTGATGAATGTAGAAGATTAAAAGTGATGTTCTTGAAACTAAGCTAGGTGAATTCATAGTTGTGATAATTGATTCTTCAGGTTAGTAAGAAGATTATAATGATGGTGTAATATGAGATAGTCTTCATATTTATGATATGGCCTTGTAACTAAATGAATCTAGTATAACCTTATGGTAACCTACTATATTCAATCTAAATTAGACATAGTGATGAACAAGGTGGTGCAGATTTTCAATTTCAATCATCTATCTTGATAGATTAAAAGGTTATAAGATAATAATTGCTTAACATGTTCTTGATAAATTCTTAGTCATAAAGAATCACGTGAATATTCGGTAATGTCTTGTAAACTGATTGTAAGAATCAGTTGAGGTAAATAGAGTTCTTGGAATGAGATTTTGATATTTTGAGATAGTGAATTATTCAAATGAAATTTAGGGTGTCGTCTCACTAAATTCGATACTGATGATTATATGGATATGTTATTGAGTGAAATATATTTTATTCAAGGTTGATTGTTCGAGTAACCGATATTAGTCGAGGACCGTTCGTTCGTTTCGACAAGGGAGGATTATTCTCGTCTCGGTGTTGAGGCAAGTTATCTTGCTTGGTTATAATGATGATTAGATTCTTGTGATGATTATACGTTTCGTGTATATGAAACGCTTATGAATTTGTGACTCGTAATTTAATATTGTCTTGACGTTGTTTCGTTTTTCATCATGGGATTGCATTCCCAATTCCGTCACTTTGAATCGTTGATCTCGTTGGTCCTTATTGTCACTTCGGTGAGTTTCTTAATCCTTAATCGGATATGTGATTTGTTGAATTCGTTGTCATGTTGTATTGTGATATATCTGGAATCATATATGCGTGCCGATTGGTTATTGTGTAGGATTTTTAGCCAGGCACTTATATAGTCATACGTGGATGTTTTCCGTATTGGACTGTGCACACGAGATGTAGTTCGTGAGGCTAATTAGGTACATTGTCACACGTATATTCTGGATTCCGTATACGGGGTGGACATGTACACAGACACATTTCCGGATCGGGCGTACTGTGATGTCCATCTTGAGCCATATTGTTTGATCGTTCATAGTCCATGTATGATTGGATATGTTCGACGGTTTGTGACTGATTGTTCATACGCCCGTGGAGTATGTTTAATAGTCGGGATGTTTTCTTGAGATCTAATATATGTGAATTGTATAATGTCGGAAGAATCATTTATTATGTATATCTGACCCTGTCTTTTGGGAAAAATACTTGTGTTGTATTTTAGGTCGAGGAAAAGCAAGGCACGAGAAGAGCATGGTGATGGCGAAGGGTTCGAAGGATACTAGTTCGGGGGGCCCAAGTCTTTTGTGTCCGGTTATGTTCAAACCGTGTAATGTTGCTTTAATTCCGCTTTATTTAAAATATTGTCTAGTTGTATTAATATTTGGAGTATATTCAATATCCATATGGTTTATACTTATATTTCGGATCCTGTGTATCATAAGGCCGTTGGCCATACCATTAATAAACTCCTAATCGGAGTAGTGACTATTTATTGTGGTTCGGTATCACAAGGTAATACTTATTTAATCTGTATTTTTGGTATCGCCTGGTGGATCCCAGTGTGGGGTCCACGGCACTGTAATAGCCGTCTTTTGGGGTGTTACAGAAGATGGTATCAGAGAGTGTTGTTTTCTCTTTATGAGTCGTTGTGAAATGAACTAGTATCAAGAGACCTTCGTGTCACGCGTGACCTGTGCAAGCGCCTGACCCTACGAGCCAAATACGGTATGTACTTTATGAGCCATGATTTAATTACTGGCATGATATTGATATCGGAATGGATCTCTTTGTTGATCTTGTATTTCGAGGATCTGTGGCAGGATTTATCTAATTGATAATTCAAGGTAAATTCTGGATTGGTTATATGATTGAGATTGTTCAACTCAACGTCGATATGATATTCTGTGTGACACTTGTAGTTCACTATGAACTGTCTTCTTGAATATATAATTCCTTGTTGCTATTAACTTAGCATGAATTTTGATTGGTGTCATGAACTATACTTATGGTTATCATTATGGTTTGATTCATTCAGTATGGAAAGAAATCTGATAGGCCGTGGCAGAGGGGGATGAGGCCGCGGAAGGGGCCGAATCCCGATACCACGAGCCAACAGGCGCGCGAATGTGGAGCATAGTTCCACAGGCATTGATTCGCCTCCTAGGGACCAATCTCACCACACTGGACACGAGGATGCGCGTGTCGATCCTTACGCTGTTATGCAGGGCATGATGGCTCAGATGACCCAGATGGGTCAATTAATGGAAGCTATGCAGAGAGCTACTACCGGACAGCAATATGGGCCTCATCCTCCACCTCCTGTGCTTGGAGGGCCCGTGAGTCGGATCATCAGAGACATATCTCGCCAGCGACCCCCGATATTTTAAGTCTCCTCTGAGACTGCTCACATTGTACATTGGATTGACCATTTTGAGAAATTATTCGAGATGGTGGACTGCCCCGAAGAGAATCGCGTCTCCGTAGCAGCTTACGATCTTAGTAAAGGCGCCCACACCTGGTGGCTTTCAGTGAGGCCAGCTGATGGTGTATATATTTCGGAGGAATTTAAAAACCTCATGCTAGACTCTTACTATCCAGGGTCACTCCGTGAGGCCAAGCTGTCAGAATTGCTGAACCCGGACCCATCTGAAGACGATGATGTACTATCTGTTGCCGAGAAATTTCAGGCACTTCATTCTTTTGCCTCGTCGATTGTCCGAATGGAGGCTGATAAGATCAAATATTTTCTCAAGAGGCTTAAACCCTGAATGAGAATGCAGCTGTTGAATCACCATTGTATGACCCTACCGGAGTTCATTGAGAAAGCTCTGGAGTACGAACTCACTGCGAAAGAGATTTCTAAGAAGCAACCACAGTCCAACAACAAAAGATCCAGGAACCAGAACCAGACTAACAGTAACCGGGGGACATTCAAGAAGCTCCAGTCATTGTCGAACCCTTCTGAACGACCACCCATGGCATCAAAGCCAGCCGGATCGCACTCTCGACCAGTCAACTCATCTGTTATGTGCTATAACTGTGGGGACCAGGGGCATATCAGCTCCAAATCCCCGAAGCCGACCGTCGCATGCCATACTTGCGGGAAGAATGGGCATCGTGCTCGTTATTATAGGAATAGACCGGGACATGAACCAGTAGCGTCTCATGCTCTAGTTCAGTCTTCTGTCCAGGACCGTGTGCCTCAGTCCGCTTCTTATCGGACTACTGGGTCAAACAGAGGGATGGACCGTGGAAACCAAGCTGGTACATCTGGTGCCGGAGCTGCGAAACCTAGGATCTACGAGATGAAGAGGGCAGACGATCCCGAAGCTAGCATGATTGCAGGTACTCTCGAGATCCGATCTCAGCCCGTTTGTGTTCTTTTTGATATTGGTGCTTCACACTCCTTTTTATCTACTTCTTGTTTGAGTCGTTTGCAAATAGATCATGTTACCATTTGTGAACCTTATGTAATTGGTCTACCCGATGGTAGAAGGATTGTTGGGAATCGTGAAGTGCAGAACTGTCCGATTCGCATGAACGACCGTGAGTGATTGTCAAATTTAATTGTGGTCGATTTGCCTAAAGATGATGTAATCTTGGGTATCGATTGGATGGATCGTCATGATGCCATACTTGGCGTCCGCAAGCGGATAGTGACCGTCACATCTGACGATGGTGTTGAGTGTATTTTTTAGGGCGATAATCCCAACCGTTCGGGGAAAGTCATCAGTGCTATGAAAGCAGTGAAACTGCTTAATCAAGGGTGTATTGGTTATTAGTGTTACATGGCCAAAACAACGGATCGACCAATTGAATTGGCCGATATTTATGTCTTTCCAGACGAGTTGCCAGGCTTACCTCCACATCGTGATGTAGAGTTTACTATTGAGTTAGAGCCAGATACATCCCCGCTTTCGAAAGCACCATATCGTATGGCTCCGACCGAGATGCAGGAGTTGAAGAACCAGCTTGAGGAGTTAACTGAGAAAGGCTATATTCGACCTAGTGCGTCCCCTTGGGGAGCACCGGTGCTTTTTCTACGAAAGAAAGATGGATCTCTGCGTTTGTGTATTGATTACCGTGAGCTGAACAGGATAACCATCAAGAACAAATATTCGTTGCCTCGTATTGATGATTTATTAGATCAACTTCAGGGATCTGCTGTGTTTTCCAATATCGACTTGATGTCCGGTTATTATCAGCTAAGATAATTGAGTCTGACATTTCGAAGACCGCTTTTCGTACTCGCTATGGGCATTATGAGTTCGTAGTGATGCCTTTTGGACTGACTAATACACCAGCTGTATTCATGGAGTTAATGAATCGGGTTTTTATTAATTATCTGGATCGCTTTGTAGTCGTTTTTATTGACGACATTCTGATTTACTCTCGTGACCATGAAGAGCATGAACATCATCTCCACCAAGTTCTCGATGCATTGAGACGGGAACAACTTTACGAGAAGTTCCCTAAATGTGAATTTTGGATGCCCGAGGTTATCTTTCTTGGGCATGTGATATCAGCCGAAGGGGTGAGAGTAGACCCACAGAAGACAGAAGCAATCCGAGACTGGCTACCTCCGAAGAACGTGAAGGAAGTACGCAGTTTCCTGGGTCTAGCAGGTTATTACCGACGGTTCGTGGAAGGTTTTTCCAAGATTGCGCAACCGATGACTAACCTGTTGAGGAAGGATAAAAAGTATTTGTGGCCAGAGGCATGTCAGCAAAGTTTTGATGAACTCAAGAGTCGACTGATTTCAGCACCTGTTTTGGTTCTACCAAAAGGAACTCAAGGATTCGTGGTATATAGTGACGCGTCGAGACAGGGCCTTGGATGTGTACCGATGCAGGAAGGGAAAGTGATTGCCTATGCATCGAGACAATTGCGACCCTATGAAGTTAACTACCCGACCCATGATTTGGAGCTAGCAGCCGTGGTGTTTGCCTTGAAAATCTGGCATCATTATCTCTATGGAGTTACCTGTCAGATCTTTACTGATCACAAGAGCCTGAAGTACATTTTTACTCAAAAAGAGTTGAACATGAGACAGAGAAGGTGGCTAGAACTAATCAAATACTATGATATAGAGATCCTTTATCATCCAGGCAAAGCAAATGTGGTTACCGACGCCTTGAGTCGTAAGACAGTACAGGAGCAGATGCTTGCCCGCTTGACAGTTTAGAGAGAATTGCAGTTAGAGTTCGTGAGGCCAGTAATTGAAGTCTGATTACAGCGTATTCAGGGACAACTCTGCACACTTGAGATTTCCTCATCCCTTGATGATATAATCAGATCGAAGCAGGTTACGAACCCATTCTTATCTCGAGTTCGGGATGAAGTAACTCAAGGGAAAGCCCCTGGATTTGTGATCTACGAGGATGGATTGATACGCTTCAGGAATCGAGTTTGTGTACTCGCAGACGAAGAGTTGAGGAGCTCTATCATGAGAGAGGCCCATGCTACCTCGTACTCAATTCACCCGGGATCTAGCAAGATGTATAAGAATTTGAAGCAATATTATTGGTGGGGGAATATTAAGCGTGAAGTTGAAAATTTTGTTTCGAGATGTTTAACCTGTCAGCAGGTTAAGATCGAACATCAGCGACCCGCAGGAATGCTGAAACCGCTCCCGATTACCGAGTGGAAATGGGAGGACATATCGATGGATTTTATCACTAGTTTGCCGACGAGTCGTCGAGGGATGAATACGATTTGGGTGATTGTGGATCATCTGACCAAATCAACCCACTTCTTGGAGATTAAAGACACATGGGGACCCGAGAGATTGGCCCAGCTGTTTATCAAAGAGATTGTAAGGTTACATGATACCCCCAGGAGTATTGTATCAGATCGTGACGGGGGATTCGTGTCACACTTTTGGAAAGCAGTTCATCGTGCGATGGGTACGCAATTAGACTTTAGTACGACATTTCATCCGCAGACTGATGGTCAGTCTGAAAGGACTATCCAAACTCTAGAGGATATGTTGAGGGCATGCGCTCTTGATTGGAAGAATGATTGGGAAGCCCAACTGCCTTTGGTGGAATTCACTTACAATAATAGTTGGCACGCTTCGATTCAGATGGCACCTTATGAAGCATTGTATGGCCATCTTTGTAGGTCTCCTTTGTGTTGGGACTATCTATCTGAGTCTTTGGGTATGGAACTCAATATGTTGTTAGCAGCCCGTGAGAAGATCGCGCTGATTAGGAGTCGTTTGTTAACGGCTCAAGGCCGACAGAAGTCTTAAGCAGACAACCGTCGACGACCGCTTGAGTTCGAGGTTGGCGACCATGTACTATTGAAGGTGTCCCCTACTCTAGGTGTTTTTCATTTTGGGAAGAGGGGCAAGCTGAGTCCGAGATATATCGGGCCGTTTGAGGTTTTGGAACGAGTAGGCGATCTGGCCTATCATCTGGCATTTCCACCAGCTCTGAGTCGGATTCATAACGTGTTTCATGTCTCCCAGTTGAGGAAATATGTTACTGATCCGAGTCATATACTTCAGTTCGATGAGATCGAGAGAGCGGAGGATCATTCGTACGAGGAGCGTCCCGTACAGATACTTGAGAGGAGGATCAAACAATTGCGGAATAAGACGATTCCTCTACTGAAGGTTCAGTGGTCACGACACGGAGTCGAGGAGGCTACGTGGGAGACGGAGAGTAGCATGCGAGAGAGGTATCCCGAGTTGTTTACCCCTTAGTTTCGATGACGAAACTCCTTTTAAGGGGGGGAGTATGTAATATCCGACAGTAATTTCTTATCTACTGTTGTATTATTCGGATAATTTGAATAACGTTTTAATCATGTTACATTCAGTTAATGTTTATTGACGTCGGAATATATCATAATAGACTTGATTATGACTATCATTCGCATTGTGGTTGATTTCTTGACGTGGTGTAGATTGTACTTTTTTGGGATAGATTTTTAGTGTGTCTAACGTACGCTAAGGCCTTAACCTAACGTATGCTAGATTTTTAGCTTTACGTATGTAATGTAATGTTGGTTATGTACGTAATGATTGGGAATATTATCTGATCTCACTTTCGGCGTGGGGGGCTGGACATGATCCGGATAACTGGCCTTTTCGAGGCAGCTAGGTGGACCTACATTACGTACATAATTATATGACCCATAACGTACGTAAGGATGCTAGTGTTTTGAGACAGTAACATCTGGAGGCATATTACGTACGTAACACTTTCAGTGTAGCGTACGTAAAGGGGGTTAACGTACGTTATCTTCATGCGATAACGTACGTAACGAACTATGCAGTTTATAAAAAGACAGCTTGTGTCTTTCATTTGTGTAACACCCCCAAAACCATATGGGAATATTACACGCCGTAGACCCCTTTTCACGAGGATCTACCAGGCTGAACCTTACAAACGACCAAATGTTTGCCCGGCCAGGGTCAAACAATAAAATAATACAGACCGATAAGGTCACTTACACATGAATACACCGACCGATGAGGTCACACAACTCAATCAACAGAACTGACTAAAACAACATTACCCACACAGGGGTCGAACACAATACAGCTACAACGGAAGACTGAAATCAACTCTGACAACACAACAAAATCAAAACAACTCTCAACTCTTGATTAGTATCGCAGCTCGTCATCCTCTTGTGCCAATCCTGTGACTGCTCCCCTGAACCTGCATGTACCTGGACGCAAAACAGACATTCACCCCCCGATTACTCAAGGGTTAGTAAAACTCCACTGTTTTACTAGTGCAAGTATCAAATCATACGAAACGTAACGAGCAAACATTAATCATGGATCAAATATAATAACCAAGTACCAAAATATTCCCGGGAGGTTTTAACAAAGGAAAATAAGCTAAGAAGGATTTGAAACTAAACTTATCATCATCTCGGGAATTTTTTTTTTGAATTTCAAAACCCTTTAAGACCTCAAGTCCTGATTTATAAAAGCTTTCGAAAAACTTTAGGGTATTAACCCAAATTTTGTTTCATAACTCAACAGTTCTCCATAAAACTTTTCCTTTCAAAACTTTGATTGTCAAAACATATTCATGACACCGTGATCCACTGTCACGTGTCTCCATAGGTTCAACAACCCGCACGGACTATTCCACACACAAATAATCAAACATAACCAATTCCGACACCGTGATCCACTGTCACGTGTCTCCGTAGGTTCAACAACCCACACGGACTATATCAATCACAACAATCACACAACAATCCCAACATTGTAGTCCACTGCCACGTGTCACCGTAAGCCCCGTCGAGCTCACCCGGTTGGACGCACTGTGACCTAAACTCATGGTCCACTGCCATGCGTTATCGTAGGCCTCGTCAGACCAGCACGATTAGACCTCAGTACCTCACTAAGTTCTGACCCCGTAGTCCACTGCCACGAGTCCTCGTAGGTCCCGTCGAACCATCACGAGCGAACTTAGCGGTCACACACATATTCACATTCATAGTTCATACAACCATGAGCACAGTTAATCAATCACATTGATCACCACAAAATCATACATCACGCGCACATAACATAATCTCAACACTCACAACAACTGTCATCAATCAACGACACACAACCAACATTACTCACGATCGATATACAATACGTTGCACAACCAAGTGTACAACCATCCCGATGTACGTTGTAATCCTGCACAAATGGCACAACACCTAACACATATACTAATATAACACTATCATCACAAAGCCTTCAAATTTCGGAATACACAACCAACTCAAACGGGACATATTTGCGAAGACAAGCAAAATCATCATTAACCTAATACATGATTTCTAGTCGCAAGATACAAGTCGTATAATAAGATACTTGCCTCGATTGACGGCGCCCAGATATTCCTACGAACACGGCACAACTCGGAAAACCCCGAACACCTATAATCCTCCGAGAAATCCAACGGAAACACGATTACTACGAGAATAACAATTGAAAACAACGGGAAACACGGTCAAGAATCAAAGGAACCCCTTTGAGACATTTAATCGGATATTAAACGTTCAAGGTTCCTTAGAACACCAAAAATCTCGATTGGGTTCCAACGAATCTGAAATATGAATATACAATCCGCAGAATATGCCTACTACTACCTAATACAACAACTGATTCATCAAAATCGGCCGAACAATGAAATTCAAGAAGGAAATCCCGAAAGTCAACCCTAGGAGATTTCAAGAAATTACCTCGATCCGACGAAGAACAAGGATTAGATGTTGTTAATCACCACCAAGAACTCAAGGAAGACGTAAGCTTGGAGTTACAAGACCCCAAAATCGTCCTCCAATCGCCCACGAGTCGCCCAGCCGCGGAGAGACGAAGTGAAGGTGAAGAAATGACGAACTCGGTCAACTCCTGGGTATATAAACCCGCACATGCATTACGTACGTTATACACAAGGGATAACGTACATTAAAGGTATTACATACGTAATGCATCAAATATTACGTACGTAATCTATGGCCAGAACCTCCTGTACGAAAACCTGAACAAGGTAACGTACGTAACGAATGCTGTGTTACGTACGTAATAGAGGCATCGATAGCGTACGCTACCGATGAAGAACAGCGTGCGCTAATCATCTGGCAGTACAGAACAGCTGCCAGATGTCAAATCCCAAAAGGATCGCGGAACGCGACGAACAAGAATCACTACGGTCGGACAAGACAAGTAGTACAATAATAAAAACACGAGCTCAAGTTCAAAACAAACACATGATCCCGACACTCTGGAGGTAGGTGAAAACGGGTACGAAAACAAATTCCCAAAACTTTGGGAAAATACAAAATAACCCAAAACGTTCAAAATACACGATACACGATCGAAACACTAAGCCAAAGCTCGAAACATGAATAATAACATTAAATGAACTTACGAGAAACTCGAAACAACAGTTTCGGACGAGATTCGCAAGAATCGAACTCAAGTGCGGAAAAGCCGTTTAAGAACACGGAACTCAACAAAACGATACCGAAACGAACTCGGATGACAAAAAGTACAGAATTAATCATTCTCTAAATGACGAAACGGTCACAACCGAGTCGCTAAGATGGACTTCCGCCAAAAATAAAAATTACCGGAAATCGAAACTGCGGATATTACATACTATCCCCCTTAAAAGAAGTTTCGTCCCGAAACTTAAAATAAGTAGGGAGAAGCAATGTCCCGCTATGAAAACTCAACGAGATACACAAGAAACACGTAACTTTCACCCATCGGCGAAACGTTACAAGCAACGTAGAGGAATATATGGCGTGAAAACACGCCCCACGACGACCAACATAACGCCACCGGCTATGATTCAAAACAATAAAGAGCAAATAACGACACATCACATACCACATCACATGCACACATTTAATCAAAGAAACGTATGCGACAACAAGTCGCACCCGACTAAAACGGCTATGCGATAGAAACAAATAGAGTATCACGATAGAAATCACTCCGATTCACATCAACAAGAAAATGTCCGGCGTCAAGACACAAACAATCCAAGATAACGGAAAGCAAAAAATGCCGGATATTACATTCTATCCTACAAAAAATAAGTTTCGTCCCGAAAGTTAAAATAAAATATCAGGGTAGAATACAAACAAAACCAATAAGTTCACGCAACAAATATCAATCTCTATACGAATTACAGCACAAAGTACAACACACAACTACATCATTGGACACCACTGGGCCCTCCCCGAGTAGGAACGAAAAACCCGATTCCCGAACATCTTAGCAACGGTCTCACAATGCACCGCTAGGTGCCCCAGTTGACTGCACTTGAAACAATTAACCGGTGGCGAACGACAGTTCTGTCTCGCATGGCCCACCCGACTGCAGTTGAAGCAGGTCTTCACACGGATCGTCTTACTTGCCTCCAGAGTAGGGTTCTTAGACTGGTCAACCAAACGAGGAGTGCTCCCAGAAGGAAAATGCGAAGCAACAGGCTCATGAATCTCACTTCTCTGGCCTCTTGAAGAGTTACTCGAGGTCTTCTGCCTCTTACTCTCTGAACTAGATTCCATCACAGAAACGGCCATCTCAATGGCTAACGCTCGGTCCTGATATTCCTTCAGTGTGGTATACATGAGCGGAGCCATACTCTCACGGATATGGGGCTTCATGCGCATATTGAAGTATCGGACCTTGTCCGCTTCACTTCTCACTTGATCACGAACATAAGCCAGCTGTCGATTATAATCGACTATCGCCTCGGATATCGACACATCCTGGGGCGTAGCAGAGAAAAACTCAACGATCCTGCGCTCACGGTCAGGCAACGTGAAATACTCTGTTTCCATGGCGGTCTTGAACTCAGCCCATGTAGGTGTACGATCTATAGGCACTACAGCCTGTCACCAGTCTGCAGCTTCCTTGTCGAGCAAATACTGAGCAATGGATACCCTCCTTTCCTCGGGACAAGCTACAGCGTCGAATGTTCTGTCCAACTGGAAGAGCCAGTTCTCCCAACCTAACGAGTCAGAAGAACCTACAAAACGGGGCGGCTGCATCCTCATCACATCTCGTAACCACTTACTAGCCCCGTTATCCCTATCTGGGTTCTCATTCCGATGTACGACCTGATTCATCTGCACTAACTGGTCAACCACTTGACGAAGGATGGCAGCGGCGCCAACGTCAAAATTAATGCTGGCTGATTGTCCCTGATCTCGCGACTGGTTATCACGACCATATGTACTGAGCTGATTGGTACTCGACAAGGAGTGAGTCGCCCTCTCATGCTCCTGATTACGACCATCGCCACGACCACGGCCTCGGCCTCGACCCCTCAGCATACTGAACGGACAACCATTCAGAATAACAGGATAAAACGAACCTCACATAATCAACATAAGCCCACAAATAGCAACACAATACAATATTCACACCAATTCACTACTCGAATACACGAACTAACACTTGCAATAATAGAACTTAAATTTAATAGTAATTCACACGTTCACATCGACAGAGATGTGCGACTTATACCTCAGCATACACGGTTAAAACATTAAACATACCATTGTGGTCCAACATGGATAATATTCTTAAAAACAAGTTTTTCGAGGTATTTGTTCGAATATAATATTTTAAAATTCGCGAGTTTGAAAGATTTTGCTGGGATGAAATTTTGAAAACACTTTGTTTATACCTCGGTCATTTAACCAAAACCATGGACCCATTATCAAAACTACTTTGATTTCAAATCACTTGTACAACAATACTTTGAAATATCAAATCCATTCTATAACCGATGTCAGCAAAATGACCTTATTAATATATGCCAGCACACTAATCATTCCATAGATAAGCTATCATGTCAGAATAACATCATAGAACAATACAATTAAATTAGATTATGCCATCACAACACTTAGGTGTACAATCAAATTTGCTAACAAAAAGGTAACGATCTACAATATGACAATAATATCAAAACAGGATAAACAACTATGAACTTATGGTCGTAACACTGATTTCGTACGGCCGTAACTACTGGCTGTTAGACAACCGAAGTAACCCAGCAGCCCCGAAACGGCTCCGAGAGTTAGGGAACGATACCTAACAACGTCTCCCAACATCTAGAAAATACTACAACATTCTCCGGTGAGCACAATAACACGACAAATTTACCGCAACTACTAGACCCAACACGCAAACACATAACGTTTAAAATTCCGAAAACCCATATCGTTTTGCAAAATAAAATTTTCCAAAATCCTTTAGTTCATAACCAAAAATGACGGTAATATTTTACAATGTCCAAAGTACTTCAAAATACATTTTTCAAATATCGTCTGATGGTCAAATACACGACCCATTTGTCAAAATTTAACCGATTTTAAAATCCATACAACTCGTGGTTTGACCGCACCACCAAAAATATTTTCCAAAAAAACGATTTCTACAGAAATGCTCAAACCGTAAAATCCTTCAGAAAACATTCTCAAACCTACCCTTAGCGGCAAAATTACAACATTCCAAAAATAGTTGAATTTAAAACCACATGCTCAAATGGCAACCAGGGTCGCTAATTCAATCAAATGCATCTCGTGGCACCAAGTTTAAACACACAACAAAATTATTCATCGGAGCTTCTCACAAACTCTACCGTCGATACCTCTTCAAAACCCATTAAGGTTCACAACTTTCACCCCATAACACCCCACACGGTAGTTCAAAGGTAAAACAACAATATGTCCAGTTTTATACATATACTATGTGCCACAAGTATTAAATACAACTCTATTATACAACACCGAGCAAATAAAATTATGCATCGCAATTAACTCACTTAGAAAAAATCATGATACACAGGTAGCTCGCATAAAAGAGGAGACTTACGTCCACAGGCCGCACAGAGATGACGGTCGCCCACGATACTAATCTCATCTGACAACATATCCGACATGTTGTGACTACGCACAACTCAACTTATCACCCGACATCTCGAATGACAAAACCACACAATACTCGACAAATCACGACTCGACTTGACCCGACAGCCTAGGTTTCCGCAACCAAAGCTCTAATACCATAAATATAACACCCCCAAAACCATATGGGAATATTACACGCCGTAGACCCCTTTTCACGAGGATCTACCAGGCTAAACCTTACAAATGACCAAATGTTTGCCCGGCCAGGGTCAAACAATAAAATAATATAGACCGATAAGGTCACTTACATGTGAATACACCGACCGATGAGGTCACACAACTCAATCAACAGAACTGACTAAAACAACATTACCCACGCAGGGGTCAAACACAATACAGTGGAAGACTGAAATCAACTCTGACAACACAACAAAATCAAAACAACTCTCAACTCTTGATTAGTATCGCAACTCGTCATCCTCCTGTGCCAATCCTGTGACTGCTCCCCTAAACCTGCATGTACCTGGACGCAAAACAGACATCCACCCCCCGATTATTCGGGGGTTAGTAAAACTCCACTGTTTTACTAGTGCAAGTATCAAATCAAACGAAACGTAACGAGCAAACATTAATCATGGATCAAATATAATAACCAAGTACCAAAATATTCCCTGGAGGTTTTAACAAAGGAAAATAAGCTAAGAAGCATTTGAAACTAAACTTATCATCATCTCGGGATTTTTTTTTTGAATTTCAAAAACCTTTAAGACCTCAAGTCCTGATTAACAAAACCTTTCGAAAAACTTTAGGGTCTTAACCCAAATCTTGTTTCATAACTCAACAGTTCTCCATAAAACTTTTCCTTTCAAAACTTTTATTGTCAAAACATATTCATGACACCGTGATCCACTTTCATGTGTCTCCGTAGGTTCAACAACCCGCACGGACTATTCCACACACAAATAACTAAACATAACCAATTCCGACACCGTGATCCACTGTCACGTGTCTCCGTAGGTTTAACAACCCACACGGACTATATCAATCACAAAAATCACACAACAATCCCAACAGCGTAGTCCACTGCCACGTGTCACCGTAAGCCCCATTGAGCTCACCCGGTTGGACGCACTGTGCCCTAAACTCATGGTCCACTGCCATGCGTTATCGTAGGCCTCGTCAGACCAGCACGATTAGACCTCAGTACCTCACTAAGTTCTGACCCTATAGTCCACTGCCACGAGTCCTCGTAGGTCCCGTCGAACCATCACGAGTGAACTTAGCGGTCACACACATATTCACATTCATAGTTCATACAACCATGAGCACAGTTAATCAATCACATTGATCACCACAAAATCGTACATCACGCGCACATAACACAATCTCAACACTCACAACAATTGTCATCAATCAACGACACACAACCAACATAACTCACGATCGATATACAATACGTTGCACAACCAAGTGTACAACCATCCCGATGTACATTGTAATCCTGCACAAATGGCACAACACCTAACACATATACTAATATAACACTATCATCACAACGCCTTCAGATTTCGGAATACACAACCAACTCAAACGGGATATATTTACGAAGACAAGCAAAATCATCATTAACCTAATACGTGATTTCTAGTCGTAAGATACAAGTCGAATAAGATACTTGCCTCGATTGACGGAGCCCGAGTATTCCTACGAACACGGCACAACTCGGAAAACCCCGAACACCTACAATCCTCCGAGAAATCCAACGAAAACACGATTACTACGAGAATAACAATTGAAAACAACGGTAAACACGGTCAAGAATCTAAGGGAACCCCTTTGAGACATTTAATCGGATATTAAACATTCAAGGTTCCTAAGAACACCAAAAATCCCGATTGGGTTCCAACGAATCTGAAATATGGATATACAATCCGCAGAACATGCCTACTAATCTATGCCCAGAACCTCCTGTACGAAAACCTGAACAAGGTAACGTACGTAACGAATGCTGTGTTACATACGTAATAGAGGCATAGATAGCATACGCTATCAATGAAGAACAGCGTGCGCTAATCATCTGGCAGTACAGAACAGCTGCCAGATGTCAAATCCGAAAAGGATCGCGGAACGCGACGAACACGAATCACTATGGTCGGACAAGACAAGTAGTACAATAATAAAAACACGATCTCAAGTTCAAAACAAACACATGATCCCGACACTCCGGAGGTAGGTGAAAGCGGGTACGAAAACAAATTCCCAAAATTTTGGGAAATTACAAAATGGTCCAAAACGGCCGAAATACACGATACACGGTCGAAACACTAAGCCAAAGCTCGAAACATGAATAATAACATTGAATGAACTTACGAGAAACTCGAAACAACAGTTTCGGATGAGATTCGCAAGAATCAAACTCAAGTGCGGAAAGGCCGTTTAAGAACGTGGAACACAACAAAACGATACTGAAACGAACTCGGATGACAAAAAGTACAGAATTAATCATTCTCGGAATGACGAAACGGTCACAACCGAGTCGCTAAGATTGACTTCCGCTAAAAGGAAAATTACCGGAAATCGAAACTGCGGATATTACATACTATCCCCCTTAAAATAAGTTTCGTCCCGAAACTTAAAACAAGTAGGGAGAAGCAATTTCCCGCCAGAAAAACTCAACGAGATACACAAGAAACGCGTAACTTTCACCCATCGGTGAAACGTTACAAGCAACGCAGAGGAATATATGGCGTGAAAACACGCCCCACGACGACCAACACAATGCCACCGGCTATGATTCAAAACAATAACGAGCAAATAACGACACATCACATACCACATCACATGCACACATTTAATCAAAGAAACGTACGCGACAACAAGTCGCACCCGACTAAAACGGCTATGCGATAGAAACAAATAGAGTATCACGATAGAAATCACTCCGATTCACATCAACAAGAAAATGTCCGGCGCCAAGACACAAACAATCCAAGATAACGGAAAGCCAAAAATACCGGATATTACAATTTGCACGTCCAAACTCTGAATTTTCTCTCCAACAAACGTCACTCTGCCTCACTAGACCGATTCTACACCCTTCCAACTTGTGTTTGAGCTTTGCATCTTGGATTGGAGCTTGTTGATTGGGAGTTTAGAGTTGTTTCTTGAAGCTTGGAGTGTGTTCTTGTGGTTTGGTGATTTGTTCTTCGTTTTTGAAGGTATGTAGTACGATTTTACTCTCTATTTTTGTAGTCATGATGTTAGTAATATAGTATACTACACCTAATGTTGAATTAATCAAGTAGAGCATGTTTGTAATTAAGCTTTTAACAACTTAGTGATGAATATGTTAATTAAGGGTTTTGGAATGATGTGTTCTTGATGTTTTAATGATAGTAATCATGTTTAGTAGAATCACACTCTTCTTGCTGGACTATGATAAGTGTCAGTTTAATAGGTGACTGATTGTTCATACGCCCGTGGAGTATGTTTAATAGTCGGGATGTTTTCTTGAGATCTAATATATGTGAATTGTATAATGTCGGAAGAATCATTTATCATGTATATCTGACCCTGTGTTTTGGGCAAAATACTTGTGTTGTATTTTAGGTCTAGGAGAAGCACGACACGGGAAGAGCATGGTGATGGCGAAGGGTTCGAAGGATACTAGTTCGGGGGCCCCAAGTCTTTTGTGTCCGGTTATGTTCAAACCGTGTAATGTTGCTTTAATTCCGCTTTATTTAAAATATTGTCTGGTTGTATTAATATTTGGAGTATATTCAATCTCCATATGGTTTATAATTGTATTTCGGATCCTGTGTATCATAAGGTCGTTGGCCATACCATTAATAAACTCCTAATCAGAGTAGTGACTATTTATTGTGGTTCGGTATCACAAGGTAATACTTATTTAATCTATATTTTTGGTATCGCATGGTGGGTCCCAATGTGGGGTCCACGGCACTGTAATAGCCGCCTTTTGGGGTGTTACATAGTCACCCTGTATCCTCTTGCTCCTTGAACTGTCCCGGGTCCGGCCAGTCGTCTGATACCAATGGCAACACTTTCCTCCAATACAGCCTCTATTTCTCTCTTTCTCCATCCTCCATTTCCGGGCAGCCTCTCTGGACTCTTTTCCCTTTTTGGCATCATCAAGATCCGAGATCTTGCCGTGAATTTCCCAAAGGAGTTTCATAGATTCGACCTGTTGGGTCTTTAGATCGTTGACGCGGTCGACCAGTCTCCCAACCAATGTAGTTAGATCATCGATCTTGTGATCGTGGTCAGTTTGGAGCCGATGTACTCAAGGGCGGCGATCGTCTTAGCCTCGGCAACACAGAGCTTTTCTTGTTCTTGCCACAGGATCCGCTCCTAATGCTGTTTGAGTTGGTTCAACGTTTGCCACAATGCTGTTGGCATTAGGCGAAATGCGTCTTCCACATCATTTGATAAACATTGAAGTGAAGTCCATGTAAATAAGAGCGAACATTCCACTCTCGTTATCTATAAGAGAAAATGCACTGGAAGTGTTTAAAGTTTATTTACGTAAACCGTTCGCAAGTCGATAAACTTAGTTGGGCATTAAGTTTTGAGTAAGACTTGTATAACTGATGCTAGGAAGTGTGCATGTCTTGATAGCATAGTTATAAGTATATTGGTGGGATCAGTATACTCGAACACGACTCATACTTGATTCAGTCACACAGTATTCACTCTTGGAGAGTCGATGACGAATCGAAAGGTTGTGATAGTATACGTGTACCTTTGACTTAATGGTTCACTAGGAGATGTGCCTGTGACGTTTAGTTTGTCATTAGAGTAGTTAGACTCATTTGCTTAATCGCTGAGTCAACCTCGAAGTGCGGACTATACGGGCAGGTAGCAGTCTTTACTTTATGCCAAGAAAGGATTCTATCTCCTGTTAGTGAGCAGGCGAATGTCCTATAAGGTTAATGGCAAATAAGATCATAAGACTTTGGCCAAAGCCTTCTGATCTAGTCGCGTTGGATACACTAGTCATTAGTCGGTCTTGATTTGTATTAACACATGTATAGTATCTAGTCAACAGTAGGGTTTGACTTTACCGTGACCCAGGGGCGGATCTACACTAGGGCATGGTGGTGCACGTGCACCACAAAAAAACGACATTGTTTAACCAAAACGACGTCGTTTTGGCATTTTCAGTTAAAACAACGTCGTTTTAACCATAACGACGTCGTTTGGGTTAAAACGACGTTGTTTTGGTAGTTTTTTATTAAAAAAAGTGAAGTGTAGAAAAAAAAATCGGTCGTCCGTTATTTTTTTTGTGGTGCGTCGGTGCACCAGTAGTTTTCGGATGCTGGATCCGCCTATGCCGTGACCCGAAGACTTGGCTGGGACATCTGATAAAGGGTCTATACGTATATGGTATTCACAACATAATGGTTCTGAAATGATCCCTTCATTCGTTCTTAGTCAGGGTTTACAATGCGGCCCGCTAGTCTGGTTAAGTGCTGCCCGCACTCATTGGTTCTCCCAATGCCGGCTGAGACGGACCTACAGAGTCACGCATCAGGATCGTTGACGGATAAATGTGAATTTATCATCTCTCTATTAATATTAGATATTGGATATCTAATTATGATTTGTTGGATAAATCAAATAGCGGTCTTATGAATTGAAATTAAGTTACTGGGTAAAATGCTCCTGTGGTCCCTTAACTTAATTTCAGATAACGATTTAGTACTTTATCTTTTTTTGTCCCAACTAAATCCTTTATCTTTCAAATTTTAAGCAAAGTTAGTCTTGGTTATGCTTTTTTGATAACGGCGTTAACTGTTGTCCAGATGGCTGTTAAGTTGGTCACACTAATGCCAAATCAGATGGTGACTATCATCTTCTTCATTTAAACCCTAGATTTTTTTTTCTTTTTACAAAAGCAGTTTTTTTTTTTTTTTTGCAGAAAACCAGGTTAATCATTAGTCTCTGTTCATTGCAGAAGAGAAGCATTTAATATATACAGGAGGTAATCTTTAATTCTCTAAACATTCTCCATCAAGCAAGTACCACTGATGCTGGACAACACGGGCGCCGGCTACGCACTGCAGCTGTGGGACAAGGCCTCAGACACATGGCGTCATATCCAGTAAGAAATTTCAAGTCAACCTCCCTAAATCTTTTGCCAGCAAACTTTCTGTACTCTTCCAAGAGCGGATTCTAACACCACTTATGCAACCTCCTCAGGGCACCCACGAGGCATCCGGTGCGATGCATTCCAGCTTTGCATTGGATGAGAAGTGGGTAGTTTTTCTCATCATTTATAATTTTCAAGGCATTTGTAGTTGCACTCCCCGGAATGGGGAATGTCTCCTCGTCCTTGCCGTCAATTCCAAGTTGGAATAGCTTAATGTTTTTGGGCGAAGAAACTGCAAATTTTCTTTAGGGTAAAATCCAGAACACAAATAAATGACCGAGCGAAGTTTGAGCGACTCGAGAAAAGAAAAATTGCATGGTTACGGGAAGGCGGATCGATAAATTAATTTATAGACAACAACAGAAAAATTGAGCGGCGGTAACGATGCGGCGACGATCGACTTTTTCCCCGCCGACTGCTGGACCTTCTTGCCCTTTGATTTATCTCGGGAACCCATCCAAACCCTAACGATATGTTTTCGGTGTGTGTTGAGGGAGAAAGGGAGACGAGCGGGGGTTGTGACCGCTAAAGCAGTGGTTTACTTCAACAAACACCAAAATCCCTAGTGGAGGAGATTGGAGAGAAGTCCAAAAAGTTGTGCATCGGCTGCTTCCGGCGATGGTGGTGCTTTTACTTCGTCCGCCATTCTTATCTCTAATGCTTTTGCGTGTGAACCAAACGCCCCTAATCCAAGTAGGTTAGGAAATAGACACGTAGGTTAGGGATTTGACACGTAGGAATGTTTATAGCCACGTAGGTATAAAATCAGCATCTGATTAATTGTTGTAATGGAGACCAACGGAAAAGGCTAACTTTGCTTAAAATTTGAAAGATAAAGGATTTAGTTGGGACAAAAAAAAGATAAAGGACTAAATCGTTATCTGAAATTAAGTTAAGGGACCCCAGGAGCATTTTAGCCATTGATTTAATTCATAAATAATATTTCTTAGAGAAATATATTTTGTATTTGATATAATAATTAATTAGATTAATTAATTAAGTATAAATATATTGGAAATAAAACGGAGTGTATTTAACGGATTCGTTTGACATTGAAAATATATTTTGCTGCCGGTCGATATACTTTTTCATTAATATAATTTGATAATGTGATAATTTATATTATGACATAAGAGCTATCATTGTATAAAGACGAGGCATTCGGACACGTGCGATGCACCGACTTTATTTTTTGATAAAAAATTGAACTTTTGTCTATGTCTAAAACTCAACTTTTTTAGACAGCCAATTATTCATCGTAAAAGCACATATTAATATTGTAGTTTAGGCTTGATTTTTAGTGTCAAAACCCTCTTGTTCATGTGTTTAATTCTCCTTGTTCATGTGTTTCTCGTGAGATAGATGTTTCAGCTAAAGTAGTTTTATTCTTTGTTTTCGTTTAGTAAATGCACACTTTATTCCAAAATTTTGAGTTCTATGATATAATCCATTGTTTGTATATTTGTATTATAAGTAATAGATCGATAAGTCTAATATTTTAAAATAAAAAAAATAATTAGTTCATTATGAGATTATTTTTTGAACACACTGACTTATACAATAAGTAATTAAGTTTTCAAAGTAAATTTAATGACAAATTTTTAATGAAAGTCAAAATAGCATTTCATTCAAAATATTTCATGTGATTCAACACTTGCATCATAATCGTATAACTGTATAAGTATTAGTTTTCAGGAAATGATATTTGTTTGTATTCACTTTCTCAATAGGTTTTAACATAACATAAATGTAACGTTCATGTGATATCATGATAAAATAATACACTATATTATACATTTGTACTTGCTCTATATGCGTGATGTTCTATGCGAGATACCACATGTAATAGCATGCTAACTAATATTTGGTGCAATTATGTAATTACCTTTGATAAATACTAAAAGTGACCTTTTTACCATCAAATGAGAATCAGTCATGCATGTCCATGCCATCGTACAACTACATGAGAGTCGACACTTTTCACCAGTTAGCTAAAAAAGTTGACATTTTTACCATCACATAAAAATATAAAATGTAGATCTCAAATAAGAAGCTAAAATTTACATAAAAAATAAAATGTAGACCTCAAATAAGAAGCTAAAATTTAAACCTCAAATAAAAAAGACCGTGTATCGATCTTGACATTTTAGTTGTCATGTCACTTACAACATCACAACGCATCTATAAGAGAGTCAACAAAGCTCGATTATTGTAGCATAACTTAACAGGTTGGTTCAAAGTAAATAAAGAGACTCACTTAGTAATAATAATAATAAAAACAAAAGAAAGCTATTATATAAAAAATCTTTGGAGTATATAATTCATGTCTTCATTTGTACATCATTCCTACGGTCCTACTGATTGTTTAACATTCGTCCCTTGAACACCTTCATGCATGTGAGGCAATCTTCTTCTAGTTTACGACACAAATGTTGCGCCATATTGTTCCTTGACATAGAGTGTTACATTTTCCTGTCAATTCCACATGTTAATAATGTAAAATACATGGTTAAGGTTCTTAACCTCACATGAAACCAATGGATATTGTACGCATATAACTCACCTGAGGCATATCACCGTATGAGAGCATTTGGTCTTGTAGCTTACCGGTGAAGGAATGTTTTATAGTTGGTGTAAGATGTATACAACATTCCCCGTCAACGAATTTCGTACTCCCATAGCATTGATGGCTTCTTTGTAGACCTTTTATATGAGCACAAATAAATGAATGTAGAAGCATCTTATTAATGCTTCCGTAAGTTGAAAGGGTCTTATTAATGCTTCAGTAACAATATGAAATGAAGTTGAAAAGATTGTGCAAATTAATTGCTTCGGTAATAATATGAAATGAAATTGAAAGGAATGTGCAAATTAATTAAAAACAGGTTTATTAACTCAATTTTTATATATTAAAATTATGTATTTAGTGTGATGATATTTAAACTTTAATACTCCGCATTAATTAAGAGGACTTAATCTTTATATATACGAGGCGTTACGAACCCGTGCGATGCACCGCCTGTGCTTTTGGTTGAATATCTACGTGTTTTGTACGTAATGTTTGTGCAGATGTTTATATACTTTGTATCAAGGTTGCGTTGATGTGTGTAATATAAGTTATATCACTATGTAACGCCCCGACTTTCTAGGGATAATTATTGGGAAAAATAAATAAAAGGTAAATTTGACGAAGAATAACGCCTACAAAGTCGAGTCGCTACACTGACATAAATTAAATACCTTTAATTAAGGCAATAACACGTCATATATACGAAATAAAATTTGCGTCGGAAGAATAAATTATAAATTGTTAATTTCTAACAAAAGTTTCCCCAAAAGAATTTCGAAATATTTGACATAAGAAAAACATCATTTAATAATTTTCATTCATATGCACTCTCGGCTTGCTCATTCGTTCATCCGACTCGATTTAACCTGCGTGATCAATGAAGGTGGGGGTGAGCTTCCTTCAGCTCGTGGAAATCTCACTTATCACAGTAATATATAATCTCATGGAAAGTATAAAATGAATAATCTATCATATCTTTTCCTCAACATGAATACATACACACAATATTACGTATAGCATGAATCTAGCACGCATAACACGAATATTGAGGTTGCGCAGGTGTCCCCACAACAACATGAAACATACACATATAACATGAATCGAGCACGCATGTGAATATTGAGGTTGCGCAGGTATCCCTGCAACAACATATATCTTAAGATAGCCTCTTTACACGTATACATGTGAGCCTGATTCACAACATGTATCGTCAATTTTTAAACATGAATTGAATATCACATATTGAATTGAATATCACATATACAATCCAATTAAAGCAATTAAAGTGATAGTGAAAATTCTCACGAATAAATGATGATGTCTGACTTGAATATGGAGATGCTCGACTCACAGTCCTAAGCCCGTAAATCCTCGATAAAGTCTACATGTAATAATATTTTAATCATTATAAAATATTACGATATAATGACGGAAATTAAAATATACATGCATAAAATCGGACTAATTATTAATATTAATTGAAAGGTCAATATTTTAATGTCTTGGTCAAAATGGGACTGAATTGGAGGTTTTAAAGTTGAGTGAGGTCAAATTGTAAGAGTTGAGAAGCTGACTGGGTTAAAATCGAAGAATCATAAATCAAAACGGGTTTAAATTGAAGTATACAGAATTTTTGGGGTTAAATTGAAAGGTGTAGGAAAATATGAGGACTAAATTGCAAAACCCTAATAAATATTTTAAAATTATTATCATTAATACTCCAATCATTTTTAGGACCTAATCTTTCATTATTATATATATATATATATATATATATATATATATATATATATATAAAAAAAAGATAAGATAAGATAGGGGGCGAATTTCGGGATGGAGTTTATTCAATACTTCTTATTAAAAAACGCATGTCAAGTAAAAACTCTAAAAGTTAAAAGCTGTAGAAATTGTACGATAACTGGAGAAACTAGCACAGTAGAAAAATAGCTCAGTTCTCTATCGGACATCATTTCCAGTTTCTAGTTCACCAGTGCGTTGGCTCGAACACAAATCATTGCAAATTAATATAACCAAATATTAAATAGAAGAAAGATGACGGAGGCGGTTATAAGGAATAAGGCGGGGATGGCGAGTGTGAAGGATATGCCGGTTCTGCAGGACGGTCCGCCGCCGGGAGGGTTTGCGCCGGTCCGATTCGCTCGTCGGATTCCCAACACGGGACCCAGTGCTATGGCCATTTTTCTCGCCACTCTTGGGGCCTTTTCTTGGGGGATGTATCAGGTCGGCAAAGGCAACAAGATCCGCAGGTCTGTTTATCTGTGATTTTGATGCTAATTATTTGAGGTCCAGATATTCAGTGAGAGGTGAGGTTGTCTAATTTGATGATAATTAGTTGTTCCCATTTGCTGAGAAGAGAAGAAGGATATATTTTGTCCTTTTTCTATTTTTTTAATTTCCTTTTTGTTTTCTAAATTATTTAACAGACGAGCAATAGTAACCAAGGTCATTTGGATGCCGCGCACATGTTTTTCACCACTGATCTACACACACCCATGTAGATGTGTAAAAAAAAACCTGTGCACGGCACACTGGGTGTATCACCGCCCAGCAACCACCATATCTACCAGTCTAGTTAAAAAGTGAGGTTTTCTTTGTGCTTTTTATTTCAGAGAATTTTATTTTAGTGAGATATCTGGGTAGGACATCAAGTCTATGTTATATCAACCATATGTCCTGAGTGTATGTAGGCTTGTGCCGTTTAGTTTTAGTGTAGTGTAAGAGCACAGACCCATGAAACTGTTTGTTAAGCCATTGGAAAAATGTTACATTCCAATCCTGCGTGTAGATCTTTGAGTTTTGGTGAGGTTGCACATATGTATATATTATATAATGAAAACTGCACTTGGTCACATTATTCATGTTTTGCAGAGCTATCGGTGAAATTAACGCACCGTAAACAATAAAAGCTAGTTTTTTTACTCTTTCCTTAAAATTCCGTAACTACAGAAATCTGGATTTTTGGCTTGTGCGTAACAGGAGCTGCTGACAGTGACCGTATAACCTGTCTTTAGGTTTATATAGCAGCTCAGCACATATAATTTACGTTTAACAAGGGGAAGTTCATGCGATGTGAAAACATGCATAGCCATTGTGCATTAGATTTTAGGTCGTCGTTGATTATATTCATGTGGGGGCTGGTGAGGGTGGTCATCTTCCTTTTCCCAGGATCTTCTCAGAGATTTTATCTCAAAACCTTTCCGTTCCATTTTTTAGTAGAATTAATTTATCACTATATAAGTCTGTAACCAACAATTTAGAGCTTTGGAGAAGTGGTTGCCATATTTATAACATAATGATACCTATGATACTCTCTCTCTCTCTCTCTCTCTCTCTCTCTCTCTCTCTCTCTGTTAGTCCGTTTTCTTTGTCAGTATGATCTTAGCTTTGGCTGTCCACAATATTGAATTCAAAAGTGTATATCAGTTGACCCAATTTTTGGATCTGTGCTACAGCATCAGGCCTTTAGGAAATGGAAGAAAGGCTATTATCTTCTATTAAAGTTTTTCATGCTGCAAGTTATTCTATCAGTTTGCATATTATCTTGGAATATGAGGTGGTTTCTGGTAATATTTACTTGTTATTCAAAACTTAGGCACAGGAGAGAGGAATGGAGTGACATAAGTAATCGGAACTTCAGATGAAACAAGTAAATATTATGGGCTTTCAAACAACAACAACAAAACAACAAGAACAACATAATCCCAGAATGATTTGGGGTCGGCTAACATGAATAATCCTTTGAAACCGTCAATGACCAAAAAAAAAATCAATTAATAGCAAAAGAAGAAAAGAGAAAAAATAAAATAAAATACGAAGTGTAAATAAAAATCAAATCGACTCTAGAAAATGAAAAATAATAATTATTATTTAAAATTTAAAAAAATACATTTAGAATGTATATAAATATTTTGTTAGTAGTGGAAGTGGATAGTGGACCACCATCTCCTATTAATGCATAGTTAGATAGAACAGCTGAAGTTAGAGGTGTTCAATTTAATTTTCTGTATCTATGCTGTTTTAGATCGAGGAAACTTTGTTCATGGTCTAAAGTTGGCATTGCTACTGTTTTCCCCACCCTTCTACATAAAAATCTGGCTCCTCCAATACTGTGTTCTATTAAGTATATTGAACTATAATGTCATATATGTGTTTGATTTTTTTGAAAAAGGGGAATCGGAAATTGATCAATAAGTCTCGTACTGCATAGGGTATTGAAGGAAGAAAAATATGCTGCTCGGAGAGCCATATTGCCCGTGCTTCAAGCTGAAGAGGATGAAAGGTGCGGCTTTTCTCAGTTTGCTTATACCTTGCACTGTTTCCTGGTACTCAGGGTTAGTTACAACTTACAATTACTGTCCCTAAGGTTTAGCCCAGTGGCATAGGCAGTAGATGCACAAAGGGGAGGTGTGTGACGAAGCTTAACGGTCTCTAGCCTGCACACTACTTTTCCCTTTTCTTTGTTCTGCAAATGTTATAAATGCAATATTTTCAGAAATTGGGGGGAACTGTGGCCCAATTACAAAATAATACAATTATCTTTAAAAAGTACAGTAACCCCTTTATACTTGTTTTTCTTTTGCCTGCGGCCTCAGGTGGTGGTGGTGGTGGTGGGTGGGTGGGGGGGTATTTGTTAGTTAAATACAAATGTCTGGGAAGTGTCTGCAACACTCTAGGGCGATAATTGTAATTATAACAGATACCTGGAGTTTTCTTTAATAAGCTAAACTTCAAGGTTTGTAACTATCCCTAATATTATTCTCTCTTTTTTTCATCTTCCTTTTCCCCTTAGATTTGTGAAAGAATGGAAGAAGTATTTGGAAGAAGAGGCAAGAATCATGAAAGATGTGCCGGGTTGGAAAGTTGGCGAAAGCATTTACCACTCTGGAAGATGGATGCCTCCAGCCACAGGGGAGCTTCGTCCTGACATCTGGTAACTCTGCTGTGCTTTGTTCACTGTTCGCCAGTTGAATCCAACAAACCACGCAAATCTCTTTCAACTTTTCGTGGGCTTGCTTATTTTCAATCAAATAATGATGATGCTGAAAATCTGTCTGCTTTTTATCCCTAACGAATTGTTACTTGTTTTTAAACCGTACTGCTGATATTGTTCCCTTTGTGAGTTTGCTATCAATTTTATCTATTTTAAGGGCTTCCATTACTCATCTTTTGCTGCACTTATTGCACGCAGATTATTATTGTATGTGGATAGCCGTGGTTTACACTTATCACCTCTATTTCATCCCCGACTTCTTAACATCTAAGCTCATATTCCTTATCATCCTGATTTCTGGTATTTTACCGATCAGAAACTCTTTTGTACAATTAAATAACCAAAACATAGGCGAGAAAATATCCAAAAATCGTTTCGAATTATTATTATTATTATTATTATTATTATTATTATTATTGTTTTATAAGAATAACTACATAACAGTTGAATAATGCCATGATATATAATGCAATAGATTATTCCATAATCCAAAGAACGCGAACTTAATTCCGTTCCTCAAAACCGATGACCCTCAACCAATTCAGAATACGACTAAATAAATACACAGAATAAAAAACTAACAAATAATAGCAAGTCAATGCCAGATGTATCTCTTCACATAATTTTCATTATCGCAACTGAAATAAATGCCGTCCTCCCTCACCGACCAGAAACATGTGGAAGTGTCCTCACACTTGTAGCTTATGTAGTCAGTGTCGAAAGCGGTGAAACTTGTTTCCAGTTCCCCCCATTGTACGTTGCAAAAGAAGAGAGTAGAGCTGAAGAAATTAACCCTGAATTTCCAATGCCAGTCGTCGTTCTGGTCCAAGAAATGATCTCCGAGATCATCATCTGCAGATTTGCACCGAATCATCAATGTGTTGGTATTCATGCCAAAGTTATTGACAATATAAACTTTATAAGCTTGGAAAAATCCGATACCACTTGCTCTTGTTGATCCGAGGGATGTGAAGAAATTGACGATAAATAGGATAAATAACCAGCGCATATAGACAGAATACATTTTAGTGGAATTTGGAGGGTATGGTATGACTACCAATATATTTGTTTTATGTTCTCTTCAGGCGAGAGGAAATGTATTTATAGCCCAAAGATATATCATCAAAACTTACTAATTTAGGATTTTTACCTGTCTTTAGGTTTCTTTTATGGTAGTGCAATTAAAATATGAGTACAAGAAATGAGGAAATAAACTTGCTCTTTTGTCAAGAAAGTTGAAAAAAACAGCATATACGGCAAAACATTACTCGCTTGTAATTTAGTTTACATAAGTTCCAATGCAGATATAAATAACTTGATACTGGCATCTTTTATGTTAATCAAATAATAATTATTTTTCTACATGTAGAATTTTACTATATTACATTTTCCATATGTAATTTACTCGAGAAAATGCGAAAAGGATTTTTGAAATACTAAATAAGTGGTGATAAAGATGGTTCAAGTGATCCAGAAATTGAACGAGAGTTCAAGTGCTAGTAATAAATATTCTGGGCCAGTTTATTATCGCCGTCATAAAGTGATGTGGTGCTGTGAATTAAATGCGTCGTGTTGTGCTTTGTAAAAAAGCATGATTGGTAAATCAGAGATAGATAATGGTCAAAAACTACTTTATTTTTTAATGGTCAAAAACTACTTTATTTTTTATAGTTTAACTCATAGATCTCTCTCTGCAGACTCTGCTCTCATAGAACAAACTCCTGTATTTTGGTTTTTTTAGGGGCTGCTTACTTTTTTTTTTCATTAATACTTGAATGGATTAAGCTGTCTGAGTGGATTAATCTGTCTGATTTGAAAAAATATCCTGTTGTTTCTTTCTTTTCTGAATGAACTATCTGAATGACAGATATGACCATTTTACCCCTCAATATGAATTAAGTCCTTTTTGATAAAGGACGGATTGAGCATTTTAGTTTATATAATCAATTTAAATTATATGACATAATATTTATTTTAATTTATATTATTATATATATATATTCATAAATCATATTATAATTTTCAGGTATATTTAAATAATCAAATAATATTTTATAAATATATTAAGTTATATTTAAAAATATATATATAGTTATATTAATTTTTTAATAGTCAATATAAAAAAATCAATTTAAATAATATAACATAATATATATTTTAATTTATATTATAATATATATATTCATAAATCATATTATAATTTTCAGATATATTTAAATAACCAGACAATATTTTTATAAATACATTAAGTTATATTTTAATATATATAGTTATATTAATTTTTTAATAGTCAATATAAACAATCAATTTAAATAATATAACATAATATATATTTTAATTTATATTATAATATATATTCATAAATTATATTATAATTTTCAGATATATTTAAATAATTAGACAATAGTTTTATAAATATATTAAGTTATATTTTAATATATAGTTATATTATTTTTTTTAATAGTAAATATAAAAAAAATCAATTTATATAATATAACATAATATATATTTTAATTTATATTATAATATATATTCATAAATCATATTAAAATTTTTAGGTATATGTAAATAATCAGACAATATTTTTATAAATATATTAAGTTATATTTTATTATATATAGTTATATTAATTTTTTTAATAGTCAATATAAAAAAAATCAATTTATATAATATAAAATAATATATATTTTAATTTATATTATAATATATTTATATTCATAAATCATATTATAATTTTCAGGTATATTTAAATAATCAGATAATATTTTTATAAATATATTAAGTTATATTTTATTATATATAGTTATATTGATTTTTTATAGTCAATATAAAAAAATCAATTTATATAATATAAAATAATATATATTTTAATTTATATTATAATATATTTATATATTTTTTTTTTAAATAAAGAGTATTTTATTACCAATGCACAAAGTCGCAAATCATTACAAGCAAACAACCAAAACAACTACTAACTAATTCTAATTCTTCAAATACCTCATTACTGACCTATTATTTGCTCCCGCTCTGGCTATGTGAATTTGGCATTGCCTTACTACTTTCTCCACAGAGCACACTCTATCACCAAACTTCCTCCCATTTCTTTCTTTCCATATGCAATACACAGCAGTAGACAATACAAGCCTGTATAATATTTGTTTCCCAGATTTGGATTTGCACTGTGATACCATACGAATCTGCTCTTCTTGCCAATCAAGAACCTGCTCATGAACTCCACTCCAGTCAGCTAACATCTTCCAAACACTTTCTGAGAAGGAGCATTTAAAAAATAAGTGATCAATTGTTTCATCCTCATTCATGCACAAACAACACTCTTTTCCACAATGAACCCCAATTTTCTCCAGCTTGTCCACTGTAGACAATCTTCTCAAAATAGCCAACCAAGTGATGAAAACAATTTTTGGTGGAGCTATATTCCTTGATGATATATTTATATTCATAAATCATATTATAATTTTCAAGTATATTTAAATAATCAGACAATATTTTTATAAATATATTAAGTTATATTTTAATATATAGTTATATTAATTTTTTTATCAATAAATAGCTTATATTTTATGAATTTTAAATGTATAATATTAATATATATTTTAAATTTATATTATATATACTCAATTATAATTAAGATTATATGATAATTTATACTATATATACTCAATTCTTTTATTATTAAAGAGGGTAATTTTGGTATATTGTAAGTATTTGCCTTAATGGTAAGGACACCCCAAAAGTTGCTTAATGAAAAAGACATTATTAAGATCATTAAGTAGAAAGTAAACAACAAAATATAGCTGATCGATTAAACTGATTAAGTATTAAGCTGATTAAGTAAAAAGTAAACAGGCCCTTACTGTTGTATTCTTCCATTTCTCCGTCACACATGTGGCCTAAATTGTGTAAGTGGCCGATGACGTGGCTTTTCTTTAAAATAATCAAATTTAAATTTTATAAGTTGAAAAATATGTTTTCTTTATTCAGTTTTTTGTAATTACTTTTCGTGAGAATCAATTTTTTAATACCAAACCATAAAATTGATAAGTTATATATCCTCATTCATAAGAGTGTAAGTTATTGATACCATTTTGTTTAAAAAGACTAAAATGTCCTCCAAAAAGGTGTTGATGTTGACTTTCCTTTTTTACTTTTTAGTGATAGATTTAAGGGTATTAATGTCTTTTGGTATAAAAAACTTATACTCTTATGAATGAGGATATATAACTTGTTACTTTTATGATTTGGTATTATAAAAGATAGAACCCTTACTTTTCAGTGTATTTTTTCTAAATTCAAATATTTTTTTCAAAAAAAAAATTCTCCTAAAGAATTTCTAATTTTTTTCAAACATCTATTTTTGTCCATTATATCTCAAAATTCATATATTTTTTGTAATGATTTTTTTTTTTGAAAAAAATATTTGAATTTTTTAGAAAAAATAAATTCACTGGAAATAATTACAAAAAACTGAAAAAAAATCATCTTTTTATGATTTTTATAAAATTTAAATTTGATTATTTTAAAGAAAAGCCATGTTATCTGCCACGTACACGATTTAGGCCATGTGTGTGCCACATGTGTGTCATGTGGCAGCCACATGTATCACGTAGAGACTTAACGGAGACATGGAAGAATCTAACGTAGAGGCTTTTGAATTAAGAAAATTAAAGTACGGGGATTTGTCAATTATTATTATGAATGCATGGATTTATGAGTTGAAGTATAAAACATACAGAACTTTTTTGACAATTATCTTGATAAATTATAATAAGTATAAAATTATTTGGTAATGATGTGCTTTTAAATTGATATGAAGTAATAAAATTATAATAAACAACACTTTTATCTGAAGTGGGGAGATGTATATTGGAATTACCTTCTGTAAGCAGCTGTTTAGGGCAGTATATATCATTCTCGCAGCAATAGAACCTGCTATGGGGGAAGTAGCGCTGCAAACGAGCAGAATGGAGTTGAGTTTTTCATTCGAGCTCGAACGAGTAGCAAAGCTCGAGCAGCATTTTAGAGCGCGCACGAGCGGATCGCGAGTATTTGTTTATTTTTTATTTTTATTTCTTATTTTTAGTTAAAAAATTATAAAATTATTTATTTAATGAATGTAATTATTGTTAATAAATAATTCAAAAATTAAGGATATGTATATAAATATATATATATATATATAAAATGTTCTAGAAATATTTATTTTAATATATGTTACTATTATTAATAATTAATTACAAATATTATGGACATCTTTATATATATAATATAAAAATATATATAATTTAAATGCTCGCGTGCCGCTCGCACGCTCACGAACTAAGTATTCATGAGCTCGAGCTCGTGAGTTCACGAGCTGGAACTCGAGCTCGAGTCGAGCTTGGTTAACTGGAGCTCGAGTCGAGCTTTAACCGAGCATGCTCGCGAGTAGCTCGGCTCGTTTGCAGCCTTAGGGGTCCTTAGGGATAGAGATGTTAAATGGGCTCGCCTAGTAGTTTCGAACGGCCCTAACGGGCTTCGGGCTAAACGGTCCGCGCCAAAAAGCTCGGATGTAAACGAGTTGGCAATATGCAGACCTAATCCTAATCCTAACAGCTTCGGGCTAAACGGCCGATCCGGTTGTTTGTTTTTATATCTAAATTTTTAAATATAAATATATTCAACTTTTAAAACTAACGTTTGAAATTGATGTATATATTATAAAAATAATTGCATATAACTTTAACTATACTGCAATAATAAAATTATGAAATTTTAAGTATTCCAAATTATATACTCATTTGGACCTAATTCTCTTTTTTTCGATTTAGACGGGCCAATCCGCAGGCCGACGGCCCTTCTAACATCTCTGCTTAGGGGGAAGTGTCAAGTGAGATATGAAAAGTTGATAAGTATTTGGTAAATATATGACAAAAGTTGTACTCAAAGTGGGGTTATTTTTATTTAAAAAAATTGCTTTCTGTTTCAGGAGAAAGTAAAAGACTGTAAATACGAGTCAATCAATTGTATTCATAACACTGATAGATGGGCCTTTATATAGGCATTACAATTAGAGTCCTTCCATACATAGGATTCCTATATAAGGTAAGACATCTAATAGGATCCTACTACCTCTAGAAGGATCTAGAACCTTCCATCTATGTATCTACAACTAGTATTAGGTAAGACACATCACGGGAATAATAATTCTCGGAACACTCCCCCTGTGTCGAGCACTAATACAACAATGGTGCCGAAGATGTTGCCTTCGTAAAAACCTATTCCAAGCCAAAACAAAACCTCATGGGAAAAATAAAGGCTTGATGAGGAAAAGATTGCAACGCACCAAAATAACATGTCCTGTATACCCCCTCTGATGTATACACAACGACTCCCCCTGATGAGTACCTCAAATCATAGGAGTCAGATGCCAAGTTGCCCTCACAGCTGTCGTGTAGGTCATATGGGAGATAGACCACATTCTGGGCAAATTCGGGTATCGGTTTTCAAGTGTCCTTTTACTGAGATAGAGCGAGCTTCAAGCTTCTTGTCAATCACAGACATTGCATGAGCGCATCCTAGGCCATCATCACAGTGGCTTTACCGGATTATTACGAATGAGTACATCGAGTCAAACATGAGTACATAATACCATACTTTTCTGTTAAGACTGCATCATCACTTAAGTGAGCTAAGTCTTATTATGACTTCGACTAGTCATTGGGAATCATATAGGCATTACTTTATCGTCTCTTAGGGAAACCGTCCTTTAGATTGACTTAAACCGATTGATGAATACGCATCATCAAGTGTCCCCAAGATCCTTTCATTCTTAACTTTGGATTTAGCGGAATCTCTTAGTCTCACAAGAGTACATCACTATAAACCCTTAGTTTTACACGCAAAAGCTTCATATCTCTTCCAAATCAAGTATATACTTAGTATGCGTTCCCGACGCGCTCCGTGGTCAGGAGCCACTTGATTTGAGTCTGATCTACCACGAGATCCTTTCATCACTTAACTTAGTTCCCCACTAAGATAAGATTTAACCACAAGATGCACGTCAGTTTTTGGGAAACTATCTAACTGAAAAGATAGTGGATGCTATAACATCCATTACGGTAGCACAACTAAGTTTCGTGTCATCGTAGTCGATTCCAGTGCGTTCATGAGAAACCTCACGCCATGAGGTGAGTTTAACTCCTTCTCTCACTCGCCTTAACAAAGTATACAGATAGATCTTATCTTTGGAGTGTCGGCACCACTTCAACAAAGGGCTATCACTTTGTTCATACTGGAGTCGCATATATTTCCATTTTAGGCCAAGGCTACAACGTTGTAGATTTTTAACGGAGTATGGCTCGATTAAACTCACTTTCCACGTCCTCATGTACCGTCTTTATTCATAGAGTACTCTTTATGGATTGGCATTCATTGAGGCGTCCCCCAATATTGACTATAATCCAGAATCATATGAGACGGATGAGTTCATTTGATCAGATAATCAAGTTTCATGTACCAAACTCGCATACATTCTTAGCGAGAGTATTTATCAAACCAAGTGGCATCCCAATACTCGATGAGATCCACAGTCTAGTAACACCGTCTACCACAATTTGTGGTGTTACAATATCACCATTTATAGGTGACGAACGTCCATGACCGGACACAATCCTTGCAGACATGTTTGCAGCAAGTATTTAATATCATCACTTTAGGGAACTTGGTGAGACACAGTAGGGACAAACTACGACAATTCCAAGTCGTTCTACTCGAACATGATCGTTCGCATCTCCCCCTAACGACGGGAAGACTGGCTCATCAAAGTGACTTACGAGATCGTCTGCCAAGGTATATTTTAAGCGGACTATGAGTGAAAGCGCATGTCATATTCATCATTTATAACCCATCATAATGCGTTGTGGTGAAGCACTTTGGCACATGAACATGTGGACGATAAAGGTTTTCATTGTTAACATAATCCAGTTAACAAAATGCATACGGTTACACTTATAACTAAGCATTTGAATGATGATAGGTATAGGTGAATATGACATGTTGACCTATGATACATAACCGTAGCTACTAGTCTTGAGAATCCAACAAAACTGCCACCATGCACCACCGGGATCGAACATAAAGAAACGATTGAACCGATGATAGACCGTTGGTTTTATCGAAACTCTAGTGCTTTCTTGAAGGTTTCACTCCCTTCACCAGCCCCAAACACCTCAAAATTTCGTGAGCATGTATAAATGGGTGTTTAGGATTCCAAAACCATCAACCTTGTGGTCAGAAATCGGTCGAAATTGTAATATCCGTAATTTTCCGTTTTTAGCAGTTTCCATTTTTGGTGTATGTGTATTTTTATCGACTCTCTTGTAACCGTTTCGACATTTTGAATCTACTTTATTCTTGGAGTTTTTCCATTTGGATAAGTTTTGGTGGTGTTTTCACGTAATTTTATTTTATGACATGTTTTGCCGTATGAACGTTCGATTCTCGTAAAACTCGTTCGTTTTCGTTGTTTCTTGGGTTGTACAAGTCCGTATGGTTGAGTTGGTCATGTTGAGACTTCCGGTTTGTAAATCCGACGTCGTATCGTGATTTTCGGACGCTTGGGTCATTTTCGTAATTTCCTATAAATTTAGGGAAATTCATCTCCTTGTCGTATTTTGGAGTCCTCGGTAGTTGGAAGTGCATTTACTTTCGAGCACTCAGCTTCGTTGTTATGAATGCCTCGTATTTACACTTTTGATTCTATCCTCGTGTTGTAGTTCGTCGTCGAATCGACTGTGCAGAATTGGTGTTCAGAACTGGGGTCTGTTACGTGCATAACGTACGTTATGCATGATCCATAACGTACGTTATGACCCTTCACAATTCGATCTGAGACATTTGGTTACGACGTTAACGGCATTGGGTTACGTACGTAACCATCATAACGTACGTTAACAGCTTGTGTTAACGTACGTAACGCGCTGTCAGCGTTTTTAAACCTGACTTAACCTCAGTCAGTTTCTTTTCATTCTTCTTCAACCCTTCTCGCGACGTGAGTGTTCTTGAGTGCCTTTGGAGCGATTTGTCCAGAACAATCCGTGGATTTCCTTTAGAGATTGATTATTGTGTACCAAGGGAGATTAATCTACAACATTCACATCTTCCATCAGTCGAATCCAAGGTATTTCCTCAGGAACCCTAACTTTAACGAATTTGGGGGTTTTTCGGGATTCTAGGGTTTAGTTCCGAATTGTTCATCTATATATCGATATTCTTTATCGATTGTGATTATTGAGTGATTCTAAATCCAATTTCCTTGATTTTAATCCGTGAATTATCAATACGGGGAGATTTTGCGTGAACCCTCGCCCGTATCGATTGAACGTCTATTATCGTGATTTGTAATCGGGGTTTTGGGAGTATTCCTTTCGATTATTGATGTCCGTTGGGACTGAGTTATGCTAATTCTTCGTTTAGGAACCGTTGTTTTCCATTCGGATCATCCGTAGTCACTTTTCACTTCCGATTCTTCGAAGATGTCACAAAAGCAAGTACTTTACATTTGTTTACATGTTCTAGTATTTGAATTATGGCTGTATCGTGGTTGTTGTGGATGGATATGTGTATGTTCACCTAGGGACGGTCCGACGGGGCCTCTAGGGATACGTATTGCCGTGAGTGTGCGTATCGTGAACTGTGGTTAACCACCCAGGGATGTCCGACGGGGCTCTGCGGGGTACGGTGGCCGTGAGTCTCATACCAACGGTTAACTTTGAATTGTGATTTGTTGGAGATAATGTGTTTTGCGATACATTGTAAATATTCCAGAATATAAAATGTTTTCAAAAATGATTTTTGGCGCATTATTCATCTGATTAGAATGTAGTTCAAATGGATTGTACTTGCACTAGCAGTTGTCGCTAACCCCTTAAATGGGGGAAATACTTTTTGTATTTCAGGTATTGATCGTGGGGACAAGCGAGCACCCGAGCCGTATGAGGATGATGGGCAAACATGATATTGTCCAGAAGTTGATTATTGGTGTTCTGTCTGTCCATTATTATTGATGTCTGATTTTGGGATTCTGTATTATAAAATTGGTTTAAGTACTCGAGTACTTCCGGTTTGAGTTTGTTAATGTTGTGTTCCCGTTTTGGGGAAATGGATTTGATGTCAGAATTTTATTTGTCGGTTATAGTCTTTTATTTAGCTTGTCGTTTTATTTATGATGGTTTGTTGTTGTCAAATGTCTTGTTTGGTACGTTAGCCTGGTGGATTCCACAGTGTGGGGTCCACGGCGCTGTAATATGCCCCGAACGTCTTGGGGGTGTTACAGAATATGGTATCAGAGCTTAGGTTTATGGATACCTAGGCTGTCGGTTATTTGGGTCTAGTTAAGTGTTGTTTTTGGGACAGTATCACTGCTATGCCATCATCTCAGTACGCCGGTGCTCGTAAGTTTTTCCTAACTTGATTCGTTTCGCTGTTCTGTTCTATTCCTGTCTTAGTATCTTGTTGCGTTTTGCGTTTGAATTGTACTTACCCGTTACTTCTTCAGAATTCCTGCTGGTAGAGGGCGCGGACGCGGTCGCGGACGCGGTAGGGGACGTGGCGCAGCCGGTGGGACGGCCATGTCCGATCACTCGGGAACTGATTCGGCGATGCCTTCTTTGTCGGACAGTGTTCCCCCTAGTTCCAGAGGTCAGCAGGACCAGTCTGCTAGCTCCGGTAATGCACATGAGAATGTTGGAGTGAACCAGATGACGCTACTGACTCAGGCCGTTCTAGTCGGCCAAGCTAATGCCAACCTGATTCGCCTCTTTGGATCGGCGGTGATAAGTTACTTCAGACGTGATTCGTATGCGTCCTCCGCAGCTTTGATGGTGCTTCCGCCCTCGGTTGGGAGAATTGGCTATTCGAGATGGAGAAAGTATTCAAGTGCTAATTGTTACGAGGAGAGGAAAGTACCCATTGCCCAAGACTTCCTCGCCAAAGAGGCAACAACGTGGTGGCAAGCGGTGAAACCGCGTGGCCGGCGACCACGTGGGCAGAGTTTCGGGATCTGATGGAAGATGAATTTTGCCCATGGCCAGTGAAAGAGGGGAGAATCCGAGCCTTCTTTGAGGCTAAGCCCCAAGATGTTCCTATTTCTCAAGCTATCAAGGACTACAATCAACAGCTGCATTATGTGAGGAACCAAGTCCGAGATGAGCTTGATAAGATCCGCCACTTTGATATGCGGATGAAACCGAGGGTGCGCCACTACATGTCTGGTCTGGGGTGCACGACTTTGAAAGAATATCAGAATAAGGCGATAGCTTATGAGATGTCGTTTTCTGCGACAGAGACGGCAATCGAAGGAAAGAAACAGAAAACCGTCGGTCAGTTTTCGGGAGGCAAGTCAGGAGGGTATCCGAAGACTCAGTCTGGTTCGCGAGTCTTCGGGAGCCAGTTGCCATCAGTTGGGCGAGGAAACGGTTCTAGGTCTGCTCCTGCTGGTTCCGTTCGTGGTCTTACGTGCTTCAACTGTAGTCGTCCGGGCCACATGATGAGTGAGTGTGATAGGCCTCCGATTCAGTATCTTGCTTGTGGTCGGATGGGTCATCGTGCCAAGTTCTGTACGGATGCATCTCGAGCTCCAATTACTCAGATATCATCCCCAGCTGCGGGAGAGCCGAGTGTGAATCAGGCACCGACAGTTCCTCAGCCGCAGCAGAGTTTTGGTAGAGGTCGAGGACGTGGTCAGCCTTCTAGAGGGGGAGCTTCTAGTATGGGGTCTGTTCCGCCCCGAGTGTACGAGATGAGACGAGCAGGAGATCCTGACGCGACGGTGGCTACAGGTACCGTCCACATCCTTGATCATCCTGTTTCCGTATTGTTCGATTCTGGTGCTACGCATTCTTTTATATCTATGGATTGTGTGCGTCGTCTGCATGTTGATTGCCTAGTTGCTTGTGAGCCTTTTGTTGTTAAACTTCCTAGTGGGGATAGCATCGTGGGGGACCGTGAGATTAGAGATTTTTCTGTGAGTATCGCGGGGAGGGATTGGCCTTCTAATCTGATTGCGGTAGATATTAAGGATGAGGATTTGATTCTGGGTGAGGATTGGCTGGACCGTCATGGGGCGATCATGAATTATAGAACGAGAACCGTTTCGATGTTAGCCTCTGACGGTACCGAGCATTCTTTTGTGGGGCGTAAGCGGAGTAGCCAGAGATTACTGATCAGCGCCTTGAGGGCGGTGAGACTTCTTCGGGGAGGTTGCACGGGTTATTGGTGTTACGCCTTGAGATCGGAAGAAGGGGGAGTCGAGCTCTCGTCTATTCCGGTAGTGTGTGAGTATCCTGATGTCTTTCCAGACGAGTTGTCGGGTTTGCCGCCAGACCGAGAAGTTGAGTTTACCATCGATTTAGAGCCGGGTGCAACCCCTATCTCTAAGACGCCATACCGTATGGCGCCTGCCGAGAGATCCGGAGTCAAGAAACAGTTGGGAGAGTTTCTAGACATGGGGTATATTCGACCGAGTGTTTCACCTTGGGGCGCACCGGTCCTGTTTGTGAAGAAGAAGGATGGGTCACTTCGTTTGTGACTACCGAGAGTTAAACAAAGTGACCATCAAAAACAAGTATCCGCTCCCGAGGATTGATGATTTGTTTGATCAGTTGCAAGGGGCAACTGTGTTTTCGAAGATTGATTTGATATCGGGGTATTATCAGCTCCGAGTGAAGGATACCGACATTCCGAAGACGGCCTTTCGGACGAGATACGGTCACTACGAGTTTGTGGTTATGCCTTTTGGACTAACTAACGCCCCAGCCGTGTTCATGCAGCTTATGAACAAAGTCTTTATCGAGTACCTCGATAAGTGTGTAGTCGTTTTTATCGATGACATCCTGATTTACTCGAGGAGCGAGGAGGAGCACGCCCGTCATTTGCATATCGTGTTAGATATTTTGAGAACTCAGCATCTTTTTGCGAAGTTCTCAAAATGCGAGTTTTGGTTGCGGGAGGTAATGTTTCTCGGTCATGTGATCTCGGCCGAGGGTGTTCGTGTGGACCCACATAAGGTAGAGGCAGTGTTGGATTAGGCGCCGCCCAAGAATATGAAGGAGGTCCGCAGTTTTCTGGGGTTAGCCGGGTATTACCGTAGATTCGTCGAGGGGTTCTCTAAGCTCGCTCGACCGCTGACTCAGTTGTTACAGAAGTCAGAGAAGTTTGTGTGGACCGATGATAGGCAGAATAGTTTTGAGGAATTGAAGAAGCGGTTGACGACCGCTCCCGTTTTGGCTTTACCGAGTGGTAATGATGGTTTCTCGCGGTGATGCTTGGGCCAAGGGCTCGAGATGCGTACTTATGCGGACGGGAGGACGATTGCCTATGCTTCCGTCATTTGAAACCGTCGAGCTGAATTACCTACGCACGATCTTGAGTTGGCCTGATTGTATTTGCGTTGAAGATATGGCGTCATTACTTGTATGGCTCGTCGTGTCAGATTTTCACCGATCACAAGAGCCTGAAGTACATTTTCACGCAGAAGGAGCTTAATATGAGACAGAGGAGATGGTTGGAATTGATTAAGGATTACGATCTCGAGATCCTTTATCATCCGGGCAAGGCTAATGTGGTAGCAGATGCCTTGAGCCGGAAATCGGTATCGCTTCGGGCGCTTGAGTTACTCACGGGCCAGTCGGGACTTCAACGAGAGTTTATGAAGTTGAGCATTGAGATTGTACTGCCAGAGAGTTCCGGGCAGTTGCGTACTCTTGAGATTTCTTCTGGTCGAGGACATTAAGTCGGGACAGTTAGAGGACCCGATGTTTATTCAGCTTCGAGAGAGTGTAGGGAAGGGGAAAGCCCCGAGATTCGTTATTCATGAGGACGGTGTGTTGAGATTCCGAGGTCGGTTGTGTGTTCCGAACGACTCGGAATTGAGACAGAGCATTATGCGAGAGGCTCATGCGTCACCTTACTCAGTCCATCCGGGCTCGAGTAAAATGTATAAAGATCTGAGGAAGAATTTCTGGTGGAACGACATGAAGAAGGAGGTAGTTCAGTTTGTGGCTAAGTGTTTGACTAGTCAGCAAGTTAAGATAGAACATCAGCGGCCAGCCGGGTTGTTGAAACCACTTCCCGTCCCAGAGTGGAAGTGGGAGGATATCTCTATGGATTTTGTCACGGGTTTGCCGAGGACGAAGACGGGTATGAATATGGTGTGGGTGATTGTAGACCGACTGACTAAGTCGGCGCATTTTCTGGGCATCAAGGATACTTGGGGTCCAGAAAAGTTGGCTCGTATTTTTATCGCGCAGATAGTGAGACTTCATGGTACACCGAGGACCATTATTTCAGACAGAGATGGCCGATTTGTATCGCATTTTTGGCAGGCGGTACATAAGGCATTGGGGACACAGTTACGTTTGAGCACTTCGTTCCATCCCAGACTGATGGGCAGTCCGAACGTACCATTCAGACGTTCGAGGATTTGTTGCGCGCGTGTGCGTTAGACTGGAGTAGTGACTGGGAGGAACATCTGGCCTTGATTGAGTTTACTTATAATAATAGCTGGCACGCATCGATTAAGATGGCACCATATGAGGCACTTTATGGACGACGTTGCCGATCGCCGATATGTTGGGATGAGCCGTCCGATCTAGTCTGCAAGGCCGGACCTTGTGTTAGAGACGAGGGAGAAAGTTGAATTGATTAGAAAGAGAATGTTGGCTGCTCAGAGTCGACAAAAGTCTTATGCGGATGTTAGGTGTCGACCCTTGGAGTTCGAGGTGGGAGATCATGTTCTGTTGAGGGTATCCCCGACGAAGGGAGTTTTCCATTTTGGGAAAAAGGGGAAGCTCAGTCCGAGGTATATTGGGCCCTTCGAGATATTGGAGAGCGTCGGTGAGTTGGCATACCGTTTAGCTTTGCTTCCGTCGTTGAGTCATGTTCATAGCGTATTTCACGTCTCCCAGCTGAGGAAGTATGTTCCGGACCCGTCCCACATTATTGATTTTGGAGACGTGAAGATCGAGAAGGATGTTACGTTCGAGGAGAGGCCCGTTAAGATTTTGGAGCGTCGAGACAAACAGTTAAGGCACAAAACCATTCCTTTGGTTAAGGTGCAATGGTCGAGACACGGAGTAGAAGAAGCGACTTGGGAGTTAGAGGAGGATATGCGTTCGAGACACCCTGAGCTTTTTGATTCGTAAGTTTCGGGACGAAACTTTATTTTAGAGGGGGAGACTGTAATATCCGTAATTTTCCGTTTTTAGCAGTTTCCATTTTTGGTGTATGTGTATTTTTATCGACTCGCTTGTAACCGTTTCGACATTTTGAATCTACTTTATTCTTGGAGTTTTTCCATTTGGACGAGTTTTGGTGGTGTTTTCACGTAATTTCATTTTATGACATGTTTTGCCGTATGAACGTTCGATTCTCGTAAAACTCGTTCGTTTTCGTTGTTTCTTGGGTTGTACAAGTCCGTATGGTTGAGTTGGTCATGTTGAGACTTCCGGTTTGTAAATCCGACGTCGTATCGTGATTTTCGGATGCTTGGGTCATTTTCCTAATTTCCTATAAATTTAGGGAAATTCATCTCCTTGTCGTATTTTGGAGTCCTCGGTAGTTGGAAGTGCATTTACTTTCGAGCACTCAGCTTCGTTGTTATGAATACCTCGTATTTACACTTTTGATTCTATCCTCGTGTTGTAGTTCATCGTCGAATCGATGCGGGGTGGTGTTGAATCGAGTGCATTACGTGCATAACGTCGTTATGCATGATCCATAACGTCGTTATGACCCTTCACAATTGATCTGAGACATTTGGTTACGTCGTTAACGACGTGGGTTACGACGTAACCATCATAACGCACGTTAACGACTTGTGTTAACGTACGTATTGTCGGCGTTTTAAACGACTTAACCTCAGTCAGTTTCTTTTCATTCTTCTTCAACCCTTCTCGCGACGTGAGTGTTCTTGAGTGCCTTTGGAGCGATTTGTCCAGAACAATCCCTGGATTTCCTTTAGAGATTGATTATTGTGTACCAAGGGAGATTAATCTACAACATTCACATCTTCCATCAGTCGAATCCAAGGTATTTCCTCAGGAACCCTAACTTTAACGAATTTGGGGATTTTTCGGGATTCTAGGGTTTAGTTCCGAATTGTTCATCTATATATCGATATTCTTTATCGATTGTGATTATTGAGTGATTCTAAATCCAATTTCCTTGATTTTAATTCGTGAATTATCAATACGGGGAGATTTTGCGTGAACCCTCGCCCGTATCGATTGAACGTCTATTATCGTGATTTGTAATCGGGGTTTTGGGAGTATTCCTTTCGATTATTGATGTCCGTTGGGACTGAGTTATGCTAATTCTTCGTTTAGGAACCGTTGTTTTCCATTCGGATCATCCGTAGTCACTTTTCACTTCCGATTCTTCGAAGATGTCACAAAGGCAAGTACTTTACATTTGTTTACATGTTCTAGTATTTGAATTATGGTTGTATCGTGGTTGTTGGGGATGGATATGTGTATGTTCACCTAGGGACGGTCCGACGGGGCCTCTAGGGATACGTATTGCCGTGAGTGTGGGTATCGTGAACTGTGGTTAACCACCCAGGGATGTCCGACGGGGCTCTGCGGGGTACGGTGGCCGTGAGTCTCGTACCAACGGTTAACTTTGAATTGTGATTTGTTGGAGATAATGTGTTTTGCGATTGTACATTGTAAATATTCCGGAATATAAAACGTTTTCAAAAATGATTTTTGGCGCATTATTCATCTGATTAGAATGTAGTTCAAATGAATTGTACTTGCACTAGCAGTTGTCGCTAACCCCTTAAATGGGGGAAATACTTTTTGTATTTCAGGTATTGATCGTGGGGACAAGCGAGCACCCGAGCCGTATGAGGATGATGGGCAAGCATGATATTGTCCAGAAGTTGATTATTGGTGTTCTGTCTGTCCATTATTATTGATGTCTGATTTTGGGATTCTGTATTATAAAATTGGTTTAAGTACTCGAGTACTTCCGGTTTGAGTTTGTTAATGTTGTGTTCCCATTTTGGGGAAATGGATTTGATGTCAGAATTTTATTTGTCGGTTATAGTCTTTTATTTAGCTTGTCGTTTTATTTATGATGGTTTGTCGTTGTCGAATGTCTTGTTTGGTACGTTAGCCTGGTGGATTCCACAGTGTGGGGTCCACGGCGCTGTAATATGCCCCGAACGTCTTGGGGGTGTTATAGAAATGACATCGAACTGGTCGATAGGACGACTGGTGGTATGTGAAAACTTCATTTAAGTGGTTCACCTCCTTCCAAGTCTCCAAATAGCACCAAAATTTGTGAGAAGGTAGCCTTGGATGTTAGGAAGTACTCGTTAAAATTTTACTTTAAGACTTGGTCTAAAAGTGGGTGGACCGACCTTTACAATGACTGGTTCGCAAGTTGGACAACCATAAACTCGGGTTTAATCAACTTATCAATCATTGTCAAAGGAACCATAACATATAAATATTATTACTCCAGTACGACCATTTGTGAACACCATCATAGCATCATAAGCCACCTAGGCTAATACTTATGATCATGCATGTATAAAGACTCGGTGAAAAGGGAGGACTCAGCACCATGCTTATGCGAGTCGCTACATTATTCTCTTTAGTATAAGAGGGTGTCATCTCCTAATCGTGCCAAATAATAGGCGTTAATCAATGAACATGGCTAAGAAGGATCATTGGGGGGCCTTTGGCGTCACATATGCTTATGAAAGCAAGACGCGGGTGACATAAATATCATCATCGGTCATGAGCCCTGCTCACGACTCCACCAACGTACTTTGGTGTCTTTGATCCAGTTAGATTATTTGTTCAAAGAAAAAATGATGTCCATGGCAATAACGTGGTGTATAGATCATCAAACTGTCCAAACTCCGGACTATTAAAGCCTAAATGTGTCAATGTCCCAATACATCTTCTGGTTACAAAAACCGATGCAAGCCGGACCATATTGACTCGTGAATATTTTTCCTTTTCACATATCCAATACAAGTGATGCATAAGATTTTATTCTCACAAATCACAATGAGATGCTATGAGTGATACACTTTGGCATATATGTCATCGAGTCATAACATGGTTCAATTGTTACGGAACATATGTGACTAGAAAACACCATTCGGTGTTTAACAACTTGAGCATTATACAAGTCATTGATTGTGATGACCTAGTCATCATAGTCACAATGGATTTATAAACCAAAATCCAAAAATATCGTGTTCCTTGAAAATAGCTTAATACGCACTCAATTTCGCTTGCAAAATTTTACAAACATGAGCATAGTGAACACTCTAACAACATAGAGATTTTATACCAGATATGATCAAAATGATCTATCATATTGAGTGCATAACATGGCAAGGTTATATGCCTAAGGGAAAAAGTTACGACACAAGCATGGTGTAAAACTACCATGCACACGCTCGACCTTCTTATAAGGGTACGTATTTTGGGCTTCCCCAAGGAAACTGTTTTTCAACATTTGAAAGATGATATTTTAGCATACAATGCATACCAAAAATTGCATCATCTATGGAAGGTTGAAAAACATGTGTCATAAGACCACTTGCAAATTCAAGATGGGAACCAAGTTGGTTGGGACGAAAGTTACCACAATCGCTGGAAATAAAATTCTGTGCAGCTTGATATTTGTTCACTAAAACAGCGATAACTCCATTGTTAGGAAGGCTATGGACGAACGGTCAGATGTTCTGGAAACTAGACTTCCGTATTTTTCTATCCATATGTTGTGCACCACACGGATCATTAAACTCAAATCACAGTGTATGTTTTAATTGGCTGCTTTAGTATTTTCTAATTTTAGTGAAAAAACAAGGTTGAGACCATATCCAATGGCATAAGTGTTGATGCAAAAATATGGCAATGACAGCCATAGGTGCATTTAAACGCAGCAGTGTGTTCGATTTCTTATCTCGACTAATGATCCTTTCGGTAACTCCAACTTGGTAGACTTACAGAGAAAGTAGGAATGTCGGTACAGCTAAGGCTGTTTAAAAACCACTGATTCCGTTTGAATTTTCAAAGCATAAACAAATACCAAAAAGGATGCGCCTAGTCATGATCAAAAGTGCAGACAAAATCCACCAAAGTGCATCAAATCAACCAAAAATTTTAATTCTCAATTTGCAAGTATACGTCATAATAGCCATGTTATATGGATGCAACGCGGTGCATCAATATTAAGCATTTTGAACCATGAGACATAATGAATATCCCATAACCAACTCATCTTGACCATCTAATAAGATCGACTAAACATAGTCAAATGTATAAGGCACATGCCTTTACAAATACTTGGAAAAGTATTCGGACCTATAGTCACACGAACTATAATCGAGGTCAACGAATTCATGTACTTAACGCAATATGCCATTGCTTTACATGATGAAAAAAATGAGACTTACTCGTACATTCTTTTATATATCATATTGCAAGGAGACGGTGCATGTCTACACCCACATGTAATATTTTATTTTAATAGGATGAAAGATGGAGTTTTCCAAGTATGGGATTGGGTCAAGACCAATGCGGTGGTCGCTCAATTCAACATGACAAATCCGTCACAAATCGATTTTAACCACGACATATCCATCGCAATCGATATTTATCCCATTTGTACGTCACAAATTCGTGACTAATCATGAACAAGTCATAACTTTACCGTTACCGACAATGTTCATTTTTTTTCAATTGTTGGTTTAAAATTGTTGCCATAGTCATGGACGAATTGACAAGAGAAATTCAAAATGACGTTCCGTGGTGTATGATGTTCGCAGATGATATTGTGTTGATTGATGAAACGAAGGTTGGAGTGCAACAGAAATTGGAACTTTGGCGGGATACTTTGGAAGATCGAGGCTTTAGGCTGAGCAGAAGTAAGACTGAATATATGGAGTGTAGGTTTAACAAAAACAGTGATAGAGAGGCGGGGATGATCACATTTGATGGGAAAGTTGTTCATGGATCCACGTTCTTTCGGTATTTTGGATCTATTATCCAAAAGGATGGAGAGATAGATGGCGATGTGGCTCACAGAAATTAGGCCTGCGCTGTTATATGGCACCGAGTGTTGGGTTGTAAAACAGTGTCACGTTCAAAAGATGAATGTGGCAGAGATGCGTATGCTACGATGGATGTGTGGTCATACAAAAAAGGATCGGCTCAGAAATGAGGTGATTAGAGAGAAGGTAAGAGTTGCGTCTATAGAAGACAAGATGATGGAGAATCGATTACGATGGTTTGGTCATGTGAGAAGAAAACCTATTGATGCCCCAGTGAGGAGGCTAGAAAGTTGGGGAACAAGTAATGTTGTAAAAGGTAGAAGAAGAACCAAGAAAACTTGGATAAAGATGATTGAAAATGATATGCGGTTTGGAATTGGAGAAAGTATGGCGATGGAGAGGCAAATGTGGCGGGAAAGAATACGGATGGTGGATGGAGTCTTATTCCTTTTTTTTTTTAAATTCCTATTTTCTTTTATTTCATGTTATATTTTAATTTATTTTTCAGGATTTTTCATTTTTTTTTCAATTTTTTTTTAACATTCATTCTCTTTTTTTATTTGCTTTTTTCTCTACTTTTTCCCTCTTTTTTCCTTTTATGTTATTTATGTAACGATTATTGACGGTTTCAAAGTTTGATTCATGTTAGCCGACCCCAAATCATTTTGGGACTAAGGCTTAGATGTTGTTGTTGTTGTGGGTTTAAAATCGACAAAACGGCGACGTCAAATCACACCCAAAACGTGGTGTATGCAACAACCACAAATATCGACTTTCAACAATTATTCGTGACTCCCCCAGGACCGCCACACAGTTTACTTCGACATATGGGAGTGATACCACCTCTCATAGTCTCATTCACCGCAAAGTAGCGTGGGAGATAAAGAACCCAAATACCCAAAAAAAATTCCCAAAAGAGAGGAATTGAAAAATGGGAACTTTAATAAAATCTTACGGGTACTTGGTTCCATATTTGCTTTGATCCTTGAATAGGATAATAAATTTGCTTCTCTGCATATGAGCAATATATTTCTGTGGGTACTCCGTTATATATTTACTTTGATCCTTGAACGGGATAAATATGACTTTTCTCCATATTTTGCACATCATCATGAGCAACATATTTTCCTATATTCACGTAAAACATAAACATGGTAAGATTCATAAGTGTACAAATCAATGAACAAATGAATCATTAATTAGGAAAAGATGGAGAGTTGAGAAACGCCCGGAAAGGGCTACTGGGCTCGATAATCGGCCAAAAAAGGACTCGGGTGCGGCGGTGCAGCAGCTCGATATTGGATGAGGGCGGATTTCCAAATTTCCTTATAAAAATCTGCTTCTATTCGGCAGTAGATTCAGTAATCAATATTACTCAGAATCCGATCTCCACCGTTGAATATACAGGTATTTGTGTTGGTAAGTTGCTGTCAAAATTTCACACCGATCCGACTGTTAACGAATTGGGAAACATGATTTTGGTACGACTGCACTGTGCAGAAAATTTGCGCGCGGAAATTCTCGTCTCTCGGTTTTTTTTTTCGATTTTCTGCTCTCTTTTTTTCTTGTCAGAGTCCTGGACAGATGATATCTGCAGACGGATCGGGCTGTGTCAGCTTTAAAATCGGGATTGGTGAAGATGATCGGAGCGGTCATGGACAGCGGCGTGCGAATCGGATCGACTGGAGTGGTGCGCCGGCGACGGACTTTGCGAACGGAAGTCGCGCGGCTAAGGGCTACTCTTATGGATCTGATTCCGACGATGACCGAGGAAGGGTGATTTTAGACAGCGGAGGGAGGATCTGATTTCAGCCTTGAGCGGCAAGAATGCGGACTGGTCGCGGGTTGCACGGGGTTGGCCGATCTAGGGTTCGTGAGGAAGATGGCTAGCAGGTGGGTTGGACATGGCTTCTGGTCGCGAGAGCGGAAGCAGCAGCCGGCGAAGGTGGCTGAGCGCGATGGCGGTGGAGGGCTAGGGTTTTTGAAGCCCATTTTTTTTTTTTAAATCTGCTTCTGTTTGTGTACAGTTTTATCGAGAAATACTATTCCGAATCAGATCTCCACCGTTGAACTTGTAGTTCTGTATATAATTAACATGTCAAAATTTGAGGCTGATGCGACAGTTAACAAAGCGGGAAACACAATTTCCGCGTGGTCTCGCAGTGCAGAAAATTGCTGCGGAAATCGCGATTTTTTTTCTTTTTTTTTTGTTTGGAATTTTGAAAATTCAGAGAGGAAAAAAAAATTCTACTGTTAGAGCAACATGCTGATAACATGTTTCTGAAGAAAGTAAAAGACTGTAAATACGAGTCAATCAATTGTATTCATAACACTGATAGAGGGGCCTTTATATGAGCATTACAATGAGAGTCCTTCCATACATAGGATTCCTATATAAGGTAAGACATATAATAGGATCCTACTATCTCTAGAAGAATCTAGAACCTTCCATCTATGTATCTACAACCAGTGTTAGATAAGACAAATCACGGGAATAATAATTTCCAGAACACTTTCCTAATAAATAATATTTTCTCCAAAAGCTACATATTGTAGTTTTTCTGAAAAGTAGCTTTTTCAGCTTTTTAAGAAAATAGTTCTGTGTTTTCGGCTTTTAAGAAAAATAATTCTATATTTACCAAACACTACTCTTTTACATAGAGAAACTCGTAAAACTTTTGGGGGGAGAGCTACCGCATTTAAACGAAATTCACATCGATACCGAATTGGCCTTGTGTTACATGTTTCATTTTGTATTGATATAATGCCTCTGTATATTATTTATGAGTTTAATTTGGCACATGTCAATTATTTAGCCTATCAATATTTTATTATTCAATTAAAAACATTTCTTACTCCAATTAATATTTTACATGTGTTTTTCAATAAAAATCTATCAAGCTATCAATAATTTATCATCCAAAGTAAATTATTTTTAACTCCAATTAATACCCCATTTGTCTTTTTTTTTTTAAAATTAAGTCACCACTTCCAAATAAAAAAAGTCATATCTATTTTTGTAGATTTAAATTAAACATATGATGCCTGAAATTATTTTTTCTTCCAAATGAAAATTTTCTCATATAAATAGATAGTCATATAAATATTTATGAATTTATAATTCAACTAAAGTAATTTCTTACAACAATTAACATCCTACGTGTTTACATATTATTTGAGGCCTAATTTTACACATATTAATTAATTAGACTACTATTTATTATCTAATTAAAATCATTCTCTAATCCAATTAAAATTTTACATGTCCTTTTTGCTTGAAATTAACACATGTCAATCAAGTAGAATATCAGTAATTTACTATTGAATTTATATCATTTCATGCTTCAATGATATCATATATCTTTTTTTTTTTCAAATTAAATCATGCCTTCAAGAAAAATATTTCTCCATATCAATTTTTGTTCGCAAATCTAATTTTTATATGAAGCATGCTAATTATTAAGACTTACCTTAATAATTCCTTCCAAATTCAAAATATTTTTTATGAATTTATACCCATTTAACATACTTTCCACTCTAGTTAATATCGTTCGTGTCTTTTTTCTTAAATTAAATCATAACTTCTAGATAAATATTTTTATATCAATTGTATGAATCTAAACACGTGAGGCGTCTCTTTTTCATTATATTCCCTTCCGAATAAATATTCTTCCATATAAATTTAGTGAATTTATAAATTAAAATAATTTCCTATAACAATTAACATCCTACATGTCTAATTAACACGTGTCAATCAATTAAATTATTAATGTGTTATTATCCTATTAACATCACTCACTTCTTGAGTTAATATCTTACAACACATGTCATGCCTCGAGGTCAAAAGTCTGAACTGCTACATGTAGCTCAGTCAACTCAAAGTTCATGGACGATATTAGTATCTAATAGTAGTGGATGAACATCTTTTAAGTAAGATATAAATCCCATATTTTTAAAGTCTTAACTGCTACATGTAGCCCAGTCAACTCAAAGTTCATGGACGATATTAGTATATAATAGTAGTGGGTGAACATCTTTTAAGTAAGATATAAATCCCAAATTTCTTTAATCTGTGCTCCTTACAATTTCATCCACCTAAATAATTATCGTCCTCGTGAAATATGGACAATGCACCGGGAGATGTAGGATTCAAGAGATGGCTCATACGGGATCAAGAGCTAGCTCACACCTTTAGCAGTGTAACACTTGGCTCGAAGTGCACACTTTGTTCCCACTCGTTCGGCTGGGACATCGCTATGATACCATTTGTAACGCACCAACCCGAAAGCATGAATCGCTACATGTAGCTCACAGTGGCCTAGGCACACAACATCCTGGATCAACTGTGTCTACCACAAACCTAAGACCATAAATGATATTGATTTCCGACAGTAATGAGTTAACATCTTATAAGTAGGATATAAATCTCATACTTCTTCAATGTGGGACGGATCCTTATACACATGTCAATCAATTTGGCTATTAATAATTTATTATTCAAATTAAATCACTTCCTATTACAACTAATATCTTAGTATCCTACATGTTTTTTTTTTTCAAAAGTAAATCTCTCATTCGAAACAAATATTTTTGCTTATCAATTTTTATTTACAAGGTCTAATTTTTATATCTCTTTTATAGGTGTACTAATTAGTATTTAAAATTACAAGGTCTAATTTTTAATATCTCTTTTATAGGTGTACTAATTAGTATTTTTATATGAGGTATGTAAATTGTTAAGATCTACCTCTAAAAAATTTGCATAATATTTTCGAATGAAATCATTTTTCCAAAATAAATTATGTCCCATATTAATTTTGAAAAATTATAATCCATCTAAAATCACTCTCTTCTCTAATTATCATACCTCTTTTTTCAATCTAAAATATTTCTTTCATATAAATTTCTTTTCTATCAATGTTTATGGATTTAAGTTAAACATACGAGGGTGTCTTTTCTTAAATTAGTTTTCCTCGTGAATATGTATTTTTCAACATAATTTGTTATACGCAATTAAAATAATTTCCTACAAAAATTAACATCCTACATGCCTTTTTTTTCGAGTTAAAATATTCTTTCAAATGAATATTTTTCCCTATCAATTTTTATGAATTGAAATTAAACATATGAGGCGTGTAAGTTACTAAGACTTACATTTAAAGTATTAATATTTTTTTCTAAATATTCTTTCCAAATAAATATTTTTGCATATCAGTTAATTTGAATTGAAATTAATTTTTTTATATCAGGCGGGTAAATTATTAAGACCTGCCTCTAAAGTTTTTATTTTTCTAAATTAAATTATTCATTTCAAATATACTTTTACATATCACTTTTCTTAATTTATTGTCCATTAACATCATTTCAGCACTGCAAAATAGCGGATGAGGCGGTTTACGTCAATTTTAACTTGCCCTACAATAAATTCTCAAGAAAAGTGCGTTTTTATTTTTCACCCGCCCAAGCGTCGATACACCTCGCACGCATCAGTAAAGATGGTATTACCGTACTTTGGTATCTTTCTCATCCATCCTTATTAATATCCATGTTTTATTTAATTCTAATCTAAATTTATTAAAAGCTAACGTTTAGAGATGGCACCGAGGCGGGGTTCACAACTCCAGGTCCCGGTCCCGGTTTTTAAATTCTTCCCTCGGCCCCGGTCGGGTACGGGGATTAATAGCTCGTTCCCGGTCAAACTCCGGTCAAACCCCGGCCAACCCCCAGTTGCTCCCCGGTCAAACCCCGATCCCCGGTCCTTACTCGGTTCTCCCGATTTGCTGTTGTTTTTATAGCTACTTTTAGCTATTTTTCTCATGTCTTTTCAGTCAAAAAACATAAAAATAGTAATTAAGTAATTGTAAAAAATTACATAAGTTCATAAAAATAAAATAAAATTCCTAATTATATATATACTGGGTCCAGGGTCGGGTGATAGTGTAACACCCCCAAAATGATCAGGGCATATTACAGCGCCGTGGACCCCATACTGTGGAATCCACCAGGCTAACGTACCAAAATAACATTCGACGAAGACATACATCATCAATAAAACGACAATTTCACAATCCAAGACATCCAGACCAAAGACAGAAATTTGACAATTCAATCTGACATCAAATCCATTCCCCAAAATAGGTACACAACATCAATAAATTCAAGAAAGAAGTACTCGAGTACTTATGCAAAAGACATAATAAAGAAATCCCAAAACAGGACACCAATAGACATCCAAACAGAATCACGCCTGCCCATCATCCTCGTACGGCTCGCATGCTCGTTTGCTTCCATGACCTGTACCTGAAATACAAAAGTATTTCCCCCCATTTAAGGGGTTAGCGATAACTGCTAGTGCAAGTACAATCCATTTGAACTACCATTTTAATCAGATGAAAATATGCGCCAAAAATCATTTTAGAAATCATATATATTCTGGAATATTTACGGTGCACAAGCACAAAACATATTTCTCCAACAAAATAATTCAAAGTTAACCGTTGGTACGAGACTCACGACCACCGTACCCCGCAGAGCCCCGTCGGACATCCCTGGGTGGTTAACCATAGTTCGTGATACGCACACTCACGGCAATACGTATCCCTAGAGGCCCCGTCGGACCGTCCCTAGGTGAACATACACATATCCATCCATACAACCACGAAAAGCCATAATTCAAATACTAGAACGCGTAAACAAATATAAAGTACTTGCCTTTGAGACATCTTCGAAGAATCTGGAATGAATAACGACTACTAACGATCCGGATAGAAAACGACGGTTCCTAAACGAAGGATCAACATATCTCAGTCTTAACGGACAACAATAATTGAATGGAAAACACCCATAACCCCGATTACAAGCTACGACAATAACCGATCAATCGATACGGGCGAGGGTTTGCGCAAAATCTCCCCGAATCGATAATTCGTGGATTAAACTCGATGAAATCGGGTTGGGAATCACCCAATAATAACAATCGATAAGGAATATCACAACATACTTGAACAATTCGAGTCTAACAAGCAAAACCCGGAAAACCCCCCAAAATCGACAAGTTAGGGTTCTAGACGAAGATACCTTGAATTCGGACGGAGGAAGGTGATTACGTTGATGATGATATGTTCCCACAACACCACTGTGATGGAAAACGAAGAACACACGGATCCGAGGTGGTAGAAATCGCCCTCTGATGTCGCCCGATGGATAAAACGAAAGAAGAGATGTGAAATGAGGTTTCTGACCTCTGCCCGCTGTTCTTAAAACAGCAGGCTGTTACGGCCGTAACAAGTGATGCATTACGGCCGTAACAATGGCCATATTACGACCGTAACAGATGGGGTGTTACGGCCATAACACCCTAATCAACCATACGAACTCATGCAAACCAAGAAACAACGAAAACGAACAAGTTTCATGAGAATCGAACGCGCAAACGGCAAAACATAACACAGAACGGAATTTCGTAAAAACACCTCCGAAACTCGTCCAAATGGAAAAACTCCAAGAATAAAGTAGATTAAAAATGTTGAAACAGTTACAAATGAGTCGATAAAAATAGACATACACCAAAAATGGAAACTGCTAAAAATAGAAAGGTACGGATATTACATTCTCCCCCTCTAAAAAGAAGTTTCGTCCCGAAACTTAAGAATCAAAAAGCTCGGGGTGCCTCGAACGCATATCCTCCTCTAACTCCCACGTTGCCTCTTCTACTCCATGCCTCGACCATTACACTTTAACCAAAGGAATGGTTTTGTGCCTTAATTATTTGTCTCGACGCTCCAAAATTTTAACGGGCCTCTCCTCGAGCGTGACGTCCTTCTCGATCTGCACGTCCCCGAAATCAATAACATGGGAAGGGTCCAGAACATACTTCCTCAGCTGAGAGACGTGAAATACACTATGCACATAACTCAATGACGGAGGCAAGGCCAAACGATACGCTAACTCGCCAACTCTCTCCAATATCTCGAAAGGTCCAATATACCTCGGGCTGAGCTTCCCCTTTTTCCCAAAACGGAAAACTCCCTTCGACGGAGACACTCTAAACAGAACATGATCTCCCACCTCAAACTCCAAAGGTCGACGCCTAACATCCGCATAAGACTTTTGTCGACTCTGAGCTGCCAACATTCTCTTTCTAATCAACTCAACTTTCTCCCTCGTCTCTAACACAAGATCCGGCTCGGTGCCAACTAAATCAGACGATTCATCCCAATATATTGGCGATCGGCAACTTCGGCCATAAAGCGCCTCATACGGTGCCATCTTAATCGACGCGTGCCAGCTATTATTATATGTAAACTCAATCAAGGCTCGATGCTCCTCCCAGTCACTACTCCAGTCTAACGCACACGCGCGCAACAAATCCTCGAACGTCTGAATGGTATGCTCGGACTGTCCGTCGGTCTGAGGGTGGAAAGATGTACTCAAACGCAAACGTTTCCCCAATGCCTTATGTACCCCCTACCAGAAATGTGATACAAACCGGCCATGTCTATCCGAAATAATAGTCTTCAGTGTACCATGAAGTCTCACTATCTGCGCAATAAAAATACGAGCCAATTTTTCTGGAACCCAAGTATCCTTGATGCCCAGAAAATATGCCGACTTAGTCAGTCGGTCTACGATCACCCAAACCATATTCATTTCGGTCTTCGTCCTCGGCAAGTTCGTGACAAAATCTATGGAGATATCTTCCCACTTTCATTCTGGGACGGGAAGTGGTTTCAATAATCCGGCTGGCCGTTGATGCTCGATTTTGACTTGTTGACAAGTCAAACACTTAGCCACAAACTCGACTACCTCATTCTTCATATCATTCCACCAGAAATTCTTCCTCAAATCTTTATACATTTTACTCGAGCCCGGATGGACTGAGTAAGGTGACGCGTGAGCCTCTCTCATAATATTCTGCCTCAATTCCAAGTCGTTCGGGACACAAATTCGATCTCGGAATCTCAACACACCATTCTCATATATCACGAATCCTGGGGCTTTCCCCTTCCCTACATTCTTTCGAAGCTGAATAAATATCGGGTCTTCCAACTGTCCCGATTTAATGTCGTCGACAAGAGACGAAGAAATCTCAAGAGTACGCAACTGCGTGGAACTCTCTGGTAATACAATCTCAACGCTCAACCTCATCAACTCTCGCTGGAGTCCTGGCTGGTCCGTAAGAAACTCAAGCGCCCGAATTGACACCGATTTCTGGCTCAAGGCATCTGCCACCACATTTGCCTTGCCTGGATGGTAAAGGATTTCGAGGTCGTAATCCTTAATCAACTCCAACCATCTCCGATGTCTCATGTTAAGATCTTTCTGCGTAAAAATGTACTCCAGTCTCTTGTGATCGGTGAAAATCTGACACGACGAGCCATATAAGTAGTGACGCCAGATCTTCAACGCAAACACTACCGCGGCCAACTCAAGATCGTGCGTAGGGTAATTCAACTCGTATGATTTCAACTGACGGGAAGCATAGGTAATTGTCTTCCCGTGCTGCATGAGTACACATCTGAGCCCTTGGCCCGAAGCATCACTAAAAACTGAGAAACCCTAATTACCAATCGGTAAAGCCAAAACGGGAGCGGTCATCAACCGTTTCTTCAATTCCTCGAAACTCTTCTATCTCTCGTCGGTCAACACAAACTTCTATGACTTCTGTAATAACTGAGTCAGCGGTCGAGCGAGATTAGAGAACCCCTCGACAAATCTACGATAATACCCAGCCAAACCCAAAAAACTACGGACCTCCTTCACATTTTTGGGAGGCGCCCAATCCAACACTGCCTCTATCTTATGTGGGTCCACACGAACACCCTCGGATGAGATCAAATGGCCAAGAAACATAACCTCCCGTAACCAAAACTCACACTTTGAGAACTTCGCAAAAAGATGCTGAGTTCTCAAAATTCCTAGCACGATTTGCAAATGACGTGCATGCTCCTCCTTGCTCCTCGAGTAAAATAGTATATCGTCGATAAAAACGACTACACACTTATCGAGGTACTCGATAAAGACTTTGTTCATAAGCTTCATGAACACGGCTAGTGCGTTGGTTAGCCCAAAAGGCATAACCACAAACTCGTAATGACCGTATCTCGTCCGAAAGGCCGTCTTCGGAATGTCGGAATCCTTCACTCGGAGCTGATAATACCCCGATCTCAAATCAATATTCGAAAACACGATTGCCCTTGCAGTTGGTCAAACAAGTCATCAATCCTCGGGAGCGGATACTTGTTTTTGATAGTCACTTTGTTCAACTCTCGATAGTCGATACACAGACGAAGTGACCCATTCTTCTTCTTCACAAACAAGACCGGTGCGCCCCAAGGCGAAGCGCTTGGTCGAATATACCCCATGTCTATCAACTCTCCCAACTGTTTCTTCAACTCAAGCATCTCGGCAGGCGCCATACGGTATGGTGTCTTAGAAATCAGTGCCGCACTCGGCTCTAAATCTACAGTAAACTCAACCTCTCGGTCTGGCGGAAAACCCGACAACTCGTCTGGAAAGTCGTCAGGATACTCACACACTACCGGAATAGACGAGAGCTCAACTCCCTCTTCTTCTGATCTCAACGCATAACACCAATAACCCGTGCAACCTCCTCGAAGAAGTCTCACCACTTTCAAAGCGCTGATCAGGAATCTTTGGCTACCTCGCTTACGCCCCACAAAAGAATGCTCGGTACCGTCTGAGGCTAACATCGAAACGGTTCTCGTTCTATAATTCATGATTGCCCCATGACGGTCTAGCCAATCCTCACCAAGAATCATATCCCCGTCTCTAATATCTACCGCAATCAGATTAGAAGGCCAGACCCTCCCCGCGATACTCACCGGAAAATCTCTAATCTCACGATCCCCCACGATGCTATCCCCACTAGGCAGTTTAACAACAAATGGTTCACACGCAACTAGGGAATCAACATGCAAACAACGCACACAATCCTTATATATGAAAGAATGCGTAGCACCAGAATCGAATAACACGGAAACAGGATGGTCAAGGATGTGAACGGTATCGGTATCTACCATCGCGTCGGGATCTCCAGCTCATCTCATCTCATACACAAGTGGCGGAACAGATCCCGCACTAGAAGCTCCCCCTCTAAAACACTGCCCACGTCCTCAACCTCTACCAAAACTCTGCTGGGGCTGAGAAACTGTCGGTGCCTGATTCACGCTCGGTTCCCCCGCAGCTGGGGCTGACACCTGAGTAACTAGTGCCCGAACTGCATCTATACAAAACTTAGCACGATGACCCATCCGACCGAAAGCAAGACACTGAATCGGAGGCCTGTCACACTCACTCATCATGTGGCCGGGACGACCGCAGTTAAAGCAGGTAGGACCCCGAATGGAACCAGTAGGAGCAGACTTAGAACTGCTTCCTCGCCCAAATGATGGGGACTGATTCCCGAAGACTCGCGAACAAGACTGAGCCTTCGGATACCCACCAGATTTGCCTCCCAAAAACTGACCAGAGGTCTTCTGTTTCTTTCCCTCGGTTGCCGTCTCTGTCACAGAAAACGACATCTCATAAGCCATTGCTTTGTTTTGATACTCTTTCAGAGTTGTACATCCGAGACCAGACATGTAGTGATGAACTCTCGGCTTCATCCACATGTCAAAGTGGCGGATCTTGTCTAACTCATCTCGGACCTGGTTTCTCACATAATGAAGTTGTTGGTTGTATTCCTTGATTGCCTGCGAAATCGGAACATCCTGGGGCTTAGCCTCAAATAAGGCTCGGATCCTACCCTCTTTAACTGGCCACGGAGAAAATTCGTCCTCTATCAGCTCTCGGAACTCTGCCCACATGGCTGCCCGGTCACGTGGTTTCACCGCTTGCCACCACGTTGCCGCCTCTTTGGCGAGGAAGTACTGGGCGATGGGTACCTTCCTCTCCTCAGAGCAGTTAGCAGCCTCGAACACTTTCTCCATCTCAAATAACCAACTCTCCCAACCGGAAGGGTCGGAAGCACCATCAAACTACGGAGGACGCATACGAATCACGTCCTGAAGTAGCTTATCATTGCCGGGTCTAGTAGGTGGAACCGGGTTGGCATTAGCTTGGCCGACTAAGACGGCCTGAGTTAGTAGCGTCATCTGGTTCGCTACTTGCTATAAAATATTAGCCACCCCGATATTCTCATGAGCATTGCCGGAGCTAGCAGACTGATCCTGCTGGCCTCCGAAACTGGGTGGAACACTGTTCGACAAGGAAGGCATCACCGAATCAGTTCCCGAGTTATCGGACATGGCCGCCCCACCGGCTGCGCCACATCCCCTACCGCGTCCGCGTCCGCGTCATCTACCAGCAGGTATTCTGAAGAAGTAACGGGTGAGTACAATTCAAACGCAAAATGCAATAAGATATCAAGAAAGGAACAGAACAGAACAACGTAACGAGTCAAGTTAGGAAAAACTTACGAGCACCGGCGTACTGAGATGATGGCGTAGCAGTGATACTGTTTAAAAACGACACTCGACTAGACCCATATAACCAACAGCCTAGGTATCCATAAACCTAAGCTCTGATACCATATTCTGTAATACCCCCAAGATGATCAGGGCATATTACAGCGCCGTGGACCCCACACTGTGGAATCCACCAGGCTAACGTACCAAAATAACATTTGATAAAGACATACATCATCAACAAAACGACAATTTCACAATCCATGACATCCAGACCAAAGACAGAAATTTGACAATTCAATCTGACATCAAATCCATTCCCCAAAACGTGTACACAACAATAATAAATTCAAGAAAGAGTACTCGAGTACTTAACCAAATGACATAATAAATAAATCCCAAACAAGACACCAATAAGTAACCATTGAACAGAATCACGCCTGCCCATCATCCTCGTACGGCTCCCATGCTCGCTTGCTTCCTTGACCTGTACCTGAAATACAAAAGTATTTCCCCCATTTAAGGGGTTAGCGATAACTGCTAGTGCAAGTACAATCCATTTGAACTACCATTCTAATCAGTTGAAAATATGCGCCAAAATAATTTTAGAAATCATTTATATTCCGTAATATTTACGGTGCACAAGGACAAAACACATTTCTCCAACAAAATAATTCAAGGTTAACCATTGGTACGAGACTCACGGCCATCGTACCCCAAAGAGCCCCGTCGGACATCCCTGGGTGGTTAACCATAGTTCGTGATACGCACACTCACGGCAATACGTATCCCTAGAGGCCCCGTCGGATCGTCCCTAGGTGAACATACACATATCCATCCATACAACCATGAAAAGCTATAATTCAAATACTAGAACGCGTAAACAAATGTAAAGTACTTGCCTTTGAGATATCTTCGAAGAATCGGGAATGAATAACGACTACGAACGATCCGGATGGAAAACGACGGTTCCTAAACGAAGGATCAACATATCTCAGTCCTAACGGACAACAATAATCGAATGGAAAATGCCCATAACCCCGATTACAAGCTACGACAATAACCGATCAATCGATACGGGCGAGGGTTTACGCAAAATCTTCCCGAATCGATAATTCACGGGTTAAACTCGATGAAATCGGATTGGGAATCACCCAATAATAACAATCGATAAGGAATATCACAACATACTTGAACAATTCGAGTCTAATAAGCAAAACCCGGAAAACCCCCAAAATCAACAAGTTAGGGTTCTAGACGAAGATACCTTGAAATCGGACGGAGGAAGGTGATTACGTTGATGATGATATGTTCCCACTAGACCATTGTGATGGAAAATAAAGAACACATGGATCCGAGGTGGTAGAAATCGCCCTCTGATGTCGCCCGATGGAGAAAACGAAAGAAGAGATGTGAAATGAGGTTTCTGACCTCTGCCCGCTGTTCTTAAAACAACAGACTGTTATGGCCGTAAGAAGTGATGCATTACGGCCGTAAAAATGGACATATTACGGCCGTAACAGATGGGGTGTTACAGCCGTAACACCCTACAGGACAGCAGTTCTAGGGAGCTGCTGTCCAAACGGTTACGGACGACTCCGAAACTCAGACTTGCTGATGAGTCGATTGTTGATCAACTCATTCTGTTCTTTCTAGTCGTATTTTTGTTTGCTTTTTAGTATTTTTGTTCTCTTTTATGCGTGGTATGTTGTGTTTTTAATTTATAGGTATCCAAGCGAAGATTGTGGTGAAATATGCGCTTTCATAGCTAATATTAGAGTCTATGACGATCAAAAGCTAAAACGGGGCCTAAAACGACGAAAGATTTAAGCAGTATCGGTCAAATCTCCTAAATCCCAGAATCTCCACTCCGAATTGATATGTATTCTACTTTGATATAAATTCCTCGTGAAATTATCTTCGAAACGGTATATCATATGCTAAAATTCGAGGTGTATTGATACATGAACGAATGATCAAGCCGAAGAAGACCAAAAACCGGACTTGGCTGCACCAGGCGACTCGACTTGGCTGCACCAGGCGACTCGAGCCACATCAGGTAACTCGGCCGTGTCTTATGACACGGCCGGGTCTCATTCCAGCGAGAATTGCATTTTCCGGATGAGAACAACTCGACCGTGCCTTTTGGGACACGGCCGAGTCACGATCGGCCATTTTGCTTTCTGGCGCAGTACAGCACGGCCGTGTCATGGGACACGGCCGAGCCTCAGTAGAGAACCCTTTTTGTTTATCCTACGTAGTTCGACACGGCCGTGTCCCAGGACACGGGCCGTGTCACTTTTCGGTTCATGTCACTTTCCTTGACATTTTTGCACACCTTTAAGCCTTTGTCTTGATTTTTTGGCTATAAAACAAAGTGTTGAGACCCTATTTGAGGACACACTCATCATCTTGAAGATATTCTTGGGTCAAAAACACAAGATTGCGGGAGAAAACACCAAAAAAGTGAGGATTGAGTGAGATCATTTCATCATCTTCCTTGTATGTTCTTGGAGTGAAAAATACTTTCGTGCGATATATTAATTCCTTGTATCATTTTGTTGTGAGTTCTTGTAAGAAGATCATCAAACCTTCATCGGGAGTTCAATTTCGGCATTTACAAGGGAAGTTTTTACCATGTTTTGTTCTTCAATTTCCATTATTGTTGTTGAATTAATCATGTGTGGCTAAACACTTCATATGGGTTTTTAGATATAGCCACACACATGTTTTTGATTGTTAGTTCCTTTTGATTTTCCGGGTAAAAGTTTGGGATTGTTCCTCTTGTTCGTTCTTCGTTTAAGAACTTTTGCATTAGATCATCAAACCTTTTTCATTGTTGTTATTATTATTCGAATCGAGGTTTTTTTTCGGTGTTCGCCATCAAACGACCCGAAAGAAACGATTGTGAATGTTCTCGAGTTTTTTTTCGCGCGATCTTTTAACGATTTACCTCATTAAAAGTAGTCGGTTAATTGATTATTAATTAGGGATTCATCCCAATCAAAAGAGTATCTCTTAATTTTCATTGAGAACAATCGTGATTTTTAGGATTACCGTCATCAAACGGATTTCTTTTAATCGTGAGCAATCGATAATTCCAAACCTTATTTATTTGAGTATCGGAACTAATAATTGATTACGTGTGTGTCGGTGAATCTAAATTCCCATATCAATCTCATTATTGTCATCTCTCATTTATCCAACGATCGAATTGGAGTTGTTACCACTTAGTTTATTTAAATTTTATGCACTAGTAATTGTAATCCAATCGAACCTATGATGTATTTTAATTTATTTTACTTTTGTTCATTCGACTATTTGCCTAACATTATCAAATTTTAAACCGTTTCCAATTCCTCGAGAGATCGACCTCGGAGTTACTTGCCGCTTCCTACAAAAGCGATTCGTACACTTGCGAGTATTTGATTTGAACCATCAAGTTTTTGGCGCCATTGCCGGGGAATTGGCGTTTAATTTTTGATCTTGTTTTAATAATAGTTGAATTGTTTTTCTTGATCATTTCTCCGTTTTCATTATTTTCGATAAAAGTCTAAAATTTGCTCTTACTTCCTTTGTTTATGCTTGGTAGGAGATCGTTGAGCAACCCGATTCTTCCGCCCATAGACGAAGTTCAAAGGATAAGAGCACCAAAAATAATGGCCACAACATCAATGGAAAACGACGAGGTGAATCTGGATCTTGAAGAGCGACTTTTGATCCAAGAAGAAAACACTCGTCAACCGAGAGTTGAGAATGTTGCACAAAATATAGATGAGGAAGAAATTCGTCAACCAAGGTTTCCGAGATATGATAATGTTGGGCGCAATCAAGGGATACCCGAAGCTCAACAAGGGAGATACTTTTATCCGAGACAACCACCCGTCGGAATGCAATATGGAGCGAATTATTATCCCGGACCTCAATATGGGATGGAGGCAAATTATAATATGCCGCAACAACCTCCGGTCGAACATCTAATGCGGGACTATGCAAAACCCGTGGTGAACACCGCCATTTCATGCATCTAATTAGCACCGGCCGCAAGGAGCTACCACATAAGCGGATTTCACATCGAACAATTTCCCTCATTTCACGGATTAGCACGAGAGGATCCGTTATCATTCATCCGAGACTTCTATGTGGCGATTGATAACTTCCCATTGGACAGGTTGAGCGAGGATCAACTACGGATGAAGTGCTTCCCTTATACACTCAAGGATGGGGCGAAACAATGGTTGATGACTTTAGCGCCCGGATCACTAAGAACATGGGATGAAGTTTACGATAAATTCATTACCAAGTACTTCTCCCATTCAAAGACTACGCAATTGAGAACTCAAATCTCAACTTTCGGACAACAAAACGGAGAGGCATTTCACGAAGCTTGGGACCGATTCAAAATGCTACTCATTTAATGCCCACACCATCACTATCCACTTCAACTACTTAATCAATTCTTCTATGACGGATTGACTCAATATTGCCAAGGAGCGGTAGATAATGCAGTCGGTGGTTCGTTTTGGGGTTTGACGGAGAGGCAAGCGTATGATGTGTATGAAACATTGGGAGCAAATTCTCAACAAAAAAGTGTACGTGTTCGTAGGGGAGCCGTGCACCAAGTGAGCGAGAAGGACGAGATGCAATCTAAAATCGATGAGTTGACAAATGAACTAAGACAACTCAAGACTCAAAATAAACCTTCTAGCTCACGAGTTTGCGAGATTTGCGGAGCACCCGGACATGATGCCAATTCATGCCCTCATACTTTTCCGGGAGAACAAACCGAAAAAGTTAATTGGGCTATGGGACAAAGCACGGGAAGGCCCGAATGGGAAGAAAGGAGAAATAATTATGGCGGAAACGCAAGAAATGCACCTCTCCCAAATACTTATCATCCTGGGCTAAGAAACCATCCGAATTTCTCATGGAGAAACAACAACCCGATGCCATACGACACAAACGTTCAAGCTCAATACAACGGAGGAAACCGAGCCCAACAACCAACGCGAAGTGAACCACCTCCACAACAAAGGAACTCTCTTGAGGAGAGTATAGCGGCATTCATTAAGGAGAGCAAGTAAAACCGAGAGGAGAACAATAAAAGGTTCGAATCTTTAGAAGCTTCGATGAAGAAAATGGAGATCCAAATTGGGCAACTTGCTACCGAGGCACGTAGACAAGAAAGGGGTAAACTACCGAGTCAACCCGAGCAAGCTCAAGCCATTACCACTCTCCGAAATGGTAAAGTGATTAATAGAGAAGTTAATTCCGAAGTAAAAGAAAGAGTCGATGAGAAGGAAGACGAGTCGGGAAATCAAGAGGAGAAAATAGACAAAGCAACTTCAACTTCCAAGCTTCACAAATCCGCTCAACCATATAAGCCACCAATTCCTTTTCCGAGACGGCTTAGAAAATCAAAGCAAGATGAGCAATTTTCCGAAATCTACGACATGCTTTCGAAGGTTCATGTCAATTTACCTCTTTTAGATGTTGTGAAGAACATTCCCGCTTATACAAAATTTTTCAAAGAGTTGATCTCGAACAAAAGAAGATACAATGGGAACGAGAAAGTGGTGCTCTACGAGGTAGAAGCAAGGGGTCAAAATAAAGGCGATCCCGGAAGTTTTATGATCGACATTACTATGGGAGACAAGAGAGTTGCTCGTGGGATGTTAGATTTGGGGGCAAGTGTGAATCTCATGCCATACTCGACCTATTTTGGGCTTGGACTCGGGGGAATCAAACCAACAAGAATGACTCTTCAAATGGCGGATAGGTCGGTGAAATACCCCAATGGAGTCATTGAAGACCTATTGGTGCAAGTGGACAAATTGGTGATTCCGGCCGATTTTGTTATCTTGGAGATGAGCGATTTCGGGACAAGCGAAAATGAAGGGACAATACTTCTAGGACGGCCATTCATGCGAACAACAAAAACAATCGTCGATGTTGATGAAGGAAAGGTCACCATGACCGTCTTGGGCGAAACCGTGGAAATCAACGTGTTCGGTTCATCTCCTATCCCTTCTCATATTTATGCTTCCCATGATATGAATTTTGTTGATTGCATTGATTCTTTGGTTGATGATATATATTTTCATGATGATGTAGGTGACACGTTGCATGATGCTCTAACCGTTGAGCATGATATGGGGCTTAATAATCTAGAAATTGAAGAATATGTTGCATTGTTAGATAATTCCGAAATAATTGATGAAGTTGAGGGTTTTAAGATACCATTGGAAATAAAATTTGAGGAGCCCGTTGAAATCACCCCACCCCAACTTGAATTGAAAGAACTTCCGGCACATCTTAAATATGTTTTCTTAGGCAAAAGTGACACTTACCCTGTAATTGTCTCTTCCGAACTAACTCCCTTGCAAGAAAACAAATTAGTAGAAGTTCTAACTAAGTTAAAGGAAGCGATTGGGTGGAGTATTTCCGATATCAAGGGAATAAGTCCTGTTAGGTGCATGCATAAAATAATTCTTGAAGAAAATGTTAAACCGGTTAGGCAACCTCAAAGGCGTTTGAATCCGAACATGCAGGAAGTTGTGAAAAAAGAAGTTTTGAAATTGCTAGATGTCGGAGTCATCTACCCGATATCTGACAGTAAGTGGGTGAGCCCTGTGCATGTAGTGCCTAAGAAATCTGGAATAACGGTGGTTCGTAATGATAAAAATGAATTGGTGCCCACTAGAACAGTAACCGGTTGGAGGATATGCATTGATTACCGGAAATTAAATGCCGTAACAAAAAAGGATCATTTTCCTCTTCCTTTTATTGATCAAATGTTGGAACGTTTAGTTGGGCATGATTATTATTGTTTTCTAGATGGTCTTTCAGGTTTCTATCAAATTCCCATTGCTCCGGAGGGTCAAGAGAAGACCACTTTCACTTGCCTTTTTGACACCTTTGCCTTTAGGAGGATGCCGTTTGGTCTTTGCAATGCTCCCGCTACTTTTCAAAGGTGCATGCTATCCATATTCTCCGACCTGTTAGAAAAATCCATCGAGGTATTCATGGACGACTTTTCTGTGTTTGGAACCACTTTCGATGATTGTTTAAATAATTTGACTATTGTGCTAGAACGATGTATTGAGTGTAATCTTACACTTAGTTGGGAAAAGAGTCATTTTATGGTAAAACAATGTCTTGTTCTAGGTCATATGGTTTCCAATAAAGGAATGGAGGTTGATAAGGCTAAAGTCGATTTAATTGTTAAATTACCTCCGCCTTCATGTGTCAAAGAGGTTCGAAGCTTTTTAGGGCATGCCGGGTTTTATAGGCGTTTTATTAAAGATTTTTCGAAAATTGCCCGCCCTTTGAGTAACCTTTTGTGCAAAGATGCTAAATTTGATTTTACCGAGGAATGTTTAGTCGGTTTCAACGCATTGAAAGAAAAGTTAACTTCCACACCTATTGTTGTCGCTCCCGATTGGTCTCTCCCGTTTGAGATTATGTACGATGCGTCTGACTTTGCTATAGGTGCCGTTTTGGGGCAAAGAGTGAATAAATTTTTCCACGTGATTTACTTTGCGAGCAAAACGCTTGATGAAGCTCAGGCTAATTACACCACCACCGAAAAAGAATTTTTAGCCGTTGTGTTTTCTTTAGACAAATTTCGATCCTACTTGGTTGGCTCAAAAGTGATTGTGCATACGGATCACGCCGCATTGAAATATTTATTAAAAAAATCCGATGCAAAACCAAGATTAATTCGGTGGGTTCTTCTGCTGCAAGAATTTGATTTGGAATTCAAAGATAAAAAGGGGTTGGAAAACGTAGTGGCCGACCATCTATCTAGGCTAACCGAGGGAGATAATTTTAAGCTTGATAATCATTTGCCAATTGTTGAAACTTTCCCCGATGAGCAATTATTCGATGTAACAAGGACACCTTGGTATGCTGATATTGTCAATTACATTGTTAGTGGTGTTTTGCAGCCCGACTTAACCTATCAAGAGAAGAAGAGGTTTGTTTCCATGTGCAGGCATTACTTTTGGGATGAGCCCTACTTATTCAGGTTGGGGCCTGATCAGATATTCCGACGTTGTGTCCCGGAGGAAGAGCACGAGAGCATATTGTTATTTTGCCATGAGTTGCACTGTGGGGGACATTTTAGCGCAAAGAAAACAGCTCACAAGGTCCTTCAATCGGGATTCTACTGGCCAACATTATTTAAGGATGCCTATTTCCATTGCAAGAGTTGCGATCGTTGTCAACGAACGGGAAATATAAGCAAAAGGAATGAGATGCCGTTGACAAACAATCTTGTTGTGGAACTTTTCGATGTTTGGGGAGTGGATTTTATGGGTCCTTTTCCAGTTTCCCATGGTTTTGAGTATATTCTAGTTGCTGTAGACTACATCTATAAGTGGGTGGAAGCAATTCCAACCTGAACTAACGATGCTAACGTGGTTTGCAATTTTTTTAGGGATGTGATTTTTTGCAGGTTCGGGACGCCTAGGGCTGTAATCAGCGACAGAGGCACACATTTTTGCAATAAACAACTTGCAGGCTTGCTTAAGAAGTACAATGTTATGCATAAGGTCGCAACGGCGTACCATCCACAAACTTCCGGGCAAGTAGAAGTAAGCAATCGACAAATAAAGGCAGTGCTCGAAAAGACTGTGAAACCGACAAGAAAAGACTGGGCATTGAAGTTGAATGATGCTTTATGGGCATACCGCACGGCCTACAAAACTCCAATCGGAATGAGCCCGTATCGCCTAGTATTTGGGAAAGCATGTCACCTACCCGTTGAGTTGGAACACAAGGCGTATTGGGCAATCAAAGCGCTCAATTTAGATCAAGAAAAGGCGGGCAAGGAACGACTTTTGCATTTAAATGAGCTTGATGAGATGCGATATGAGGCGTACGAAAACGCTAAACTCTACAAAGAACGGACGAAACGGTATCATGATAAGCGCATCGTTCGTAAATCTCTGGAACCCGGGATGGATGTTCTTTTACATAACTCCCGTCTTAAGCTCATGCCCGGAAAATTGGTATCGCGATGGGGCGGACCGTTCAAAGTCGTTAAAGTATGGCCGCACGGAGCGGTAGAACTTCTTGATCCTCGGAAGAACGAGCACTTTAAGGTGAACAGGCATAGAGTGAAGCCGTATTTCGGACGAATCGAAGAAATCAATGCGTTTGAGTGCATAGAGGTGCACGACGTTGAAACTTGAGCAAAACAGGAAGAAGTCGAGCTAATGACTATAAAAAAGCGCTACTTGGGAGGCAACCCAAATGTTTTAGTTAGATTTTTTTTTTCTGTCTTCTGTTTTTCGCATTTTGTTTTCCTTATTTGTTTTTATTCGATTCAAAACTGACCGGTTCAACTGTGGGTGTTAAAATTGCAGGAAACGAGTGCGTTTTCAGAAACTAAAAATCTGGGCAGGTAGGACACGGCCGAGTTACCTTTGGCACGGTCGAGTCTCAAAACAGGAGGTTTTGGGCTTATTTTGAATAGTAGGACACGACCGAGTGTCAGGATACGGCCGGGCCTTAGTACAGTCAGAATTTGATTATTTCGAACAGCACGACACGGCCATGTCACAGGACACGGCCGGGCCTCAATACAATGAGAATTGGTTTTCTGAGGGAGTACGACACGACCGTGTCATAGGACACGGCCGAGTCGGCCGACAGTAAGTTTTGGGCTATTACGTACAGCACGACACAACCTTGTCATAGTCAACACGGCCGTGTCAGTCGGTCAGGTATAAAAGCTCGGCACGGCCGATTCCCCATTTTTATCTTCTCCAAATTTTATTTTTCTTCCTCCCTGCGAAACCGGCGAACCCTAGCATCTATATTTCCGATTTTTCTCTTTGTTTTTAAAGAAATTTTGTGCAAAATCGAGGGGAGATACAAGAATCTACTTCGTAATCATCATTTTTCAACAAATTTCTCTCTTCAAAGGAGCAAATCGGACGAATTGGGACCAGGCTTTAATTTTTTTTCTCTTCAATTTCTCCAAAATAAAGGTATGTTCCTCATATTTTAGATGATTATTCTTTGTTATGAACATGCTATGATGATTTGAATCGCTAGTCCTTAATTATCTAGGGTTCTTGAATAAATTGAAGGTGATGAAATTTGGGGATTTTGGATAATTCTTCATGCATTGATGATTAAATTTCTCGTTTGAAAATTCTTGTAATTAAGAGATGATTTCCATGATGAAGATGATGAATTTAAACGATAAATTTTGCTAGGGAGTTGTTTTGATCGATAATGTTTATATTGGGGGAATTTTATTACTTACTATAAGTTTGGGGGAGGAATACGTTCTCAAGTCCTTGGATAATGATAGATTAAATTTTTGCAGAAAATGGCACGAGGAAGAGGACGAGGAAATGCTCAATGCGGAAGGGGTAGGAATGGCGGGGAACAAGTGCAGCCGGCAAGAATGGCTATTCAAAGGGCTGTGGAAACCCCGGAATCTTATGGAATAAATCTACCTGATACGCAATATGAAAGGTGGGAAATGCTGGGGCAGAAAAAAATGCTCCCTACAAGGTGGCCCGATGACGAATGCATGAACGCAATGGGGATAAGGGAAGATGTGAGGAAATTCCTTGGAAGAGTGCATTGGGCATGGATGATGACTCAACAATGGCCAACTTATAGATGTCTGACGATGGAGTTTCTCAGTACTCTAACTGTAAGAAGAGATCTGGTGACTCGAGAACCGACCGAAATGACATTCCGGATCAACAACAACGAAGAGACACTGACTATCGTCCAGTTGGAGGAAATTTATCATGCAAGACACGAGGGCCATTACCCGATAAATCGGTTCGCTTGTGAAACTTACTGGAGATCCATGGTAGAATACCCGGGGAGTGAGGCGCGATATTACATTGCAAGATCGGCTAAAGGATCGAACATTCGCAATCCCGTACTCAGATACCTACACAAGGTGATTGCGAATACCATATATGGCCGAAAGGAAACTGGGCCCATTTCACTGCGGGAGTTATATATCCTGACTCACATGCTCGACAACTCGATTCCGGCAACCGGGGCTATGGTAGTGGAACATTTTGAGGATGTCGCGACAAAGCCTAAGGGGGAGATATGGATAGGGGGTTTGATTACCCTTATCGCACTACACTTCGGTGTTTCGTTAGATCAGAGGACCCCCTTCCTGGAAATAAGCTTCTCTCGATCTCCGTGAAGAAAGTGATGAATATCCTGGACTATGAACAGCGCATGGTCTTCATGCAAACCGACAACGATCACTTCCTTCTCCCGAATCCGCCTTTGACAACCATAAATAATATTCGGGATATGGGAAATCTTCAAATGGCTACGGAGGCACACCGTCGAGCACGGTGGGCAGCCGGCTTGGCTCCCCCGGGTCACAGCCCTGTCGACCGAAATGTTCGACCTAGGCGCATTATGGATGAGGATAGAGCCGAGAGGATGGAAGAGGAGGAGGCTTATGAAAGAGGCCCGGATGACGAGGAAGAAGAAGAGAGCGAAGAAGAAGAGGAAGAAATCAAGAGAGATCAGCCCGAGACGTCAAGGCGGGCCGAAATTGGACGTGCCCTCTCACGCCCAACATTAAGGGAGGAGTTTGAGGCCTACCGAGAGGAGGCGAGATGGGAGCGACGCGAGATATTGTCTCTTGTGAGACAAATGCACGAGTGGCACGTCCAGCAAGGCCACTTTCCCCCGCCCAACCAGTAAACCGGTTGTAAGTATTTCTTGACCAATGAAATTCTTTTGTTTAAATACTATACCCCCTTCGTTCGTATATTCTTTAATTTAAGTTTGGGGGGGATTGTTCAAGAAATACTTCATTACTCTTGTTCTTTTTATTTGTTTTTGGATACTATTTTGCTTGTTTGCTTATTTTTGGTGTGTTTTGGACATTTTGCACTTATTATTGGTGAGTTTTTACTTGGTGTGTTTTTATTTTGCAAACTTGAAGAAAACTTTGAAGTGTGAATTTTTTTTTGGAATGCCTCGGGATTTATTTTGTTGTTTTGATATACAAATCGAGGATAATGTGTTGAGGAAAAATTGTTGATAATCAAAACGGGTGTGAAATTGAATAAGTGGTTTTAATATCTTGGAGGTATGAGCAAACCTACTTGTGAGCTATTGAGCCTTCATGCATTTTCTAAAATGCAAGTTTCATTGTCGAGTGTTTCATTCTTGATTTAAAACTCTAGAACTTGCCTTGGTATCTTGCTTAAAACCACTGGTGTGTGTGTGAAAATTGAGTGAAAATGATTTTTGGCGCCTTTGATCCTAACCCTTCGATTTTGGCCAATCCAACATTTGATCATTCCTTAAATAAACCCAATTGAGGTCATTATCTATTTTATTTTTGCAAACCACATATCGAGCTTTCCATTACTATAAACCTTCGATCCATACTTGAGCGATTAGAAAATATTTTTGACGAGGATACTAAGATTGTGTGACATTGGGTGGTATACATATTGTTGGGAGTGTTGAATTGGTGAAAGTAATTACTCCGCTATTTTTGGGAACTTAGTAACCGGGTGTATTCATGTGACCCATGTTTATATTCGCGTAAAACGGATCCCTTAGATATGAGTATGCTTGGAAGCAGTTGTGTATGTTTTGATCCTAGTGACTGGGTGTATTCATGTGACCCATCGTTTACATTCGCGTAAAACGGATCCGAAAACAACCCAAGCCAAAAAAAAAAATTCGGAGCAATAAGGAGGGGTTTGACGCTGCGTTCGATAGTGCTTGTTAGTGATTCATAATTAAGGGGATGAAAGAAGGAAACTTCAAAAAATCTTGAGCTTCTAAAGCGATTATGGTGATATAGTTCTAAAAATTGCTCAAGTAAAGTCACTTTATCCATATTTATCCCACCTCGACCCAAGCCTACATTACAAACCGAGTAAAGCCCTTTTTGATTCACGAAAATAGTACATGCACAAAACAATGGTAGAGATGAAGACGATTGGCAAGCCTATGGGGTTCCTTATTTCATTGAATGAGTTCCGAGCGTTTACTTACCCCTATCACTTTGAGAGTGAGTGAATACACTTGACCGGTGAGGTTTATATTGCCAAGTATTGACTATGATGTTGAGGAAGCACCCCGGAGGTTTGAAAACTTTGTAGAACTCGACTTATTTTACTTGTGAATATTGATGAAATTTTCAAAAAGAATCTTTTGGGGCATTTTGACAGTTGAGTTCCCCTTTGTGAGTGATTACTTTAAAATGATTTGCTTGGGACGATCAAAGTTCAAGTTTGGGGGGATTTGATGAGTCTATTGTTGATCAACTCATTCTGTTCTTTCTAATCGTATTTTTGTTTGCTTTTTAGTATTTTTGTTCTCTTTTATACGTGGTATGTTTTGTTTTTAATTTATAGGTATCCAAGCGAAGATTGTGGTGAAATATGCGCTTTCATAGCTAATATTAGAGTCTATGACGATCAAAAGCTAAAACGGGGCCTAAAACGACGAAAGATTTAAGCAGTATCAGTCAAATCTCCTAAATCCCAGAATATCCACTCCGAATTGAGATGTATTCTCCTTTGATATAAATTCCTCGTGAAATTAGTTTCGAAACGGTATATCATATGCTAAAATCCGAGGTGTATTGATGCATGAACGAAGGATCAAGCCGAAGAAGACCAAAAACCAGACTTGGCTGCACCAGGCGACTCGACTTGGCTGTACCAGGCGACTCGAGCCACATCAGGTAACTCAGCCGTGTCTTATGACACGTCCGGGTCTCATTCCAGCGAGAATTGCATTTTCCGGATGAGAACAACTCAACCGTGCCTTTTGGGACATGGCCGAGTCACGATCGGCCATTTTGCTTTCTGGCGCAGTACAACACGGCCGTGTCATGGGACACGGCCGAGCCTCAGTACAGAACCCTTTTTGTTTATCCTGCGTAGTTCGACACGGCCGTGTCCCAGGACACGGGCCGTGCCACTTTTCGGTTCATGTCACTTTCCTTGACATTTTTGCACACCTTTAAGCCTTTGTTTTGATTTTTTGGCTATAAAACAAAGTGTTGAGACCCTATTTGAGGACACACTCATCATCTTGAAGATATTCTTGGGTCAAAAACACAAGATTGAGGGAGAAAACACCAAAAAAGTGAGGATTGAGTGAGATTATTTCATCATCTTCCTTGTATGTTCTTGGAGTGAAAAATACTTTCGTGAGATATATTAATTCCTTGTATCATTTTGTTGTGAATTCTTGTAAGAAGATCATCAAACCTTCATCGGGAGTTCGATTTCGGCATTTACAAGGGAAGTTTTTACCATGTTTTGTTCTTCAATTTCCATTATTGTTGTTGAATTAATCATGTGTGGCTAAACACTTCATATGGGTTTTTAGATATAGCCACACACATGTTTTTGATTGTTAGTTCCTTTTGATTTTCCGGGTAAAAGTTTGGGATTGTTCCTCTTGTTCATTATTCGTTTAAGAACTTTTGCATTAGATCATCAAACCTTTTTCATTGTTGTTATTATTATTTGAATCGGGGTTTTTTTTCGGTGTTCGCCATCAAACGACCCGAAAGAAATGATTGTGAATGTTCTCGAGTTTTTTTTTTCGCACGATCTTTTAACGATTTACCTCATTAAAAGTAGTCGGTTAATTGATTGTTAATTAGGGATTCATCCCAATCAAAAGAGTATCTCTTAATTTTCGTTGAGAACAATCGTGATTTTTAGGATTACCGTCATCAAACGGATTTCTTTTAATCGTGAGCAATCGATAATTCCAAACCTTATTTATTTGAGTATCGGAACTAATAATTGATTACGTGTGTGTCGGTGAATCTAAATTCCCATATCAATCTCATTATTGTCATCTCTCATTTATCCAACGATCGAATTGGTGTTGTTACCACTTAGTTTATTTAAATTTTATGCACTAGTAATTGTAATCCAATCGAACCTATGATGTATTTTAATTTATTCTACTTTTGTTCATTCGACTATTTGCCGAACATTATCAAATTTTAAACCGTTTCCAATTCCTCGAGAGATCGATCTCGGAGTTACTGGTCGCTTCCTACAAAAGCGATTCGTACACTTGCGAGTATTTAATTTTAACCATCACCTGCTATCGAACCAAAAATATGGTTACGAAGTACATTCGATGACGAACCTAAGCATTACAAGAAAATAAAATTCCGACTACCCGGGAATCCAAAATACGACAACGAAGATGAAATTTCCTAACTTATGGGAAATTACAAAAATGGTCCAAGTGTCCGAAAATCACAATACGATGTCGTATTGACAAACCGAAGGTCCCAACACGAACAACTCAACCATACAAACTCATGCAAACCAAGAAACAACGAAAAAGAACAAGTTTCATGAGAATAGTGTTGAAGCATTAATCCCACATCGGGAAAATACAAGCCTTGCAATCAATATATAAAGATCCTGGACTTCTCCTCTCATAGCCAATTGGTTTTGAGATGGAACTCCAGACTTTAACATGGTATCGGAGCAGGCTTTTACGTGCGAGCCCAACGGCCCATGATGTTGTAGCTCCGCGCCACCCGAGCTAAAAAAAAAAAGTCCTGTGTAAGCCTGACTCGGCTACGCGTGAGGGCGTGTTGAAGCATTAATCCACATCGGGAAAATACAAGCCTTGCAATCAATATATAAAGATCTGGACTACTCCCCCCATTGCCAATTGGTTTTGAGATGGAACTCCAGACTTTAATTAAAGTATGGAGTACCATCTCAAACCCAATTGGCAATGGGAGGAGTAGTCCAGGATCTTTATATATTGATTGCAAGGCTTGTATTTTCACGATGTGGGATTAATGCTTCAACACGCCCTCACGCGTAGCCGAGTCAGCCGGCGTGGACTTTTAACTCGAGTGGCGCGGAGCTACAACATCGTGGTTGGCTGGCTCGCACGTGAAAGCCTCGCTCCGATACCATGTTAAAGTCCTGGAGTTCCATCTCAAAACCAATTGGCAATGGGAGGAGTAGTCGAGATCTTTATATATTGATTGCAAGGCTTGTATTTTCGATGTGGGATTAATGCTTCAACACGCCCCCTCACGCGACGCCGGAGTCAAGGCTTACAGCGTGGACTTTTTTTAACTCGGGTGGCGCGGAGCTACAACATCGTGGGCCGTTGGGCTCGCACGTGAAAGCCTGCTCCGATACCATGTTAAAGTCTGGAGTTCCATCTCAAAACCAATTGGCTATGAGAGGAGAAGTCCAGGATCTTTATATATTGATTGCAAGGCTTGTATTTTCCCGATGTGGGATTAATGCTTCAACACGCCCCCTCACGCATAGCCGGAGTCAAGGCTTACAGCGTGGACTTTTTTTTTTAACTCGGGTGGCGCGGAGCTACAACATCGTGGGCGTGAGGGGGTGTGTTGAAGCATTAATCCCACATCGGGAAAATACAAGCCTTGCAATCAATATATAAAGATCCTGGACTTCTCCTCTCATAGCCAATTGGTTTTGAGATGGAACTCCAGACTTTAACAAATAGAACGCGCATACGTCAAAACATAACATAGAACGGAATTTCGTAATATCACCTCCAAAAATCGTTCAAATGGAAAAACTCCAAGAATAAAGTAGATTCAAAATGTCGAAATGGTTACAAGCGATTCGATAAAAATAGACATACACCAAAAATAGAAAATGCTAAAAATGGAAAGGTACGGATATTACAGCGTCTGCCCCAGTTTCTAGGAGCGCTTTCATATCGTCGAGCTGGCGTTGCATTGCAGCCATCTCCGTAGCCTGGATTCTAGCGATTTTACTCTCGAAGCAGGAGCCGAGGCGATCATGTACTGATCTCCTGGCTCCGCGGTAGGCGATGAGGTCTTTGACGCTGAGCTCGATTTTTCGGCGAGTGGGAGCCAGATGGCTGGCCTGTTTTTTAGAAGTTGGGTACGCCGAACTCCTGGTGGCGGATTTAGACTCCTACGTCTCATGGCTGGGGCCAGAATGCCCAGGTCGCCATGAAGGATCACTTCCTAGGTGGCTGAAGACGGAACTGTCCCGCCTTGCGAGCACCTTTTCTTGCGACTCGGGGCTTTCTGACGATTTATCGACATATAACCCCTTGAGCTTTCATTTGCCCTCACGGAGGATGGCTGATGGAGTAATAGTGGGTGCGTCGCATGCTCTCAATCGATCCCTTAGGATGGCCATGGCCTCCTCGATATGTTCCGCGGTTTGAAATTGATCGAGTGAGAGGCTGGGGCCGTCCCTCGGGGGCAGGAGTGAGAGTCTGGCGTCGCCGCGGCTACCTTCAGCCGTAGGTTGGGACTCGGTTTGGGCCGGAATAATACGTCCGGCGGATCGTAAAGTGACTCTCTTCGAGGTGGTAGCAGACTTCATTATTTCGAGGGTTTTCTTTGAAGAACAGTGAGTGTTTCTTCAAGTATATGTTCCGGAGAACAGTGAGTGTTCTTCGAAACGGTCGGAGAGAAAATAAGGGTAAATCGCCCTTTCTATAGCGCCAATTGTTGTTACCTAAAATATTGTTTGGAATGATTTGCTGGATATGGCTACGAGTGAGTAACAAACAAAATGCAAGAGCACGTCCGATGGAATGAAAATAACACAAGATTTGCCGGGGTTGTTAGTCCTGGGCTTGAATGCTCTCGCGAGATATTATTAATAAGAATACTGCTTTGGAGTACAAATATTAATGTTAGAGTATGATTACAATGAGTGTAATGACCCTAGTTATCTAGCTCCTGAGTGCTGATGATTGCCGGAAGAACCAGAGTTAAAGCTCTGTGAGTTCTTGTTACAAAGATGAAGTGTTCTCTGTATTTTTTGCTGTGTAATTCTGTGTGTTTCCAAATGCCGGAAGGCTCCTATTTATAGAAGAGGAGGTAGTTGGGATGTCTTAATCCCAAACGGGCGATCGACTTTCCTGCATTAAATTAAACAGGCGATCGTCTCAGCACGTGGGTCGGTTTCCTTAAAGTCCGCAACTGCTACTGGCAGAGAGATGTGCGAACCAATTAGAATATAACACGTGCCACACGTTGCAGTCTTGGGAGGTCCCACCTAGGACCTTTCTGTGGGTCTGTCGGTAGGTGAAAGGCTGTCATTGTCACCCAAAGCTGGTGATGGGCTGGAGTAAAAAAGCCTTTTCCAGCGGCGCCATTTGCGGGTCTGCACGTGAGCCTTCATCCCGAGATTGGGTCTTCATAGACTTTGACGGATGTTTGGCTTTACACGTGGCCTAAGGCGGTCGTCCTTGGTCGGGCACTAGGGTCGATCGCTAGGTGCCAATAGACGATCGCCCTAGACGTCGATCGCTCGGTACTTGATCTGGAATCTTCGCTTGGTAAGTCTGCCTTGGTTTATTCGATGCTGACTTTGGTCGCTCGGCCCTTGTGCCGATCGTCATTGAGGCGTATTAATCGCCGCACAACAGGTATAAATCAGGTTTTTCTTGGAAATATGATTTATATTAATAATATATAGATCAGGAATAACAGGATTTTAGAAATCTGCCCGAAAACGAGCTGTATGCAATCGTTGGACGATTTATCATACAGATGCCGAGCAGTGGCCGAGCACGTCCGGACAGCAGCCGGGTGCTTACTGTATTCTGCCGGGTGTGTCCTGACTGCGGCCAGGTGCTTTCTGTATTCTGCCGGGCGTGTCCTGATAGCGGCAGGGTGCTTGCTGTATTCTGCCGGGCGTGTCCTGACAGCGGCCGGGTGCTTGCTGTATTCTGCCGGGCATGTCCTGACAGCGGCATGGTGCTTGCTGTATTCTCCCGAGCGTGTCCTGACACCGGCCGGTGCGTGCTGTATTCTGCCGGGCGCGTCCTATAGGCTGCCGAGCAAGGTGCCTCGTGCTGCTTGGCAGTTTCCAGGCTGTCGGGCACCGGGTCTCGTTTTTCAGTATATTTTCGATAATTGATTTTCCTAGTATTAAAATCATTAATTTGGAATTTTTGATGAGGGAAAATTCAAAGAAAATATTTTAAGGGTACACTACGGACGAAAATTAAAATTGTCGATTATTGTTGAATCGATTGGATCAATTCTATTTATTGTTGATTATATATATTGATTGGATCAATGTAATCTTCCCGCTATCCATTTATTTAGTATTTATTGGATGAATACTTTTGAATGGGGATGTGGTTCATGGACTTAGTTTTGAATCATTCGGTTATATTCGATTGGGTTGTAAAGGCCGTTTCGAGCCTATTTTTACTCGAATTATTTGTATCTAGTATGCAATTTTTCAATGTAAAATTTATATGTAATGACAAAGACCGGAGGAAGATCCGTTTCAAGAAGACAAAGATTCAAGACGAAGACTTGTAATTAGATTACGGAGTTTTTATTCTAGGAACGGTCCATGAATCACATGTTGGTAGCAACTAGGTTGTGAATGGTTGTTTCATATTGTATGAATGCAACAAACGCGCTTAAATGATTAATGTGCAAAATGTAACATTAATCGCGATAATTCTCCCACAACAAATTATTTAGTTTATAAGGTTTCAAGTTTTTCCTTCCCTCTATCGAGCTTTCGGGAAATTGAAATCCAAACCGGATGTGCTATGCTTCCGAGTTATCGGGGTAGTCATTCGGGGAGGATGAATAAATTACCGGGAGCCCATTGTATGCCTTCGATTGGAGCAAATTTTATCCCTAGAAACCTGATAGGTTGCCGGATAAGATTCAATTGTGAAACTGATTTGCGTCAATGGTATAAAATTAACTTGTTCATGAACCATAGAAACCGTATAGGTTGAGGGGAGTGAATAAGGGGAAAAATAAGATCGTATCATCCATTAGATGGTTTGGTGTTGGACACCACTTTATGAAAATTAATAGACTAGAAACATGTTCGGTTGCCCTCTATTAAGATTTATAAAGAACACGATCCCCACTATGAAGTAGTGCGACAATACTTCCGGATTTCACATGGGAGTGTGAAATAGTGGGAGCTGGGTAACAAGAATAGATAGGACCTTAATTCTATACTCATATCATAATTGAACGAGTCACTAATTAATCTGTCATACTTAATGCAGACATAACTCTCAATATGACAATAAATTCACTCGCAATTCTACTCGAGAAGAACACCCTGATTGGACCTAACTTTGTGGACTGGCTCCGCAATCTGATGATTGTCCTAAGTATAGAGGCACTGGGATACGTCTTGGAGATGGACATTCCGGCGCCTCCTGTGCGGACCAGAGCCAATCAGGAAGAGATCGAAAACCACGAAAAGTGGGTTAAGGATGACATAAAAGTCCGTGCTTACATGATGGCTTCTATGTCAAATGAGCTTCAGAGAGCTCATGAGAAAATGACTTCTGCTAGGCAGATTCTATCTCATTAACCGAACTTTATGGTGAGCATAGCAGAACTGCTAGATATGAGATATCCAAGCAACTGTTCGGTGCAAGGATGAAGGAAGGTGAGAAAGTTGGGGAACACGTCCTCAAAATGATATCCATGATCGAGAGATTGGAGGCTCTTGATTTTAAAATAGATACTTATCTCCAAACCGACCTAATCCTACAGTCTCTCCCTGATTCCTTCTCACAATTTGTTATGAACTTCAACTACAATGAGATTCTATGTAATTTAGCTGGGCTAATGAACAAACTTGTGACCGCTCAGTCTCAGATGAAGACTCCGCGGATGAAGGAGTCTGCTCTTGTGATTTCTTCTGGACCTCGGAGGTCTAAGAACAAGAAGAAAAAGACCAAGAAGTAGACTGGACCACATGTCAAGAACTTCAAAGGAAAGGGCAAGGCCCCGATGGTTCCAAAGAGCAAGAAGAAAAAGGACGCATGTCTCAAGTGCGGTGAGCTGGGCCACTGGGCAAGAGACTGTCTGATTCTTCATAGCGCTTCAGGTACAGAACTTTTAGTTTTGGAAACAAATTGTTCAGCTACTGTATTTTCTACTTCTTGGATACTGGATTCTGGTGCTAGTTCTCATATTTGTACCGTGAATCAGGATCTGGAACAAAGTAGGAACCTTGGATCTGGGGAAGTGATGGTCACTGTCGGAAGCGGGCATAGTGTCAAGGCAACCGACATAGGATCACTTCTTTTGGATTTAGAATCCGGCTTTGTTTTTTAGAAGATGTACTTGTTTTACCCAAGGGGCATAAAAACATTGTATCCATTCCGGTCATGGACCGAAAAGGCTTTTAATTTTTATTGGTGATGGTTCCTGCAAAATTTATTTCAGAAATAAACTAGTGGGCACTGCTACATTGTTAAATGGACTGTATCATCTAAACCTCAGTAACAAAGTCGTTGTGAATAATATGACTAGGAAGTGTGGTAGGGATGAAACCAATCAAGTTTTGAAATGGCATCTTAGACTTGGTCATGTTGGTCAAACCAAAGTTTACAAAATAGAAAAAGATGGACTTATAGGTCCATTGGGATCGGATCCCTTTTTTTTCCTACTTGTGAATATTGCCTTAAAGGCAAAATGACTAAGTCCCCCTTCACAGGGACTATTGAAAGAGCCGCTGATAAACTAGGATTAATCCATACCGACGTATGTGGTGCTTTGGAAGCAGCACGTGACGGATATCAGTACTTCATTACGTTTACAGGCGATCATACTAGGTATGGTTATGTATACTTAATGAAACATAAATCCGAGGCCTTTGAGAAATTCTAGGAATTTAAGGCCCTAGTCGAGAAACAAACTAGAAATCATATCGAAGCACTTCGGTCAGACCGAGGTGGCGAGGATATGAGTATGGAGTTTAACAAGTTCTTGAAGGAACATGGAATAGTATCACAACTAACACCTCGAGGCACTCCTCAGTTAAATGGTATGTCAGATAGAAGGAACCAGACCTTGTTGGACATGGTCCATTCCATGCTAGGCTATACTGACTTACCGATTTGCCTGTGGGGGTATACACTCCTGATTGCTGAATATATCTTGAACAGATGTCCTTCCAAATCTGTTCCTAAAACTCCACATGAGATGTGGGCGGGCAGGAAACCAAGTCTTAAATCACATTAGGATTTGGGGTGGTCCCGCCTATGTCAAGAAAACTAAGGTGGACAAAATGGAAGCGAGGTCTGTGAGGAGACGTTTCATTGGATTCCCATCCGAGATGATGTGTTATTTATTCTACATGCCCAAAGATTGAAAGATCGTTGTTGCCTTGCATGCACACTTCCTGGAAGAAGAGTTCATTTAGGAAGGCGGTGCAGGTAGAAATATTTTTTTGGAAGAATACAATGAAACTCCTTAGGAGACACCTGTGCAAGAAATTGGAACCGGACCTTCTGAAACACAAGTACAACCACCTCGTAGGTCTAGTAGGGTGTCTCAATTACCTGAGAGGTATAGTTTTATGCACTTGGAGGAACTGGTTTTCCACAAGGTTCCAGGTGATAAACAAGAGACCGACCCGCGACTAATGACCTAGCAATGGTGGATGTAGACTCTATGAAATAGACTGTAGCAGTCTTCATGTAGTTGGGACCTTCGTTTTGACGAGCAGTCAAAGAGTTTGACTTCGTGCAAAATAAAGAGGAACCTTGTGTATACAAGAGGGTTACTGGGAGCTAGATCGCATTCTTAATACTATATGTAGATGACATTCTACTAATAGGAAATGATGTGGGAATGCTCAATTCTGTGAAAGCTTGGCTTTCGAGTAATTTCTCCATAAAAGACTTGGGAGAAGAAACCTATATTCTTGGGATTCGACTCTACTGGGATAGATCGAAGAGAATGATAAGTTTTTTCCCAAGCCCTCTATATAGATAAAATCTTAAAGCGATTTAAGATGGATTATTCTAAAAGAGGGTTCCTATCGATGCGACATGGAATAAAACTCACCTTGAGATGTGTCCTCATAGTGAGGAACAATGAAAGGAAATGAGTAATATACCATATGCTTCGGAATTTGGGTAGCCTTATATATAATTTATTGTGTACGAGACCTGACATTGCGCATGTTGGTGTTAGGAGTATGCCCTCGAATGCCACTCAGAGGATGTTGAGTGAGGGCATTGTACTTGTAATTCTGTAAATCATTTATATAAGGCAATGAATGTTTCTTTATTTACTGGTAGTTACTGGCATTCCTAACTCGTAAATATACATATAGAAACTAGTCCGTGTATTTGAGAGCAAAACGTTCCACTCCTTATTGGATAAGGGGGTCGGCACTGGAAAGGTTTATATCTCAAATACTTAATCGTTCGCAAGTCGATGAAACTTGACTCGGCGTTAAGTTTATGTGAAGACTTGTATGACGTGTTATTTGACATGGAGAGTGTCTGTCGAACACTAATGGTTAGTGGGAGCATACGTTATAGGTATGCTAATTAGATTAGTATAGTCGAACCGACTCACCCTCGATTCGTCACACGGATTTCACTCCGGGACAGTCAATGACGGAATCGAAAGGTTGTGATAGGTATTCGTGAACCTTCGACTTGAAGATTTAGTAGGGATGTGCTTGTGACGTCAAGATTTTCATTAGAGTAGTTCGATCCTATAAACCGGGAGGTGGGGGTCAACATCGACGTGCATCTTGATGGGCAAGTAGCAGGTCCTACTGAATACCAAGATAGAATTCTTTCTCCCGTTAGTGAGCGGGTTATATGTCCTATGCGGTTATTGGCAGATGAGATCATAAGTCTTTGGCCAAAGCATTGGAACTAGTTGTATTGGATACACGAGAGCTCGATGATCTCGATTTGCATTAACGCATGCATAGCGTCAAGTACAGATAGGGTTTGACTGACCGTGAGCCTATAACTTGATCAGGACATTTGAAAGAAAGGTTTATACGTATACTGGTATTCACGACAGAATGGTTCTTGAATGATCCCAATCATTCGTTCTCAGTTGGGGTACAGTGTAGGCCGCCAGGCTGGCTAGGTGGTGCTACTACTCTTTGGTTCCTCCCATTGCTGACTGAGACGAACCTACCGAGTCGCGCAATAGGATTGACGACGGAATGAATTAAGCTTATTATCTCATTATGAATATTAGATATTGGATATCTAATTTTGGACATTGGATGTCTGAATCGATTTATTAGATAAATTGATTTACGGCCAAATGAATTAAATATATTACTGGTGATTAATTTAATTCATGAATATAATTATTTCTTGTAGAAATTAATTATGTTATTATGTATTTGATATAATTAATTAATTGGATTAATTAATCGATATAAATACATCGGAACGGAATCGGAGTTTATCTGTTTGGACTCACGGGAGTCCGAAATAAACTGAACTCGTCCGATTCCTTCTAGAGGCCGCCCACTTTTAATCTCTTACCTTTAGTCTTAGTCTTGCTTGGTGGATGAAGACTAATGACCTTAGAGATTTGATATCTCTTAAAATAAGGAATAGTTGATTTTGTGGTATTAGTAAGAAGAATATAATGAAGACCATTCCTCACTCTTGAGAGATTGATTCCAGCCGTGAATTAGAGTTGGAGAGAGAAAAAAGAGTTTCTCAAAGTGTTCTTCAACATTCTTGTTCATCTTCATATATTTTCTTGGAGAAAATTATAGTGAGATAGAGAGATCAAAGATTAAACACTTAGAGTGTTGTAATTTTGATTAGAAAAGCTTCTACAACCTTGTTCTAGCCGTATTCTTGGAGAATAACAAGGTTTAGTCATTCCGGTCGTTTCTCCGGCGCATGACAAGTAGAGACGTTGTCTTTTCAGCGTTGGATCATTCAAGTGCTTGGAGCGTATTAGATCGTAGGGATATTCAACTAAAGCTTGGGGAATAGCTCAAGAGAAAGAATCCATTTAATCAACGGACTACAAGGGTGAGTTTCTAATATCTCTTGTGATTTCGTTTATATATTCGTATATACGTAGCTCGATCGATCCTCGTAGGATTCAGATCAAATTAATTTTCGTTTTACCGCTTCTGCTGGGCCTTCGATTTAGGCACCGTATTCCAACAGTGGTATCGGAGCGTAGGTCTTGCGATCGTATATACGATATTGGCATTTGGAATGCTTGATTAGATGGTTTATGATTTGGAATCATAATTGTATTAATCGTTGATTTTCTATTGTTCATCTAAATATTAATTTTTCATGATTTTATGTTACAATATAAATCTATTTTTTTTTGAAAAACTGATCTAAATATGTAATATAAAGATTAGAAAAATATTATTTTTGGAATCGGGGCGAAAAAACAAGCCAAAAACGTAAACGGACCCGGCAGCTTGGAGCTGTCCAAGAGCTTGGAGTGGATTGGATCGTAGGGAAAGTAATCTAAAGCTTAGGGAATAGCTCAAGAGAAGGAATCTATTTAATCAACGGACTACAAGGGTGAGTTTCTTATATCTCTTGTATTTCTTTTTAATATTCGTATATACGTAGCTCGATCGATCCTCGTAGGGATTCAGATCGAATTAATTTTCGTCTTATCGCTTCCGCTGGGACTTCGTTTTAGGCACCGAATTCCAACAGTGGTATCAGAGCGTGGGTCTTGTGATCGTATATACGATATTGGCATTTGTAATGCTTGATTAGATGGTATATGATTTGGGATCATAATCGTATTAATCGTTGATTTTCTATTGTTCATCCAAAAATTATTTTTTCATGATTTTATGTTACAATGTAAATCCAATTTAATTTGTGGAAAATTAATTATCGAATGAAATATAAAAAACAGAGTCGAAAAACACGGCCGGAGCACTGCCCAGCAGGCTGCCGAGCTAGACCGGCAGGGACCAAGACCATTGCCAGGCAGCGGCCGGCATGCCAGGCACGGGCTGCCGAGCACTGCCGGCACAGACTGCCGAGCCTAGCCGATCACGGGTCCAGATCGCGATCTACTGCCTCGCAATCTTTATATTACACTTTAAATCAGTTTTTCAAAAGAAAAATAGATTTACATTGTAACATAAAATCATGAAAAAATAATTTTTGGATGAACAATAGAAAATCAACGATTAATACAATTATGATCCCAAATCATATACCATCTAATCAAGCATTCCAAATGCCAATATCATATATACGATTGCAAGACCCACGCTCTGATACCACTGTTGGAATTCGGTGCCTAAAACGAAGGCCCAGCGGAAGCGATAAGACGAAAATTAATTCGATCCGAATCCATACGAGGATCGATCGAGCTATGTATATACGAATATTAAAATGAAATACAAGAGATATAAGAAACTCACCCTTGTAGTCCGTTGATTAAATAGATTCCTTCTCTTGAGCTATTCCCCAAGCTTTAGATTACCTTCCCTACGATCCAATCCGCTCCAAGCTCTTGGATGATCCAACCCGAAAATACCGCATCTCTACTTGGGCAATGTCCGCACTCACCGGACATGCTCGGTAGCATGTGCGAGCCTCATTGGCGACTGCGAGCCACCTTTCGGCAAATTGGGTAGTGTCCCGGGCTTGGCCCGACCATGTTTTCCGACTCCGTTTTTTATATTTCGTTCGATAATTAATTTCCCACAAATTAAATTGGATTTAATTTGACTAAAATTTAATTATGGTAATTTTATTCTTAGGGGAACTAATTTAATTAAATATTTTCTCGTCCGGAACAAGTTAAAATTGACGGTTGTTTGAATTAATTGGATTAATTCATTTTGGATGGATTGTTTTATATTGGTTGGATCAATATTCAGATTCATTATGAATGCCATTTATTAAATGTGTTGGATGCATTATTTTTGAATGGTGATGTGGTTCATGGACTTAGTTTTTGAATCGTTCGGTTTTATTCGATTGGGTTGTAAAGGCCGTTTTGAGCCTATTTATTTTACTAGAAATATTTATATCTAGGATGCAATTTTCAATGTAAAATTTATATGTAATGACGAAGACCGGAGGAAGATCCGTTTCGAGAAGATGAAGATTCAAGACGAAGGCTTGTAATTTGATTATGGAGTTTTTGTTTTCTGCGAACGGTCCATGAACCACATGTTGGTAGCAACTAGGTTGTGAATGGTTGTTTCATATTGTATGAATGCCACAAATGCGCTTAAATGAATTAATGTGCAAATTGTAACATTAATCGTGAAAATTCTCCCATGACAAATTATTAAGTTTATAAGGTTTCAAGGTTTTCCTTCCCTCCATCGAGCTTTCGGGAAATTGAAATCCAATCCGGATGTGTTATGCTTCCGAGTTATCGGGGTAGTCATTTGGGGAGGACGGATAAATTACCGGGAGCGCATTGGATGCCTTCGGTTGCAGCAAATTTTATCCCTAGAAACCTGATAGGTTGCCGGATAAGATTCAATTGTGAAACTGATTTGCGATGGTATAAACTTAACTTGTTCACGAATCATAGAAACCGTATAGGTTGAGGGAATCGGGCTTATTCTCTCATTATGAATATTAGATATTAGATATCTAATTTGGGACATTGGATGTCTAAATCGAGTTATTGGATAAATTGATTTATAGCCTAATGAATTAAATTAATTACTGGGTGATTAATTCAATTCATAAATATAATTATTTCTTGGAGAAATTAATTATGTTATTTTGTATTTGATATGATTAATTAATTGGATTAATTAATTGATATAAATACATCGGAATGGAATTGCAGTTTATCTGTTTGGACTTTCGGAAGTCCGAAACGAACCAAATTCATCCCGGTTCTTCTAAATGGCCAACCCCTTCCACCAACCTTCCACTTAGTCTTTGTCTCCATTTTACAAATGGAAGACCAAAGACTTAAGAGATATGGTATCTCTTATTATAATGTGAAAGGTGATTTGGGGAGATGTTGATAAAGGAATAAATGAAGACTTCCACTTGTTTTTTGGTGAGAGAAACTAACGGCTCCTTTAGCAAGAGGGAGAGAGAAGAAAATAATTTTCTTAGTCTTCATATTTGTTCTTCATTTCTTCTTGTTTTTCCTTGGAGAAAATTCAAGACATATTGAGGGATTGTGAGTTATACACTTGGAGTGTTATAATCACAGTTTAAGATTAGCTTCTATAAACTTGTTCTAGCCGTATCCTTGGAAGATAACGAGGTTTAGTCGTTCCGTTCATTTCTCCAGCGCGTGGCAAGTAGAGACGCAGTATTTTCGGCGTTGGATCATCCAAGAGCTTGGAGCGGATTGGATCGTAGGGAAAGTAATCTAAAGCTTAGGGAATAGCTCAAGAGAAGGAATCCATTTAATCAACAAACTACAAGGGTGAGTTTCTTATATCTCTAGTATTTCGTTTTAATATTCGTATATACGTAGCTCGATCGATCCTCGTAGGGATTCGGATCGAATTAATTTTCGTCTTATCGCTTCCGCTGGGCCTTCGTTGTAGGCACCGAATTCCAACAGTGGTATCAGAGCGTGGGTCTTGCGATCGTATATACGATATTGGCATTTGGAATGCTTGATTAGATGGTATATGATTTGGGATCATAATTGTATTAATCGTTGATTTTCTATTGTTCATCCAAAAATTATTTTTTCATGATTTCATGTTACAATGTAAATCTATTTTTCTTTTGAAAAACTGATTTAAAGTGTAATATAAAGATTAGAAAATGTTATTTATGGAATCAGGGCGAAAAACAAGGCGAAAACGTAATCGGACCCGGCAGCCTGGGGCTGGCCGGGCGCTGCCTCGCGGTCCGAGGCAGCAGATCGCGATCTGGACCCGTGATCGGCCAGGCTCGGCAATCTGTGCCGGCAGTGCTCGGCATCCCATGTCGGGCATGCCGTCCGCTGCCTGGCAATGGTCTCGGTCCCTATCGGTCTTGCTCGGCAGCCTGCTGGGCAGTGCTCCGGCCGTGTTTTTCGACTCCGTTTTTTATATTTCGTTCGATAATTAATTTTTCACAAATTAAATTAGATTTAGTTTGACTAAGATTTAATTATGGTAATCTTATTCTTATGGGAATTAATTTAATGAAATATTTTCTCGTCCGGAACAAGTTGAAATTGATGGTTGTTTGAATTAATTGGATTAATTCGTTTTGGATGAATCGATTGGATCGGTTCGTATTGTTGATTGGATCAATGTATCTCTACGCTTTCCATTTATATAGTATTTATTGGATGAGTGCTTTTGAATGGGGATGTGGTTCGTGGACTTGGTTTTGAATCGTTCAGTTTATTCGATTGGGTTGTAAAGGCCGTTTTGAGCCTATTTATTTTACTAGAAATATTTGTATCTAGGATGCAATTTTCAATGTAAAAATTTATATGTAATGACGAAGACCGGATGAAGATCCATTTCGAGAAGACGAAGATTCAAGACGAAGACTTGTAATTAGATTACGGAGTTTTTGTTTTCTAGGAACGGTCCATGAACCACATGTTGGTAGCAACTAGGTTGTGAATGGTTGTTTCATATTGTATGAATGCCACAAACGCGCTTAAATGAATTAATGTGCAAAGTGTAACATTAATCGCGAAAAATTCTCCCATGACAAATTATTAAGTTTATATGGTTTCAAGATTTTCCTTCCCTCCATCGAGCTTTTGGGAAATTGAAATCAAACCGGATGTGCTATGCTTCCGAGTTATCGGGGGAGTCGTTTGGGGAGGACGGATAAATTACCGGGAGCGCATTGGATGCCTTTGGTTGGAGCAAATTTTATCCCTAGAAACCTGATATGTTGCCGTATAAGATTCAATTGTGAAACTGATTTGCGTCGATGGTGTAAACTTAACTTGTTCACGAACCATGGAAATCGTATAGGTTGAGGGGAGTGAACAAGGGGAAAAATAAGATCGAATCATCCATTAGATAGGTTGGTGTTGGACACCACTTTATGAAAATTAATAGACTAGAAACCTGTTCGGTTGCCCTCTATTAAGATTTATAAAGAACTCGATCACCACTATGAAGTAGAGCGACGATACTTCCGGATTTCACATGGGAGTGTGTTATTCCGATAAAAATAGTGGGAGGTGGGTAACAAGAATAGAAAAGACCTTAATTCTATACTCAGATCATAATTAAACAAGTCACTAATTAATCTGTTATACTTAATGCAGACATAACTCTCAATATGACATTGAATCCACTCGCAATTCTACTCAAAAAGAACACCCTGATTGGACCTAACTTTGTGGACTGGCTCCGAAATCTGATGATTGTCCCCAGTATAGAGGCACTGGGATACGTCTTGGAGACGGACATTCCGGCGCCTCCTGTGCGGACCAGAGCCAATCAGGAAGAGATTGAAAACCAAAAAAAGTGGGTTAAGGATGACGTAAAAGTCCGTGCAAACATGATGGCTTCTATGTCTAATGAGCTTCAGAGAGATCATGAGAAAATGACTTCTGCTAGGCAGATTCTATCTCATTAACCGAACTTTATGGTGCGCACAGCAGAACTGCTAGATATGAGATATCTAAGCAACTGTTCGGTGTAAGGATGAAGAAAGGTGACAAGGTTGGGGAACGCGTCCTCAAAATGATATCCATGATCGAGATATTAGAGGCTCTTGATTTTAAGATGGATACTTTTCTCCAAACCGACCTTATCCTTCAGTCTCTCCCTGATTCCTTCTCACAGTTTGTTATGAACTTTAACTGCAATGAGATTGCATGTAATTTAGCTGGGCTAATGAACAAACTTGTGACCGCTCAGTCTCAGATGAAGACTCCGCGGATGAAGGAGTCTTCCCTTGTGATTTCTTCTGGACCTCGGAGGTCTAAGAACAAGAAGAAAAAGACCAAGAAGCAGACGGGACCACAAGCGAAGGACTTCAAGGGAAAGGGCAAGGCCCCGATGGTTCCGAAGAACAATAAGAAGAATGATACTTCTCTCAAATGTGGTGAGTTGGGCGACTGAGCTAGAGACTGTCCGATTCTTCATGGCACTTCAGGTACAAAACTTTTAGTTTTGGAAAAAATTGTTCTGCTACTGTATTTTCTACTTTCTGGATACTGGATTCTGGTACTAGTTCTCATATTTGTACCGTGAATCAGGATCTGGAACAAAGTAGGAAACTTGGAGCTAGAGAAGTTATGATCACAGTCGGAAGCAGGCATAATGTCGAGGTAACCGACATAGGATCACTTCTTTTAGGTTCAGAATCCGGCTTTGTTTTGACTTTAGAAGATGTACTTGTTTTGCCCAAGGGGCATAAAAACATTGTATCCATTCCGGTCATGGACCGAAAAGGCTTTTCATTTTTCATTGGTGATGGTTCCTACAAAATTGATTTCAGAAATAAACTAGTGGATACTGCTACATTGTTAAATAGATTGTATTATCTAAACCTCAGCAACAAAGTAGTTGTGAATACTATGACTAGAAAACGTGGTAGGGATGAAACCAATCAAGTTTTGAAATGGCATCTTAGACTTGGTCATGTTGGTCAGACCAAGGTTTACAAAATGGAAAAAGATGGATTTATGGGTCCATTGGGATCGGATCCATTTCCTACTTATGAATCTTGCCTTAAAGGCAAAATGACTGAGTCCCCCTTCACAGAGACTTTTGAAAGAGCCACTGATAAACTAGGATTAATCCATACCGATGTATGTGGTGCTTTGGAAGCAGCACGTGACGGATATCAATATTTCATTACGTTTACAGTCGATCATACTAGGTATGGTTATGTATACTTAATGAAACATAAATTCGAGGCCTTTGCGAAATTCCAGGAATTCAAGGCCCTAGTCGAGAAACAAATTAGTAATCATATCAAAGCACTTCGATCGGACCGAGGTGGCGAGTATATGAGTATGGAGTTTGATGAGTTCCTTAAGGAACATGGAATAGTTTCACAACTAACACCTCCATGTACTCCTCAGTTAAATGGTGTGTCAGAAAGAAGGAACCACACCTTGTTGGACATGGTCCGTTCCATGCTGGGCTATACTAACTTACCAATTTACCTGTAGGGGTATACACTCCTGACTGCTGCATATATCTTGAACAAATGTCCTTCTAAATCCGTTCCTAAAACTCCACATGAGATGTGGGAGGGCAGGAAACCAAGTCTTAATCACATGAGGATTTGGGGATGCCCCGCCTATGTCAAGAAGACTAAGGTGGACAAAATGAAAGCAAGGTCCGTGAGGAGACATTTCATTGGATTCCCATCTGAGACAATGGGTTATCTATTTTACATGACCAAAGATCGAAAGATCGTTGTTGCTTTGCATGCACACTTTCTGGAAAAAGAGTTCATTCAGGAAGGCGGAGCAGGTAGAAATATTTCTTTGGAAGAATACAATGAATCTCCTCAGGAAACACCTGTGCAAGAAATTAGAACTGAACCTTCTGAAACACAAGTACAACCACCTTGTAGTTCTAGTAGGGTGTCTCAATTACCTGAGAGGTATGGTTTTATGCACTTGGAGGAACTGGGTTTCCACGAGGTTCCAGGTGATAAACAAAAGACCGACCCACGATCAATGACCTAGCAATGGTGGATGTAGATTCCATGAAATAGACTGTAGCAGTCTTCATGTAGTTGGGACCTTTTGTTTTGACGAGGCAGTTAAAGAGTTTGACTTCATGCAAAATGAAGAGGAACCTTGTGTATACAAGAGGGTTAGTGGGAGCAAGATCGCATTCTTAGTACTATATGTAGATGACATTCTACTAATAGGAAATAATGTGGGAATGCTCAGTTCTGTGAAAGCTTGTTTTTCAAGTAATTTCTCCATGAAAGACTTGGGAGAAGAAACCTATATTCTTGAGATTCGACTCTACTGGGATAGATCTAAGAGAATGATGAGTTTTTTTTCCCAAGCCCTCTATATAGATAAAATCTTAAAGCGATTTAAGATGGATTACTCTAAAAGAGGGTTCCTACCGATGCGACATGGAATAAAACTCTCCTCGAAGATGTGTCCTCTGGGTGAGGAACAACGAAAGGAAATGAGTAATATACCATATGCTTCGGCCATGGTTAGCCTTATGTATGCTTTGTTGTGTACAAGACATGACATTTTGCATGCTGGAAGCGTGGTAAGTAGCTTTCAGGCAAACCCAGGTGGGGAACATTGAACCGCAGTAAAGAACGTTCTCAAGTAGTTTGGAAGGACTAGAGATCTGGTTCTTTAATATGGAGATGGAGAACTGAATGTGATGGGCTTCATTGATTTAGACTTCCAAGGACAGAAAGACGACTCAATGTCTATTTCTGGCTAAGTTTTACTCTTAATGGAGGAGCAGTAACTTGGCTTAGTGTTAAACATAGCGCAACTGCTGATTCCACCAGTCAGGCTGAGTATCAAGCAGCCTCGAAGTCTTCTAGGGAAGGGTTTTTGGATTTAGAAGTTACTGGGTAAACTTCACGTGACACCATGTGCTACGCCGCCTGTTCTTGTTATTATACGATAACAATAGAGCGGTAGCACAGGCCTGGGAGCTGAGGTTTCATAATAATACAAAACATATTGAGAGAGAGTATCATCTTGTAAGAGAATTTGTTCGCATAGAGATACATTATGCTACATAGAGTAGAGTCATCCGACTACGTCGCTGATCCACTGACCAAGCCACATTCTCATATTAGCTGGGAGCGTAATCTGGAGAACATGGGTATTAGATACCATAGTGTGTGGCATTGAGTGCAATTGGGAGATTGTTGGGAGTATGCCCTCGAATGCCATTCAGAGGATGTTGAGTGAGGGCATTGTACTTGTAATTATGTAAATCATTTATATAAGGCAATGAATGTTTCTTTATTTACTGGTAGTTACTGGCATTCCTAACTCGTAAATATGCATATAGAAACTAGTCCGTGTATTTGAGAGCAAAATGTTCTACTCCTTATTGGATAAGGGGGTCGACACTGGAAAGGTTTATAGCTCAAATACTTAATCGTTCGCAAGTCGATGAAACTTGACTGGGCGTTAAGTTTATGTGAAGACTTGTATGACGTGTTCTTTGACATAGAGAGTGCCTGTCAAACACTAATGGTTAGTGGGAGCACACGTTATAGGTATGCTAATTAGATTAGAATACTCGAACCAACTTACCTTCGATTCGTCACACGGATTTCACTCCGGGACAGTCAATGACGGAATCAAAAGGTTGTGATAGGTATTCGTGAACCTTCGACTTGAGGATTTAGTAGGGATGTGCTTGTGACGTCAAGATTTCATTAGAGTAGTTCGGCCCTGTAAACCGAGAGGCGGGGGTCAACCTCGACGTGCATCCTGACGGGTAAGTAGCAGGTCTTATTGAATACCAAGATATAATTCTTTCTCCCGTTAGTGAGCGGGTTATATGTCCTATGCAGTTATTGGCAGATGAGATCATACGTGTTTGGCCAAAGCATTGGAGCTAGCTGTATTAGATACATGAGAGCTAGATGATCTCGATTTGCATTAACGCATGCATAACGTCAAGTACAGATAGGGTTTGACTGACCGTGACCCTATTTCTTGATCGGGACATTTGAAAGAAGGGTTTATACGTTTACTGGTATTCACGAGAGAATGGTTCTTGAATGATCTCAATCATTCATTCTCAGTTGCGGTACAGTGTAGGCCGCCAGGCTGGCTAGGTGGTGCTACTACTCTTTGGTTCCTCCCATTGCTGACTGAGACGGACCTACCGAGTCGCGCAATAGGATTGACGACGGAATGAATCGAGCTTATTCTCTCATTATGAATATTAGATATTAGATATCTAATTTGGGGCATTGGATGTCTAAATCGATTTATTGGATAAATTGATTTACGGCATAATGAATTAAATTAATTACTGGGTGATTAATTCAATTCATAAATATAATTATTTCTTGGAGAAATTAATTATGTTATTTTGTATTTGATATCATTAATTAATTGGATTAATCTATAAATACATCGGAACGGAATTGGAGTTTATCTGTTTGGACTTTCGGAAGTCCAAAACGAACCAAACTCATCCCGGTTCTTCTAGATGGCCAACCCCTTCCACCAACCTTCCACTTAGTCTTTGTCTCCATTTTATAAATGGAAGCCCAAAGACTTAAGAGATATGGTATCTCTCATTATAATGTGAAAGGTGATTTGGGGAGATGTTGATAAAGGAATAAATGAAGACTTCCACTTGTTTTTTGGTGAGAGAAACTCACGGCTCCTTTAGCAAGATGGAGAGAGAAGCAAATAATTTTCTTAGTCTTCATATTTGTTCTTCATTTCTTCTTGTTTTTCCTTAGAGAAAATTCAAGACATATTGAGGGATTGTGAGTTATACACTTGGAGTGTTATAATCACAGTTTTAGATTAGCTCCTATAACCTTGTTCTAGCCGTATCCTTGGAAGATAACGAGGTTTAGTCGTTCCGTTCATTTCTCCAGCGCGTGGCAAGTAGAGACGCAGTATTTTCGGCATTGGATCATCCAAGAGCTTGGAGCGGATTGGATCGTAGGGAAAGTAATCTAAAGCTTAGGGAATAGCTCAAGAGAAGGAATCCATTTAATCAACAAACTACAAGGGTGAGTTTCTTATATCTCTAGTATTTCGTTTTAATATTCGTATATACGTAGCTCGATCGATCCTCGTAGGGATTCAGATCGAATTAATTTTCGTTTTACCGCTTTCGTTGGGCCTTCGTTTTAGGCACCGAATTCCAACACGGGGTCCATAGGGGTGATCAACGTGCCGCTCGAGAATGCAATCTTAGCATCCGGGCTTGCGAAATAAATGCCGCGGAGGGCCCCCGAGGGGTATTACTTGAAAAAACGAGGACAAATGGACCTTGACAATCGGATGACTGTCCCGGGGAGGGGGCGGAAACTGAAGATTTTGGGACCGCTCGAGTCTCCAACATGGAGATTAACTGGGATGCAGACCGGGATCATAGGCCCGGAAAATAACCTATCCTGGAGGAAGACCCTGTCGACCCGCGATTTCAAAAACCAAAGAGTAAAATTCGCCACGCCGAACCGACAGAAGATCTAGATCAGGTCGGCATGGACGATGCTAACCCCGTCCGACAACTTAGGATCGGTCATAACCTAGAGTAACCGATTCGTTCTGAGTTAATCTCCCACCTAAGACAGAATATGGACGTCTTCGCTGTAACACCCCAAACTAGGCGGATATTACAGTGTCGTGGACCCCCGATTGGGACCCACCAGGCGAATGAAATTTAGTGAATTAAATACTATAAATGTAGTACCGAACCATATTATAATATCGATTACTCCGACGGGGAGTTTTAAGTACGACATACCCAGGAAATACAGAATACATATATATTTCATATGAAGATAAAATGTACAACACTGAATGAAATGAAATCCAAACGGACTGCAGCGGAAAATACACAACAAGAAGACATGAATAAATAAAGAGACTGCCCCCCCTACTAGTATCACTGGGACTCCTCGCCGTCAACATTCTCTTCCTGTGCCTTTGCCTTGCCATGACCTGAAAACAATATCCCCCAACGGGGTCAGTTACACAGAACAACAATCCTCAAGAGCTGAACAAAATACAATAATCACATGAATGAATTAAGAAATTGAGCTGAATGATGAGCATCATAGTACGCCCGAATGGAATGTGCAAGTGCACAAGTAGCCGAGTGTCCGGAGTCCCGCATATACACCCACAACTTGGCCTAATTAGCCTTACGGAGGCACGTTACCGTAGTCTAATGTGTCCGGAGTCCCGCATATACACATGACCATCGTGTGCTCGACTAAAAATTCCACACATCCACCACCCGACAACGTAATACAATCCCGGAAGGTCACAAGAACAAAAGCGACCTAGATGAGGAATAATGAATAAAAATCCATCAAGGATCAAGAATGACTTACCGAGATGGAATAATGGTGCAATGAGTGATAATTTCAAATGAAATGATTGGAACCGTCGTTCCTCATGAATTAAATGATTAGCTTGATAATTACAAGTCTGAACATGATTGATATATCATGAATGAATTATTTGTATGCATGAACAACAACGAAAGGAATGAGTATCCTTTTAACCGAGTAAGAATTAACTTACTCAATACCGGTGATGAAATGTCCTCTCACGAACAAATGTCCTTAATGGAGATATCGGTCACTCGAACAACCTTGAATAACACAATTACCAATAATCCGCTTAATACACTTATCAATTGTGATCACAACCACATCAAGAGGTCGATACAACACATCCAAACTCATCGGAGCATTATGACAAACACTTTGTAAACAAACTCCCATTATTTACAGCCAATCCTAATTGTATGGAAAACCAACTTCCAAATGAGTGATTCACTTCAACAAAACACCATCAACAATCAATAATCCAATAAGAATACACAACTCGAGATTACGATAACATCCAATTGAAACCCCCAAAAATCCAAAGTCAACCCCTAGGGTGTTCTTGAATAATTCCCCAAATATTCATCAAATCCGAAATATACACCAATAAATCCGTAGGAATACATGTATCCAAGGTAGATGATCCATATCTAACATATTCCAACATAATAGCAAGCTAACATGAAGAGATCGGAAGGAAAACACTCAAATCCCGAAATTCTAGATTCAAGAAAGGTTTTCCTTGATTTGGTGACTTGGAGAAGATTAAATGATAATTAATCCGAACTAGAAGTTTGAAGATGTTGATAGGTGGATGCAGCTCGAAGAGATCTCTCCAAAACGTCCGAAATCGCCCAAAATGAAATGACGAAATGGGGCTAAACTGTCCAATATATAGTAAACCCAGCTTAGTACGCGGTAGCTCCTGTGCTTAGCGTGCGCTAGCGGGTTTACCGGGTAGTCCAGTACCTGCTGTCTGCATCGTTAGCGTGCGCTATGTACCTTAGTAGCGTACGCTAACGTCCCTTCTTAGTGTGCGTTAACCTTGTGTTAGCGCGCGCTACCTGATGGTTGATGTCTAGAATACTGGAGTCCAGAACCTACTGTCCTCTGGTCTGATTGAGCCTTAGCGCGCGCTACACTGATGATCAGCATGCGCTATCAATACCACTAGCGTACGCTATATCCACTCTTAGCGTGCACTATAAATAACACCAAATTCAGTCCAGTACCTACTGGATGTTGGGATTCGGTGCCTAAAACGAAGGCCCAGCGGAAGCGATAAAACAAAAATTAATTCGATCCGAATCCCTACGAGGATCGATCGAGCTACGCATATATGAAAATAAAATAAACAAAGGAAGATTCGACTCATAGTCCGTTGATTATATGGTGTTCTTCTCTTGATCTATTCCCCAAGCTACGATCCAAAGTGCTCCAAGCCCTTGGATGATCCAACGCCGAAAATACCGTGTCTCTACTTGTCACGCGCTGGAGAAACGAACGAAACGACGATCACCCAATTAACCTCCAAGGTTACGGCTAGAATCGGATGATGAAGCTATCAAATATGAATTTTACACTCCAAGTGTATAACTCACAATCTCTCAATCTTTTCTCACAATTTATCTCTAAGAAAATTATGTAAGAAAAAGAATGAAGAAAAATGGTGAAGAAGAAGCTAGAGAGCAAATTTCTCTCTCTCTCTCTCTCTCTCTCGTATATGCCGTGAGAAGCCTGCACATGACAAGTGATAGTTCTCTTATTATTCTTCAACTCCACCTAATAAAGACACCCTTCACAATATAATAAGAGATTCCAAATCTCTTAAGTCTTTGGTTTCCAGTAAAAAAAATGGGACAAAGACTAAGGGGAAGGTGGGTGGATATGGTGCGGCCATAAAGAAGAAATCGGACGAGTTCGGTTCGTTTTGGACTCCCGTGAGTCCAAACAGATAAACTCCAATTCCGTTCTGATTTATTTATATCAATTAATTAATCCAATTAATTAATCATATCAAATATAAAATAATATAATTAATTTCTCCAAGAAATAATTATATCTATGAATTAAATTAATCACCCAGTAATTTATTAAATTCATTAGGCCGTAAATTAATTTATCTAGTAAATCAATTTAGACATCCTAATGTCCCAATAAATTAGATATCCAATATCTAATAATTATATAGAGAGAATTAGCTCGATTCATTCCGTCGTCAATCCTATTGCGCGACTCGGTAGGTCCGTCTCAGTCAGCAATGGGAGGAACCAAAGAGTAGTAGCACCACCTAGCCAGCCTGGCGGCCTACACCGTACCCCAACTGAGAACGAATGATGGGGATCATTCAAGAACCATTCTGTCTTGAATACCAGTATACGTATAAACCCTTCTTTCAAATGTCCCGATCAAGTTATTGGGTCACGGTCAGTCAAACCCTATCTGTACTTGATGATATGCATGCGTTAATGCAAATCGAGATCATCGAGCTCTCGTGTATCCAATACAACTAGCTCCAATGCTTTGGCCAAAGACTTATGATCTCATCTGCCAATAACCGCATAGGACATATAACCCGCTCACTAACGGGAGAAAGAATTCTATCTTGGTATTCAGTAGGACCTGCTACTTGCCCGTCAAGACGTACGTCGAGGTTGACCCCCACCTCCCGGTTTACAGGGTCGAACTACTCTAATGAAAATATTGATGTCAGAAGCACATCCCTACTAAATCCTCAAGTCGAAGGTTCACGAATACCTATCACAACCTTTCGATTCCATCATTGACTGTCCCGGAGTGAAATCCATGTGACGAATCGAGGGTGAGTCGGTTCGAGTATACTAATCCAATTAGCATACCTATAACGTGTGCTCCCACTAACCATTAGTGTTCGATAGGGACTCTCCTTGTCAAAGAACACGTGATACAAGTCTTCACATAAACTTCACGCCCAGTCAAGTTTCATCGACTTGCGAACGTTTAAGTATTTGAGCTATAAACCTTTCTAGTGTCGACCCCCTTATTCAATAAGGAGTGGAACGTTTTGCTCTCAAATACACGGACTAGTTTCTATATGTATATTTACGAGTTAGGAATGCCAGTAACTACCAGTAAATAAAGAAACATCCATTGCCTTATATTAATGATTTACATAATAACAAGTATAATGTCCTCACTCAACATCCTCTGAGTGGCATTCGAGGGCATACTCCCAACAATCTCCCACTTGCACTCAATGCCACACACTATGGTATCTAATACCCATGTTCTCCAGATTACGCTCCCAGCTAATCTGAGAATGTGGCTTGGTCAGTGGATCAGCGACGTAGTCGGCTGACTCTACTCTATGCAGCACAATGTATCTCTATGCGAACAAATTCTCTTACGAGATGATACTCTCTCTCAATATGTTTTGTACCATTATGAAACCTCGGCTCCCAGGCCTGTGCTACCGCTCTATTATTATCGTATAAAAACGAAAATAGGCAGTGCAGCACATGGTGTCACATGAAGTTTACCCAGTAACTTCTTAACCCTTCATTTGGAGGCCTCCGAGGCCACTTTATACTCAGCCTAACAGGTGGAACCAGCAGTCGCGCTATACATGCCACTATGCCATGATACTGCTCCTCTATTAAGAGTAAATGTAGCTAGAAGTAGACATAGAATCGTCTTTCTGTCCTTGGAAGTCCAATACAGTGAAGCCGATTACATTCAGTTCTCCACCGCCGTATTTAAGAACCAGGTCTCTAGTCCTTCTAAAGTACTTGAGAACGTTCTTTTACGGCAGTCTAATGTTCCCTAACTCGGCTAGCCAGAAACCTACTTACCACGCTCACAGCTGTTGGAATTCGGTGTCTAAATCGAAGGCCCAACGGAATCGGTAAAACGAAAATTAATTCGATACGAATCCCTACGAGGATCGATCGAGCTACGTATATATGAATATATAAACGAAATCACAAGAGATATTAGAAACTCACCCTTGTAGTCCGTTGATTAAATGGATTCCTTCGCTTGAGCTATTCCCCAAGCTTTAGTTGAATATCCCTACGATCCAATGCGCTCCAAGCACTTGAATGATCCAACGCCGAAAAGACAACGTCTCTACTTGTCACGCGCTGGAGAAACGACCGAAATGACTAAACCTCGTTATTCTCCAATAATATGGCTAGAACAAGGTTGTAGAAGCTTTTCTAATCAAAATTACAACACTCTAAGTGTTTAATCTTTGATCTCTCTATCTCACTATAATTTTCTCCAAGAAAATATATGAAGATGAACAAGAATGTTGAAGAACACTTTGAGAAACTCTTTTCTCTCTCTCCAACTCTAATTCACGGCTGGAATCAATCTCTCAAGAGTGAGGAATGGTCTTCATTATATTCTTCTTACTAATACCACAAAATCAACTATTCCTTATTTTAAGAGATATCAAATCTCTAAGGTCATTAGTCTTCATCCACCAAGCAAGACTAAGACTAAAGGTAAGAGATTAAAAGTGGGCGGCCTCTAGAAGGAATCAGACGAGTTCAGTTTATTTCGGACTCCCGTGAGTCCAAACAGATAAACTCCGATTCCGTTCCGATGTATTTATATCGATTAATTAATCCAATTAATTAATTATATCAAATACATAATAACATAATTAATTTCTACAAGAAATAATTATATTCATGAATTAAATTAATCACCAGTAATATATTTAATTCATTTGGCCGTAAATCAATTTATCCAATAAATCGATTCAGACATCCAATGTCCCAAATTGGATATCCAATATCTAATATTCATAATGAGATAATAAGCTTAATTCATTCCGTTGACAATCCTATTGCGCGAATCGGTAGGTTCGTCTCAGTCAGCAATGGGAGGAACCAAAGAGTAGTAGCACCACATAGCCAGCCTGGCGGCCTACACTGTACCCCAACTGAGAACGAATGATTGGGATCATTCAAGAACCATTCTGTCGTGAATACCAGTATACGTATAAACCCTTCTTTCAAATGTCCTGATCAAGTTATAGGGTCAAGGTCAGTCAAACCCTATCTGTACTTGACGCTATGCATGCGTTAATGCAAATCGAGATCATCGAGCTCTCGTGTATCCAATACAACTAGCTCCAATGCTTTGGCCAAAGACTTATGATCTCATCTGCCAATAACCGCATAGGACATATAACCCGCTCACTAACGGGAGAAAGAATTCTATCTTGGTATTCAGTAGGACCTGCTACTTGCCCGTCAAGATGCACGTTGATGTTGACCCCCACCCCCCGATTTATAGGGTCGAACTATTATAATGAAAATCTTTACGTCACAAGCACATCCCTACTAAATCCTCAAGTCGAAGGTTCATGAATACCTATCACAACCTTTCGATTCCGTCATTGACTGTCACGGAGTGAAATCTGTGTGACGAATCGAGGGTGAGTCGGTTCGAGTATACTAATCCAATTAGCATACCTATAACGTGTGCTCCCACTAACCATTAGTGTTCGACAGGCACTCTGCATATCAAAGAACATGTCATACAAGTCTTCACATAAACTTAACGCCCAATCAAGTTTCATCGACTTGCGAACGATTAAGTATTTGAGCTATAAACCTTTCCAGTGCGGACCCCCTTATCCAATAAGGAGTGGAACATTTTGCTTTCAAATATACGGACTAGTTTCTATATGTATATTTACGAGTTAGGAATGCCAGTAACTACCAGTAAATAAAGAAACATTCATTGCCTTATATAAATGATTTACATAATTACAAGTATAATGCCCTCACTCAACATCCTATGAGTGGCATTCGAGGGCATACTCCTAACAATCTCCCACTTGCACTCAATGCCACACACTATGGTATCTAATACCCATGTTCTCCAGATGACGCTCTAAGCTAGTCTGAGAAAATGGCTTGGTCAGTGGATCAGCGACGTTGTCAGACGAGTTTACTCTGTGCAGCACAATGTATCCCCTTGTGAACAAATTCTCTTACTAGATGATACTTCCTCTCAATATGTTTGGTGTTGTTGTGAAAACTCGGCTTCTTGGCCTGTACTACAGCTCCGTCGTTGTCGCAGTACAGCAGAACAGGAAGCTCAGCACATGGTATCACTTGAAGTTCTCCCAGAAACTTCTTAATCCAGAACCCTTCCTTGGAAGCCTCCGAGGCTGCTTGATACTCAGCCTGACAGGTGGAATCAGCAGTCGCGCTTTGCTTGGCGCTACGCCAAGATACTGCTCCTTCATTAAGAGTATATATGTAGCCAGAAGTAGACATCGAGTCATCCTTCAGTCCTTGGAAGTCCGAATTAGTGAATCCCACCACATCCAATTCTCCACCGCCATACATCATAACCATATCTCTAGTCCTTCTTAAGTACTTGAGAACGCTTTTTACGGCAGTCCAATGTTCCCTACCTGGGTTTGCCTGAAACCTACTCACCACGCTTACAACATGCGTAATGTCAGGTCTTGTACACAACATAGCATACATAAGGCTACCCACGGCCGAAACATATGGTATATTTCTCATTCCCTTTCGTTGTTACTCACTTTGAGGATACATCTTCAAGGAGAGTTTTATTCCATGTCGCATCGGTAGGAACCCTCTCTTAGAATCATCCATCTTAAATTGCTTTAAGATTTTATCTATATAGAGGACTTGGGAAAGACCTATTGTTCTCTTCGCTCTATCCCGGTAGAGTCGAATTCCAAGAATATAGGTTGCTTCTCCCAAGTCTTTCATGGAGAAATTACTCGAAAGCCAAGCTTTCACAGAAGTGAGCATTCCCACATCATTTCCTATTAGTAGAATATCATCCACATATAGTACTAAGAATGCGATCTTGCTCCCACTAACCCTCTTGTATACACAAGGTTCCTCCTCATTTTGCACGAAGTCAAACTCTTTGACTGCCTCGTCAAAATGAAGGTTCCAACTACGCGACGCTTGCTTCAGTCCATAAATGGAACGCTGAAGCTTGCACACTTTCTGAATATCGACTTCGGACATAAAGCCTTTAGGCTGCTCCATATATATTTCCTCCTCGAGGAATCCGTTAAGGAAAGCCGTCTTTACGTCTATTTGCCATATCTCATAATCATGGTAGGCAGCCATAGCAAGCATCGTGCGAATAGACTTGATCATAGCTACGGGCGAGAAGGTATCGTGGTAGTCGATCCCTTCTTTCTGGGTATAACCCTTTGCCACAAGCCTGGCCTTATAGGCGTCAACCTTTCCATCCCCATCAGTCTTTCTCTTGTAGATCCACTTGTTCCCAATAGGCATTATGCCCTTGGGGCGGTCTACTAGAGTCCAGACCTGATTGATCATAGGTCGTTGGGTCGGTCTCTTGGCTATCACTTGGAACCTCATGGAGACCCATCTCCTCCAAGTGCACAAGCCCAAACCTCTCAGGTAAATGAGACACCCTACTAGACCTACGAGGTGGTCATACTTGTGTTTCAGAAGGTTCGGTTCTAGTTTCTTATACAGGTGTCTCCCGAGGAGTTTCATTATATTCTTCTAAACAAATACTTCTACCTGCTCCGCCTTCCTGAATGAACTCATCTTCCAGGAAGTGTGCTTGTAAAGCAACAACGATCTTTCGATCTTCAGGCATGTAGAATACATACCCCATCGTCCCAGACGGGAATCCAATGAAACGTCCCTTCGCGGACCTCGCTTCCAACTTCTCCACCTTAGTCTTCTTGACATGGGCGGGACATCTCCAAATCCTAATATGATTAAGACTTGGTTTCCTGCCCTCCCACATCTCATGTGGAGTTTTAGGAACTAATTTGGAAGGATATATATTTAAAATGTAAGCGGCAGTCAGGAGTGCATACCCCCACAGGTAAATTGGTATTTTAGTATAGCCCAGCATGGAACGGACCATGTTCAACAAGGTCCGGTTCCTTCTTTCTGACACACCATTTAACTGAGGAGTACCTGGAGGTGTTAGTTGTGAAACTATTCCATATTCCTTCAGGAACTCATCAAACTCTGTACTTATATACTCGCCACCTCGGTCCGACCGAAGTGCTTTGATATGATTACCAGTTTGTTTTTCAACTAGGGCCTTGAATTCCTGGAATTTCTCAAAGGCCTCGAATTTATGTTTCATTAAATATACATAACCATACCTAGTATGATCGTCTGTAAACGTAATGAAATATTGATATCCATCACGTGCTGCTTCAAAAGCACCACATACATCGATATGGATTAATCCCAGTTTTTCTGCGGCTCTTTAAAAAGTCCCTGTGAAGGTAGTCATTTTACCTTTAAGGGAAGATTCATAAGTAGGAAAGGGATCCGATCCCAATGGACCCATAAGTCCATCTTTTTCCATCTTGTAAACCTTGGTCTGACCAACATGACCAAGTCTAAGATGCCATTTCAAAACTTGATTGGTTTCATCCCTACCACATTTTCTACTCATAGTATTCACAACTACTTTGTTGCTGAGATTTAGATGATACAATCCATTTAACAATGTAACAATACCCACCAGTTTATTTCTGAAATAAATTTTGCAGGAACCATCACCAATGAAAAATGAAAAGCCTTTTCGGTCCATGACCGGAATGGATACAATGTTTTTGTTCCCCTTGGGCAAAACAAGTACATCTTCTAAAGTCAAAACAAAGCCAGATTCTAAACCCAAAAGAAGTGATCCTATGTCGGTTGCCTCGACACTATGCCCGCTTCCGAATGTGATCATAACTTCTCCATCTCCAAGATTCCTACTTTGTTCCAGATCCTGATTCACGGTACAAATATGAGAACTAGCACCAGAATCCAGTATCCAGGAAGTAGAAAATACAGTAGCAAAAAAATTTGTTTCCAAAACTAAAAGTTCTGTACCTGAAGTGCCATGAAGAATCGGACAGTCTCTAGCCCAGTGGCCCAGCTCACCGCACTTGAGACAGGCATCCTTATTCTTCTTGTTCTTCGGAACCGTCGGGGCCTTGCCCTTACCCTTAAGGTCCTTAACTTGGGGTCCAGTTTGCTTCTTGGTCTTTTTCTTCTTATTTTTAGACCTCCGAGGTCCAGAAGAAATCACAAGGGCAGACTCCTTCATCCGTGGAGTCTTCATCTGAGACTGAGCGATCACCGGTTTGTTCATTAGCCCAGCTAAGTTACATGCAATCTCATTGTAGTTGAAGTTCATAACAAACTGTGAGAAGGAATCAGGGAGAGACTGTAGAATAAGGTCGGTTTGTAGAGAAGTATCCATTTTAAAATCAAGAGCCTCCAATCTCTCGATCATGGATATCATTTTGAGGACGTGTTCCCCAATATTCTCACCTTTCTTCATCCTTGCACCGAACAGTTGCTTGGATATCTCATATCTAGCAGTTCTGCTGTGCTCACCATAAAGTTCGGTTAAGTGAGATAGAATCTGCCTAGCAGAAGTCATTTTCTCATGAGCTCTCTGAAGCTCATTAGACATAGAATCCATCATGTACGCACGGACATTTATGTCATCCTTAACCCACTTTTCGTGGTTTTCAATCTCTTCCTGATTGGCTCTGGTCCGCACAGGAGGCGCCGGAATGTCCATCTCCAAGACGTATCCCATTGCCTCTATACTAAGGACAATCATCAAATTGTGGAGCCAATCCACAAAGTTAGGTCCAATCGTGGTGTTCTTTTCGAGTAGAATTGCGAGTGGATTCATTGTCATATTGAGAGTTATGTCTGCATTAAGTATAACAGATTAATTAGTGACTTGTTATATTATGTTCTGAGTATAGAATTAAGGTCTTTTCTATTCTTGTTACCCAGCTCCCACTATTTTTATCGGAATAACACACTCCCATGTGAAATCCGGAAGTATCGTCGCTCTACTTCATAGTGGCGATCGAGTTCTTTATAAATCTTAATAGAAGGCAACCGAACAGGTTTCTAGTCTATTAATTTTCATAAAGTGGTGTCTAACACCAACCCATCTAATGGATGATTTGATCTTCTTTTTCCCCTTGTTCAGTCGTCAATCCTATTGCGCGACTCGGTAGGTCCGTCTCAGTCAGCAATGGGAGGAACCAAAGAGTAGTAGCACCACCTAGCCATCCTGGCGGCCTACACTGTACCCCAACTGAGAACGAATGATTGAGATCATTCAAGAACCATTCTGTCGTGAATACCAGTAAACGTATAAGCCCTTCTTTCAACTGTCCCGATCAAGAAATAGGGTCACGGTCAGTCAAACCCTATCTGTACTTGACGCTATGCATGCGTTAATGCAAATCGAGATCATCGAGCTCTCATGTATCTAATACAGCTAGCTCCAATGCTTTGGCCAAAGACTTATGATCTCATCTTCCAATAACCGCATAGGACATATAACCCGCTCACTAACGGGAGAAAGAATTCTATCTTGGTATTCAGTTGGACCTGCTACTTGCCCGTCAAGATGCACGTCGAGGTTGACCCTCGCCTCCCGGTTTACAGGGTCGAACTACTCTAATGAAAACTTGACATCACAAGCACATCCCTACTAAATCCTCAAGTCGAAGGTTCACGAATACCTATCACAACCTTTCGATTCCGTCATTGACTGTCCCAGAATGAAATTCGTGTGACGAATCGAGGGTGAGTAGGTTCGAGTATTCTAATCTAATTAGCATACCTATAACGTGTGCTCCCACTAACCATTAGTGTTCGATAGGCACTCTCCATATCAAAAAACACGTCATACAAGTCTTCACATAAACTTAACGCCGAGTCAAGTTTCATCGACTTGCGAACGATTAAGTATTTGAGCTATAAACCTTTCCAGTGCCGACCCCCTTATCCAATAAGGAGTGGAACGTTTTGCTCTCAAATACATGGACTAGTTTCTATATGTATATTTACGAGTTAGGAATGCCAGTAACTACCAGTAAATAAAGAAACATTCATTGCCTTATATAAATGATTTACATAATTACAAGTACAATGCCCTCACTCAACATCCTCTAAGTGGCATTCGAGGGCATACTCCTAACACCCCGACACCATCCGGGGTGGGGAATTTTATGCACAAGTGATATGTGGACTGAGTGGCCTTCAGCTTTGACATCACAGGTCGGCCTATGATGGGGTTATAATCGCTGTGCACGTCGATGATCATAAACATTGTGATCATCGTCCTCTTGATCATCCCCTGACCAAACTCCAAGGCGAGGTCGATTTCCCCTAGATGGGTGGTGTGGCAGTTTGGAAATCCGCGGATGTCCTCTTTGCATGGCCGGACATAGGATTGGCCCACCTTCATTCTACGAAGCGTGTGAATGTAGATGATATTAGCGTGGGCCCCTGAATCGATGAACACCCGGTGTACTGGGATTCCCATTATGGACAAGGTGATAACAAGGGCGTCCGAGTGGGGATGGTCTAGGCCATCGGCATCAGATTCGTCGAATATGACCGCAAATTGGGGGTTTTCGGGGGATCCCTCCGCCGCGGACAAAAAACCGTTTGGTCGACGCTCCGATTGCTGATAGGAGGATATAGCTTCTCGGATTGCGTTTTTTCTCTGTCGTTTCGATCGATGGTCTTGTCCTTCGGTGGTGACCATCACCGTGAGTATCTCCCAGGGGATTTAGGTGGAGGAGGCACCCGACTACTTTTTTCTTGGACCGGTTCGGCTCGATTCTCGCGGTCTCGGGGATAATTCCGGGTAAATCGCCTCAGGCCATTATCGTTGCATATCGCGATTAAGGCTGAGACAAGGTCCCGGCACTGCTCGGTATTATGACCCGCTGATTCGTGATATTTACAAAAGAGAGACTGATCCATTTCTTTTGGATCTTTATAAATTGGTCTGGAGCCCAGGAGTAGGCCGAGATTCTTGATTTGATCAAATATGGCTGCAGCCCCCACCAAGTAGATCTCAGCATAGTTGGCCATAAGCTCGGTTCACCGTTCTCTGAAATTTCAAACGTCCAGTGTAGTCTGGGGGGGGGGGGGGGCTTACCATCTCAGCGGGGTTCTTGGCGGTGATTTCGGGATGGGTCTTTCCTTTCTTCCTTCCTCTTGTTTGTCTCCTACTGGTCGGATGGCATGGCGAATACAGGGGCCGACATGGCCGTTTCCGCAGCTATGTGAGAGCTGGCACGCTCCAGGAATTCCTGGTAGGTGCATGGAGTGTTTTGGCACACCGTCCAACGGAAGAATGAATTTTTCAAAAGACCGGCTTGCGCAGTGATAGCCATCGCGTCATCTGATATGGGTTCTGTCTCCAATATTTACTTAATAAAGCGGGATATATAGTTCTTAAGGGACTCGTTGGGTCCTTGTATAATTGAAGCAATGGAAGAGCGCGGGGCGACGCATATCTGAGATCCGATGAAGTGGGATCGAAACGCTGCATGGACCTGAGCCCATGTCTGAATAGAATGATGTGGAAGTAAACAGTACCATCTTTGGGCTCGTTCCCCTAAGGTTAAGGAGAACATTCGGTATCTGAACGCGTCGTGGGATCCGTGTAGGTCCATCCATGGGTTGTAATACCCAAGATGGGCGTTGGGGTCATTCTCCCCATTATATGGTGGGATTTGGGGTACCTTTAGCTTCTCCAGAGAGAGGCTCCGAATTTAGAGGTGGTTGCTGCTGTTTGCTTTCCAACTCGGTGAGACGTTTCTTGAGGAACTTAATTTCACTTGAGTTGTCGCACGTAGGCTGGAGAGTCGTTTTTGTCGGGACGTGGGATTGGTGAGTGGTCTCGACCTTAGCTAGGTCCCGAGTCAAGATGGTTTGATCCGGTGCTGCATTTCCCGCCTTCCTCCCGCTTCCTAATCGCTCGAAAATCGATATGGGGGGAGGCAGGGCGTTTTCGAGATGGATGGGGACTTTCACCGTGACCCTCGACTGCATCCTCAACGACCCGGGATATGGCTCTCTTCTGGTCCCGCCTGGGGGAAGTTAGACGGGTTGTTTGAGACTGGACTTCAGATTGGTCCTTTTGGCTGCTCAATTGGGGATTACCACTGCGGGTGACCCGCGCCATAAGGGCGCTCATTCCTTGAATGAACGCGGAGTGTATAAAACATTCCGCTCATTGCCGGTATGGTTGAGCTGGCGGGGAGTGCATGGGTGGATGCCAAAGCGGATTGGGTATCATCAATATGGATTATTCATTTATTTTTAATTGGATTTGCGAACTAATGGATGAAGTTTTATTTTGTGTAAAATACAAGCATTTTCTGCAATATTTGACAAAAATTTGGGGTTACTTCTTTAATGGCCATTTTTGAAATATCACTTCAGAAGTGGTCTCTTTAATAAATACTACCTCCGTCCTATTAAATTTAGCACATTTAACTTTTTCTAATCAAACTAACAATACTTTGACCATGGTTATTATAAATTTATAATTATAAAAATTATGAAATCATAATATTTTGATAAATACATTTCATGATAAATATATTTCTATTGATGTCACATCATAATCAATACATCTTTTAATAAATTTATGGTCAAAATTAAAAAAAATTGACAAAAAAAAAATCAAATGTGCCAACACTAATGGGACGTAAGGAATAGTTTTTAAGCTATTTTAACTGTTTGATTTTGTCAAACAATTAGTAATAAAAAGCTAAGGATTAAGGAATGCATTAGCTGCTTCACTACTTATATTTTAATTAAAAATATATTCATTTGTTGGTATATTATTATTATTATTATTTTACTTAAGATTATTATTACTAAATATATTATTCTTGATTATATTTAGGGGTGTCTAAGTTCTCGTAATATTCCAAGCATCCACCTCTATATGTAATATAATATTAAATATATTTTATGGTATATAATCAGTAAAATATATTTAGTGATATATTGTTTATTATAGAATAGTTTATTATTTAGATATATTTTTTATATATTATTATTCAATATTTTATTATTGAATATCTATAATATATTATTAAACATATTTGCTGGTTTATTATTACTGAGCTAATTTTCAAATATTACATATTAATGATTTGTACACTAAGGTATTAGAATTATAATATTATCATCACGAAAAAAAAAGTTAAATTGTAATTGTGCCCTTAAAAGTCTTTTTACATGTTACACACTAATAAAATAACTAGTTTGATCAAAATATATTTTTACAAACAACTAACTAGTCAAACGGCTATACAATCACTTGAGAACTAAGCAATTAGTACTCAGCAGCTAATAAGGAAGATGTAGAGGTAATGATTGCGGATCAGATCGTATCCCATACGGATAAGTTCAAGTATTTGGGTTCGATCATTCATGAATGTGAAGATGATGTCACTCATCGCATCAAGGCGGGGTGGTTAAGGTGGAGAGCAGCGACAGGGGTCCTGTGCGACAAGAAAGTCCCTCTAAAGTTGAAGGGTAAATTCTATAGAGCGGCAATCCGACCTGCTATGTTGTATGGCTTCGAATGTTGGGCGATGAAGAAGTCGGTTGAGAGTAAGTTGGAAGCGGCTGAAATGAGAATGTTACGCTGGTCGTGTGGTCGCACAATGTTAGATAGAATCTCGAATGGGGTCTTCAGGAACGCGCTTGAAGTGGCGCCTATTTCAGCGAAAGTTAGGGAAGGGAGATTGAGATGGTTTGGCCACATCCGCAGGAGGCAGGCATCTGCTCCGGTGAGGAGGGTCGAGAGTTTATTGGTTGTCGGGGCGATGAGGAGAGGCAGACCGAGGAGGACGTGGGAGGAACAGTTGAGATTAGATTTGAAGGCCTTAAACCTTTCCGAGACCATGACGGTTGATAGGTGCGCTTGGAGGCGCCAGATCAGAGTTGTGGATTCTTTAGTTGGGAGTGGAGCTGTAGTTGAGAGCCTCATGGTTGGTTTGTCTCGGTTAGCTTTGACCTAGAGCTTTACATTTTTACTTTTATTGTATATTTTATCGTATTGCCTTTTGCGTGTGGTGTATTTTTGACAGGGAGCTTTGCGCGGAGTCAACCTCTCTTCTGTTTGAGCATCGGGCGTGAAGTAGCCAAATTCCTCTTAGGTAAGTCCCATGTGGATTAAGCCATGGGCTCAGGTATGGTATTGAGCTTTTTCGAATCATATGCTGCCATTTGTATTTTTCACGCAATATTTTGCTGTGCACTAAGCTGGGGGTCTTCACGGAAACAGCCTCCCTACCGTAATAAGTAGGGGCATGGCCTGCGTACATCTTACCCTACCCAGACCCTGATCTGAACGGGATATACTGGGTATGTTTGGTTTGGTTTGGTTTTTTCAGCTAACAACCAAACAAGACACTATGTGCTTTTCTTTATGATATTTCTTAAAAGTTTTTCTTTATGTAATTGAGTACTATAATTTGTTTTCTTTCAACATTAGTAGGCATGGCATTTTGACCCGACCCGGTGGGGAACTCGGTCGAACCGTCCCGATCGGGACCGAGGATTCCTGCCAAACCAGTATCGGGCCGGGGCCGGGTATATTCGCTCACATGAAATCGGGGCCGGGGCCGGGATGCCTATCTGTAATATTCGTACCTTTTCATTTTTAGCAGTTTCTATTTTTGGTGTATGTCTATTTTTATCGACTCGCTTGTAACTGTTTCGACATTTTGAATCTACTTTATTCTTGGAGTTTTTCCATTTGGACGAGTTTCGGAGGTGTTTTTACGAAATTCCGTTCTATGTTATGTTTTGTCGTATGCGCGTTCGATTCTCATGAAACTTGTTCGTTTTCATTGTTTCTTGGTTTTCATGAGTTCGTATGGTTGAGTTGTTCGTGTTGGGACCTTCGGTTTGTCATTCCGACGCCGTATTGTGATTTTCGGACACTTGGGCCATTTTTGTAATTTCCTATAAGTTAGGGAATTTCATCTTCGTTGTCGTATTTCGGATTCCCGGGAAGTCGGAATTGTATTTTCTTGTAACGCTTAGGTTCGTCATCGAATGTACTTCGTAACCATATTTTTGGTTCGATAGCAGGTCCGGGTTTCAGAGTCGTTCAAAACCGTTTGGACAGCAGCTGCCCAGAACTGCTGTCCAGTAAGGTGTTACGTCCGTAACACCCCATCTGTTACGGACATAAAATGGCCATTGTTACGGCCGTAACGCATCACTTGTTACGGGCGTAACAGCCCGCTGTTTTAAGAACAGCGGTCAGAGGTCAGAAATGTCATTTCACATTTCTTCTTTCGTTTTCTCCATCGGGCGACATCAGAGGGCGATTTCTACCACCTCGGATCCGTGTGTTCTTCGTTTTCCATCACAGTAGTGTTGTGGGAACATATCATCATCAACGTAATCACCTTCCTCCGTCCGAATTCAAGGTATCTTCGTCTAGAACCCTGACTTGTCGATTTTGGGGGTTTTCCGGGTTTTGCTTGTTAGACTCGAATTGTTCAAGTATGTTGTGATATTCCTTATCGATTGTTATTATTGGGTGATTCCCAATCCGATTTCATCGAGTTTAATCCGCGAATTATCGATTCGGGGAGATTTTGCGTAAACCCTCGCCCGTATCGATTGATCGGTTATTGTCGTAGCTTGTAATCGGGGTTATGGGCGTTTTCCATTCGATTATTGTTGTCCGTTAGGACGGAGATATGTTGATCCTTCGTTTAGGAACCGGCATTTTCCATCCGGATCGTTCGTAGTCGTTATTCATTCCCGATTCTTCGAAGATGTCTCAAAGGCAAGTACTTTACATTTGTTTACGCGTTCTAGTATTTAAATTATGGCTTTTCGTGGTTGTATGGATGGATATGTGTATGTTCACCTAGGTACGGTCCGACGAGGCCTCTAGGGATACATATTGCCGTGAGTGTGCGTATCACGAACTAAGGTTAACCACCCAGGGATATCCGATGGGGCTCTATGGGGTACGGGGGCCGTGAGTCTCGTACCAACGGTTAACATTGAATTGTTTTGTTGGAGAAATATGTTTTGTACTTGTGCACCGTAAATATTTCGGAATATAAATGATTTCTAAAATGATTTTTGGCGCATATTTTCATCTGATTAGAGTGGTAGTTCAAATGGATTGTACTTACACTAGCAGCTGGCGCTAACCCCTTAAATGGGGGAAATACTTTTGTATTTAAGTAGGTCATGGAACCAAACGAGCATGCGAGCCGTACGAGGATGATGGGCAGGCGTGATTCTGTTCAATGGTTACTTATTGGTGTCTTGTTTGGGATTTATTTATTATGTCATTTGGTTAAGTACTCGAGTACTCTTTCTTGAATTTATTAATATTGTGTACCCATTTTGGGGAATGGATTTGATGTCAGATTGAATTGTCAAATTTCTGTCTTTGGTCTGGATGTCGTGGATTGTGAAATTTTCGTTTTATTGATGATGTATGTCTTTGTCGAATGTTATTTTGGTACGTTAGCCTGGTGGATTCCACAGTGTGGGTTCCACGGCGCTGTAATATGCCCTGATCATCTTGGGGGTGTTACAGAATATGGTATCAGAGCTTAGGTTTATGGATACCTAGGCTGTCGGTTATTTGGGTCTAGTTAAGTGTCGTTTTTGAATAGTATCATTGCTACGCCATCATCTCAGCACGCCGGTGCTCATAAGTTTTTCCTAACTTGACTCGTTACGTTGTTCTGTTCTGTTCCTTTCTTGATATCTTGTTGCGTTTTGCGTTTGAACTGTACTTACCCGTTACTTCTTCAGAATACCTGCTGGTAGAGGATGCGGACGCGGACGCGGTAGGGGACGTGGCGCAGCCGGTGGAGCGGCCATGTCCGATAACTCGTGAACTGATTCGGCGATGCCTTCCTTGTCGAACAGTGTTCGACCCAGTTCCGGAGGCCAGCAGGATCAGTATGATAGCTCCGGCAATGCTAATGAGAATATCGGGGTGGCTAATATTTTACAACAAGTAGCGAACCAGAAGACGCTACTAACTCAGGCCGTCTTAGTCGGCCAAGCCAATTACAACCCGGTTCCACCTACTGGATCCGGCAATGATAAGCTACTTCAGGACGTGATTCGTATGCGTCCTCCGCAGTTTGATAGTGCTTCTGACCCTTCCGGTTGGGAGAGTTGGTTATTTGAGATGGAGAAAGTGTTCGAGGGTGCTAACTGCTCTGAGGAGAGAAAGATACCCATCGCTCAGTACTTCCTCGCCAAAGAGGCGGCAACATGGTGGCAAGCGGTGAAACCACGTGACCGGTCAGCCACGTGGGCAGAGTTTTGAGAGCTGATGGAGGACGAATTTTGTCCGTGGACAGTTAAAGAGGGGAGGATCCGTGCCTTCTTTGAGGCTAAGCCCCAGGATGTTCCGATTTCACAGGCAATCAAGGAATACAACCAACAACTTAATTATGTGAGAAACCAGGTCCGAGACGAGTTAGACAAGATCCGCCACTTTGACATGCGGATGAAGCCGAGGATTCGTCATTACATGTCTGGTCTTGGATGCACAACTCTGAAAGATTATCAAAATAAGGCAATGGCTTATGAGATGTCGTTTTCTGCTACAGAAACGGCAACCGAGGGAAAGAAACAAAAGACCTCCGGTCAATTTTCGGGAGGTAAGTCTGGCGGGTATCCGAAGGCTCAGTCTGGTTCGCGAGTCTTCGGGAATCATTCCCCATCATTTGGGCGAGGAAACGGTTCTAAGTCTGCTCATACTGGTTCCGTTTGGGGTCCTACCCGCTTTAACTGTGGTCGTCCCGGCCACATGATGAGTGAGTGTGACAGACCCCCAATTCAGTGTCTTGCTTGCAGTCGGATGGGACACTGTGCTAAGTATTGTACGAATGCAGTTCGGGCACCATTTACTCAGATATCAGCCCCAGCTGCGGGAGAACCGAGAGTGAATCAGGCACTGGCATTCTCTCAGCCACAGCAGAGTTTTGGTAGAGGCCGAGGACGTGGGCAGCCTTCTAGAGGGGGAGCTTCTAGTGTGGGGTCTGTTCCGCCCCGTGTGTATGAGATGAGACGAGCTGGAGATCCCGATGCGACTGTGGCTACAGGTACCGTTCACATCCTTGACCATCATGTTTCCGTGTTATTCGATTCTGGTGCTACGCATTCTTTAATATCTATGGATTGTGTGCATCGTCTGCATGTTGATTGCCTAGTTGCGTGTGAACAATTTGTTGTCAAAACTGCCTAGTGGGGATAGCATCGTGGGGTATCGTGATATTAGAGATTTTTCGGTGAGTATCGCGGGGAGGGATTGGCCTTCTAATCTGATTGCGGTAGATATTAGAGACGAGGATCTGATTCTGGGTGAGGATTGGCTGGACCGTCATGGGGCGATTATGAATTATAGAACGAGAACTGTTTTAATATTAGCCTCTGACGGTACCGAGCATTCTTTTGTGGGGCGTAAGCGGAGTAGCCGGAGATTCCTAATCAGCACTTTGAAATCGGTGAGACTTCTTCAAGGAGGTTGCACGGGTTATTAGTGTTATGCATTGAGATCGGAAGAAGGGGGAGTCGAGCTATCGTCTATTCCGGTAGTGTGTGAGTATCCTGACGTCTTTCCAGACGAGTTGCCGGGTTTGCCGCTAGACCGAGAGGTTGAGTTTACCCTTGATTTAGAGCCTAGTGCAGCACCAATTTCTAAGACACCATACCGTATGGCGCCGGCCGAGATGCTTGAGTTAAAGAAACAGTTGGGAGAGTTGCTAGACATAGGGTATATTCGACCGAGCGCTTCGCCTTGGGGCGCACCGGTCTTGTTTGTGAAGACGAATGATGGGTCACTTCGTCTGTGTATCGACTATCGAGAGTTGAACAAAGTGACTATAAGAAACAAGTATCCGCTCCCGAGGATTGATAACTTGTTTGACCAACTGCAAGGGGCAACCGTGTTATCGAAAATTGATTTGAGATCGGGGTATTATCAGCTTCGAGTGAAGGATTCCGACATTCCAAAGATGGCCTTTCGGACGAGATACGGTCATTACGGGTTTGTGGTTATGCCTTTTGGGCTAACCAACGCCCCAGCCGTGTTCATGCAGCTTATGAACAAAGTCTTTATTGAATACCTCGATAAGTGTGTAGTTGTCTTTATTGACGATATCTTGATTTACTCGAGGAGCGAGGAGGAGCATGCACGTCATTTGCATATTGTGTTGGGAATCTTGAGAACTCAGCATCTTTTTGCGAAGTTTTCAAAGTGTGAGTTTTGGTTGCGAGAGGTTATGTTTCTCGGTCATGTGATCTCATCCGAGGGTGTTCGTGTGGACCCACATAAGATAGAGGCAGCACTGGACTGGGCTCCGCCCAAAAACGTGAAGGAGGTCCGTAGTTTTCTGGGTTTGGCCGGGTATTATCGTAGATTTGTCGAGGGGTTCTCTAAGCTCGCTCGACCGCTGACTCAGTTATTACAGAAGTCAGAGAAGTTTGTGTGGACCGACGAGAGATATAAGAGTTTCGAGGAACTGAAGAAACGGTTGACGACCGCTCCCGTTTTGGCTTTACCGAGTGGTAATGAGGGTTTCTCAGTTTTTAGTGATGCTTCGGTCCAAGGGCTCGGATGTGTACTCATGCAGTATGGGAAGACAATTGCCTATGCTTCCCGTCAGTTGAAATCATACGAGTTGAATTACCCTACGCACGATCTTGAGTTGGCCGCGGTAGTGTTTGCATTGAAGATATGGCGTCACTACTTGTATGGCTCGTCATGTCAGATTTTCACTGATCACAAGAGCCTGGAGTACATTTTTACGCAGAAAGAGCTTAACATGAGACAGCGGAGATGTTTGGAGTTGATTAAGGATTACGACCTCGAGATTCTTTACCATCCGGGCAAGACAAATGTGGTGGCAGATGCCTTGAGCCGGAAATCGGTGTCGCTTCGGGCGCTTGAGTTACTTATGACCCAGCCAGGACTTCAGCGAGAGTTTATGAGGTTGAGCGTTGAGATTATACTACCATAGAGTTCCAGGCAGTTGCGTACTCTTGAGATTTCTTCGTCTCTAATCGACGACATTAAATCGGGATAGTTGGAAGACCTGATGTTTATTCAGCTTCGAGAGAATGTAGGGAAGGGGAAAGCCCCGGGATTCGTGATACATGAGGATGGTGTGTTGAGATTCCGAGGTCGACTGTGTGTTCCGAACGACTTGTAATTGAGGCAGAGTATTATGCGGGAGGCTCATGCGTCACCTTACTCACTCCATCCGGGCTCTTGTAAAATGTATAAAGATTTGAGGAAGAATTTATGGTGGAATGATATGAAGAATGAGGTAGTTGAGTTTGCAGCTAAGTGTTTGACTTGTCAACAAGTCAAATCGAGCATCAGCGGCCAGCCAGATTGTTGAAACCACTTCCTGTCCCGGAATGGAAGTGGGAAGATATCTCGATGGATTTTGTCACGAACTTGTCGAGGACGAAGACCAGAATGAATATGGTGTGGGTGATCGTGGACCGACTGACTAAGTCGGCACATTTTCTGGGCATCAATGATACTTGGGGTCCAGAAAAGTTAGCTCGTATTTTTATCGCACAGATAGTGAGACTTCATGGTACGCCGAAGACTATTATTCCAGATAGAGATGGCCGGTTCGTATCGTATTTCTGGCAGGCGGTACATAAGGCATTGGGGACACAATTGCGTTTGAGTACATCTTTCCATCATCAGACCGATGGGCAGTCCGAGCGTACCAACCAGACGTTCGAGGATATGTTACGCGCGTGTGCGTTAGACTGGAGTAGTGACTGGGAGGAGCATCTGGCCTTGATCGAGTTTACGTATAATAATAGCTGGCACGCGTCGATTAAGATGGCACCGTATGAGGTGCTTTATGGCCGACATTGCCGATCACCGATATGTTGGTATGAGCCGTCCGATCTAGTTGGCACCGAGCCGGATCTTGTGTTAGAGACGAGGGAGAAAGTTAAGTTGATTAGAAAGAGAATGTTGGCAGATCAGAGTCGACAAAAATCTTATGCGGATGTTAGGCGTTGACCTTTGGAGTTTGAGCTGGGAGATCATGTTCTGTTGAGAGTGTCTTCGTTGAAGGGAGTTTTCCATTTTGGGAAAAAGGGGAAGCTCGGCCCGAGGTATATTGGACCTTTCGAGATATTGGAGAGAGTTGGCGAGTTAGCGTATTGTTTGGCCTTGCCTACGTCGTTGAGTCATGTGCATAGTGTATTTCACGTCTCTCAGCTGAGGAAGTATGTTCCGGACCCATCCCATGTTATTGATTTCGGGGACGTGCAGATCGAGAAGGACGTCACGTTCGAGGAGAGGCCCGTTAAAATTTTAGAGCGTCGAGACAAACAATTAAGGCACAAAACCATTCCTTTGGTTAAAGTTCAATGGTCGAGGCACGGAGTAGAAGAGGCAACGTGGGAGTTAGAGGAGGATATGCGTTCGAGGCACCCCGAGCTTTTTGATTCTTAAGTTTCGGGACGAAACTTCTTTTTAGAGGGGGAGAATGTAATATCTGTACCTTTTCATTTTTAGCAGTTTCCATTTTGGTGTATGTCTATTTTTATCGACTCGTTTGTAACCGTTTCGATATTTTTAATCTACTTTATTCTTGGAGTTTTTCCATTTGGACGAGTTTCGGAGGTGTTTTTATGAAATTCCGTTCTGTGTTATATTTTGCCGTATGCGCATTCGATTCTCATGAAACTTGTTCGTTTTCGTTGTTTCTTGGTTTGCATGAGTTCGTATAGTTGATTAGGGTGTTATGGCCGTAACACCCCATCTGTTACGGCCGTAATATGGCCATTGTTACGGCCGTAATGCATCACTTGTTACGGCCGTAACAACCTGCTGTTTTAAGAACAGCGGGCAGAGGTCAGAAACCTCATTTCACATCTCTTCTTTCGTTTTCTCCATCGGGCGACATCAGAAGGCGATTTCTACCACCTCGGATCCATGTGTTCTTCGTTTTCCATCACAGTGGTGTTGTGGGAACATGTCATCATCAACGTAATCACCTTCCTCCGTCCGAATTCAAGGTATCTTCGTCTAGAACCCTAACTTGTCGATTTTGGGGTTTTTCTGGGTTTTGCTTGTTAGACTCGAATTGTTCAAGTATGTTGTGATATTCCTTATCGATTGTTATTATTGGGTGATTCCCAACCCGATTTCATCGAGTTTAATCCGCGAATTATCGATTCGGGGAGATTTTGCATAAACCCTCGCCCGTATCGATTGGTCGGTTATTGTCGTAGCTTGTAATCGGGGTTATGGGCGTTTTCCATTCAATTATTGTTGTCCGTTAGGACTGAGATATGTTGATCCTTCGTTTAGGAACCGTCGTTTTCCATCCGAATCGTTCGTAGTCGTTATTCATTCCCGATTCTTCGAAGATGTCTCAAAGGCATGTACTTTACATTTGTTTACGCGTTCTAGTATTTGAATTATAGCTTTTCGTGGTTGTATGGATGGATATGTGTATGTTCACCTAGGGACGGTCCGACGGGCCCTCTAGAGATATGTATTGCCGTGAGTGTGTGTATGACGAACTATGGTTAACCACCCAGGGATGTCCGATGGGGCTCTGCGGGGTACGTGGCCGTGAGTCTCGTACCAACGGTTAACTTTGAATTGTTTTGTTGGAGAAATGTGTTTTGTGCTTGTGCACCATAAATATTCCGGAATATAAATGATTTCTAAAATGATTTTGGCGCATATGTTCATCTGATTAGAATGGTAGTTCAAATGGATTGTACTTGCACTAGCAGTTGTCGCTAACCCCTTAAATGGGGGAAATACTTTTCTATTTCAGGTACAGGTCAAGGAAGCGAGCGAGCATACGAGCCGTACGAGGATGATGGACATGCGTGATTCAGTTCAGTGGTTACTTATTGGTGTATTGTTTGGGATTTATTTATTATGTCATCTTGTTAAGTACTCGAGTACACTTTCTTGAATTTATTATTGTTATGTACCCGTTTTGGGGAATGGATTTGATGTCAGATTGAATTGTCAAATTTCTGTCTTTGGTCTGGATGTCGTGGATTGTGATATTGTCATTTTGTTGATGATGTATGTCTTTGTCGAATGTCATTTTGGTACGTTAGCCTGGTGGATTCCACAGTGTGGGGTCCACGGCGCTGTAATATGCCCTGATCATCTTGGGGGTGTTACAGACACCAAGAGAAAGGTCGCCGGACCAATTGAGCTGCTCGCGGTCCAGATCGAGCTTGCCCCCGTGCAACCAAAGATCGCTCCCCCTCAAACACCTCTGTATGAGGGGAGATCAGAACCCGATACTCACTTAAGAAAGTTTCGGATCTACATGACCGGATGCGGGGCGTCAGACGCGACGAGATGCCGAATGTTCCCATTAATATTGGGTTACCTTGCCCATAGGTGGTACATCTCTATGCCACCGTGTTCCATCAATTCCTTTGAAAAACTGGCGAGCGGCTTCACGTCGTACTTCGCCGCCAAGGTCGCTCGACCAGAAGGTCCCCACCGCATGATGAAGATCAGGCAGGGGAAAGACGAGTCCGATGCAGATTACATCGACCGAGTGGATGAAGTAGTCCTCACCGGGGAGCCCATAAGCGACGAGCTCTCCCTCTACTCGGCCCTGGGGGGATTCGATGGTCTTTCGCCCATGTTCAGGCACCTTACGAAGGACATTCCCCCAACCTACGCGATCTTCTGCGCCAAGGATGCCGATTTTCTGGCTAGGCAGAGACTGCTCACCCTTCGCCTAGGCGAGGGGGCAACCGGGTAGAGGAAGACGCCGTCTCCCATCCCAAAGACGACGATCTCCAAGTCCAAAAAGGCGGTCGCCAAGCCACTCGGTGATTTCAAGGCCTTCGAGGATGTGGAAGACCGAATCCTCCACAACCTCAATCTATCTCCGGTCCATATTTTCAACACCATCAAGGGGAACGAATGGCTAAGCAAGCCAAGGGCGATAAGGGACAACGGTTATCTGGACCGCAATAAATTTTGTGCCTACCACAAAAGTCCCGGCCACAACACCAGCCAAGGCCGCGACCTCCTCAGACAACTCTGGACATTGTTCGAGGAATGCAAGCTGGACAATTTAATAACCAAGCCGGAGCCATGGGCGGAAAGGACCGGAGGCCGCAATCGGCGACCGAGCGATGACCGTTAACCTCCCAATCCGGTCGCCAGGATCAAGCGCGACGAGCCGGAGGACTCATACGAGTCTGTCCCCCCGATCAACCCCGGCTGCCGGATCTATATGCTCCTATCAACCGGTTTCCACCACGTCAAATGAAAGGCTACTGCCTGAGCAACGCCTCCAAAAATAGGATGACTCGCCCGCCCTCTAAAGTTCGTCATCTAACATGATGGACCTAGGCAAGCGATTGCCTCCCCCAGCACAACGTATACCATCGAGGATCGCCATCTAACATGACGATCTGAGGTAGAAAAGTGCAGCCATGGTTCTGGAGGTCGATGGAACCGACAACCCGTCCATGCAAAGTTTCTTTGGGCAGAGATCGCTCGCCCCTTTGTTTAAATACGAGGCAGGCGTAGATGAAGGACCCTCCAAAACAGATCTGTGGACACGCTCGCTCGCCGTCAAAGGTCCACCATCTAACGTGGTGGACCCGGACAATGCGACGCGTCCCTCCCCCTATCACAACGTATGCCCTCGAAGGTCCGTCATCTAACATGTCGGTCCCAGGCAGAAAAGTGCTAACAAGCCACGGTCGCGGAGTCGATTAATCCGACGGCGCCCCGTGCAAGGACTACTCCAGGCTGAGATCGTCCGCCCCATCGCTACATTGCGAGGCAAAACGTAGTCTACGGATGACCCTCACAATTAAGTGAGTCGCGAGAAGTAGACCATCAGACGGAATGTCGCTCGCGAACAAGACATGGTCGCAGAGGTCGGTTCCATCGAACTCCACGTCTGTGCATGGTTCCTCTAGGCCGAGATGGTCGGCCTTCCTCGAGGAATCTGCAAAAATTGAAGATCGCAAAAACTAAACCAGACATCGCTCGCTAAACGATTTATTTTCGTTTCCTTACTTTCACTAAATAAACAAAAACAAGGGGGAAAGCGGAGCTATACATACGACGATCGGCTTTGTTCAAATATATATACGACGATCGACTTTGGAGCTGTACGTATGACGATCGTTCCTCAAACACCTTTTTATGAGGTCAAGTGCAAAATATTCGGAAAGACGAACATATAAACAAGAAGTCGGGTAAATAATCATTTCTCATTTCATCACTGAAGAGATTTACAAGCACGGTCGCCCGAAGGCAAAATACAACAAAAGCTGTAAAATTACAAGTAAAAAGTAAAAGCAAGGAAAAATTTAGGGATCGGGGTTCGCTCCTTCGCCAGCAGCAGGCTCTGAACCCCCGTCCTCCGGGGCACCCGGGTGAACAAGGCTGTCCGGTGACGGGTACCAGCTCAAGTCGACCCCGTGATCCGCAGAGAGGTCGAGGATCGGCACGAAAAAGGCGGGCTGCAAAGGGTGCTCAAGCACGTAGGCCTCGAAGTTATCAACCAAAGGGCCGACCTCAAGCCCTCCCTTCTTGGCAGCGCGGATTGCGTCAGCATAAACCATGTAATAGGCAAATTCGCTGACGTATTCCACGTTGAGATAGGGATCGGCCTCGGTCGCCTCCAGCTTCTCCCTCAACCCCGCAATCGTTTGGTTCGCGCCCTGGAGCTCGGCAGCCTTGGCAGCCACCTCTCCCTTCGACGACGCCAGCTCGCCGGTCAACCGGTCGACAACCGCCTTCAGTTCAGCTGCCTTCTTCTGCGCGGCCACGTGCGACCTGCGGGCTTCCGTCATCTGATCCCGCATCCAGTCGGTCACCGCCCGGGCCTTTTCAAGCTCGTCACTCGCCCTATTGGCCGCCTCCATGGAACCCTTCTCCATTGCCACGAGCCTGTCGACAATCTCGGCATTTTGTTTTTTAGTAGCCTCGAGGTCCGCCTGAAGACGAGCGGTGGAAGGCCGCTCCTCGTAGTCCTTCACGGCCTGAGCAGCCATCGTCGCCGTCTGAAGGGCTAGAGCGAAAGTCGCTTGCATCGCCTCAGCGGATCGCCGGCACGTGATGGCGTCCAGATCGGTAATCCAGGCCTTCGGAAGGGAAGCGACAGCCCGAGCAACGTAATGAGAGACATCGCAGGCCTTGCAAGGGGCATTTCTCGATAAGAAATTCAGCACCATCGGCGAGCAGTTCGGGACGTAGCGACGGACTCTGCACCAAGAACAAAAGAGTTAGAATATTTCCAACAAGGAAATGTCATAACCCAGCAAAGCAATCAAGCTCACCTTGCGACCTTCTCCGGGTCGCAGCCAAAGAACGACCTCCCAAGAGAGGTCTCAGCGCTGGCAAGCGCCGCGGCTTCCAGGAAGCTCGAGTAGGGCGTGGACCCCTCCACCATTGGAATAACAGAAAGTGGAGGCACGGCGATTGGCGGCGCCACGGTAGGCGCATCAGCAGTAGCAGAGGCCGAGGGCTCTTCCGCCCTCCGCCTCTTGCGATTGAGCCGGAGTCCTTCCTCCTCCCGAGGCTCTTGCTCACCGGCTACCGGCTCCACAAAAGGCCTTGCCTCCGGAATAAGTCGGATCGGCGGCGCAGGAGCTCGACTCGTCTTCTTCCCTTGGCGCAGGTGACTCATGATCCTGGGGTTCGACATAGCAACTTCTGCCGGGGGATCTAGGAAGCGAGGGAAGTGGATTTCTGCAAACAAAGCGATTGACAAAAGTTTGTCACCTTCCTTAATCAAGACGATCATCAAGCAAAGGAAGATCGTGAAAATTCGTACCTGGAACCCTTACGTGGCGAGGAAAACGAAAGAGCCGAGTGGCCAACCAGTAGGTTTCGTTGTTGATCCGGCGAGCGTAGATATGAGAATCTGGAAGACAGCGTCTCTGCTCCCAAACGATCGCAAAATCGAAGGTTAGCTCACCTACCACCGGAACAAGGGCACCTGCAAAAACAAAGCCAAATTAGATCAGTTCAGAATTTATCCGAACAAAGGGAGAGTCAAAACCCTTACTCGGACTCCTCTCCCAGAAGCCGGTGGGGATATATAACTCGTCGGTGGGATTGTCACTCGCGGCCGATTTCCACGCACTGCCGACCCAAAACCACTTCGTCGGATCGCCCCGGACCTTGTTCGGCACCCCAAGAATCACCCGGCCCGAGCGACCTTGAAAGTGTTAGCCGCCAACAGAACCCTTCTGAGTCGTCAGCTTGAAGAGATAGTTCATCTCCAGCGGCGAAGGAAGACGGAACAGCCGGTGACTGCCAAACAGAGTAAAGGTGCAGACGATCTGCAGCCAGGCGTTCGGCGTCAGTTGGAGCGGCGCCACATTCCAAGCGGTCAACAAGTAGGACACGGCGAATGGCAGTGGGAACCACATTCCGGCCCCCATGATCGCCTCAATAACGGCGGCCATACCCTCAGGAGATTGGTCGGCACGTTCATTCTCGGCGGGCACATAAAGGGAAACGTCAGAGGGGACATGGAACTTCGCCCTCCAACGAACCAAATCTCTCCTGGTCTCCGAGCTCTTAATCTGGCCAAGGGACTACGGGGATCGACACGTGGCCCGGAACAGCGTCCGCCTTACGGGTTCATGAGGGTGGGCGACCGAGTACTCGCGGAAGTCAAACTTGGGTTTCGGGCCGGCTAGTTTCTCCATAAGCTCGGCAAAGTCTGAAAAGGCTTTTCCGAACGCGCTGTTTTGCTCCCAGTACGCTTTCACTGCCATCTCCTCTTTGGCCAGCGAACGCTTTCGCTCCGCCTCCGCCGTCCTGGCCGCATCAGCTTCGTTGAAAAGTTCTTCAACCTCCGCGGGTGCAATCCCGGCGCGAATGGCCTCGACGGCCGTCTCCACATAGAATTACTCGGGGATTTCATCCCGGGCGGTCGAAGTCCCGGCGGCGGAGGTGCTACCCGTCTCATACACCGTTGGTTTTCCTCCAGACATCTTCTTAAAAAGAAAAGAAAAAGAGAAGCTTTTTTCTTACCTAAAAAGTATAGTCGAATGGCGCTCGGCAACTCAAATCTTCAGAGGAATCTGGCGTTACTTTCTTCTCAGGCAAAATGCATATGGTTGTAAAACAGAAACCCTAGTCCCTTTTTATAGGCGAGAGCAGGGTCTTCTGGGCAAATAAATAAAGTTTCAAGGGCCGAAGCGCAAAGGTCTGAAAGTCTGCATTTAATGCCGCCCTCGAATCCCACATGCGCGTCGTTTCGAGGGCACGCCAAAGGACAAGTCTGACAAACCGTCGGACTCCCCCAACAGGAAAATGACACGTGCCCTAGTGACGTTTCAAGACCACTTTTACTTCCCGCTCTTTTCAGCGACCGAGTAGGTCGTCCAAATTCAAAATCAAGGTCTGCTCCATAAATAGATGACTCGCTCGTCTAATTCAAGCGATCAACAGTAGAACCACCTCACCCCACGTCTTTAACATCGGAGCGAGCTGGGGGGCAATTGTTGTAAGACGATTAATACGCCTCAACGGCGATCGGCACAAGAGCCGAGCGAAGATTCCAGATCAAGTACCGAGCGATCGGCGTCCAGGGCGATCGTCTCTTGGCACCTAGTGATCGACCTTAGTGCCCGACCAAGGACGACCGCCTTAGGCCACGTGCAAAGCCAAACATCCATCAAAGTCTACGAAGACCGAATCTCGGGATGAAGGCCCACGTGCAGACCCGCAAATGGCGCCGCTGGAAAAGGCTTTTTGACTCCAGCCCATCACCAGCTGTGGGTGACAAGGACAGCCTTTCACCTACCGACAGACCCGCAGAAAGGTCCTAGGTGGGACCTCCAAAGACTGCGACGTGCGGCATGTGTCGTCTTCTCATTGGTTCGCACATCTCTCTGCCAGTAGCAGTTGCAGACTTTAAGGAAACCGATCCACGTGCTGCGACGATCGCCCGTTTAATTTAATGCAGGAAAGACTATCACCCGTTTGGGATTAAGACATCCCAACTACCTCCTCTTCTATAAATAGGAGACTTCCAGCATTTGGAAACACACAGAATTACACAGCGAAAAATATAGAGAACACTTCATCTTTGTAACAAGAACTCACAGAGCACTCAGGAGCTAGATAACTAGGGTCATTACACTTATTGTAATCGTACTCTAACATTAATATTTGTACTCTAAAAGCAGTATTCTTATTAATAATATCTCGCGAGAGCATTCAAGCCCGGGACTAACAACCCCAGCAAATCTTGTGTTATTTTCATTCCATCAGACGTGATCTTGCATTTTGTCTGTTACTCTCCCGTAGCCATATCCAGCAAATCATTCCGAACAATATTTTGGGTAACAACAATACCATAACATAAAATCACGGAAAAATGATACTACGACGAACAATAAAATATCTACGATTATCAAAGTGATTATAAATCACAAAATAAGCATTCCAAATGCTAAATATCGTATATACGATCGCAAGACCTCGCTCTGATACCACTGTTGGGATTTGGTGCCTAAAACGAAGGCCCAGCGGAAGCGATAAAACGAAAATTAATTCGATTGGAATCCCTACGAGGATCAATCGAGCTATGCATATACGAAAATAAAATAAATAAAGGAAGATTCGAAATCATACCCTCGTAGTCTGTTAATTATATGGTGTTCTTCTCTTGAGCTATTCCCCAAGCTACGATCCAAAGTGCTCCAAGCCCTTGTATGATCCAACGCCGAAAATACCGCGTCTCTACTTGTCACGCGCCGGAGAAACGAACAGAACGACGATCACCCAATTAACCTCCAAGATTACGGCTAGAATCGGATGATGAAGCTATCAAATATGAATTTTACACTCTAAGTATATAACTCACAATCTCTCAATCTTTTCTCACAATTTATCTCTAAGATAATTATGTAAGAAAAAGAATGAAGAAAAATGGTGAAGAAGAAGCTGGAGAGCAAATTTCTCTCTCTCTCTCTCTCTCTCTCTCTCTCTCTCTCTCTCTTGTATATGCCATGAGAAGCCTGCACATGACAAGTGATAGTTCTCTTCTTATTATTCTTCAACTCCACGGTTGTGAGGCGATTAATATGCCCTAGCAGCGATCAGCACAAGGGCCGAGCAACCAAAGTCAGCCTCGAATAAACCAAGGCAGACTTACCAGACGAAGATTCCAGATCGAGATCAACTACCGAGCGATCGACGTCCAGGGTGATCGTCTCTTGACACCTAGCGATTGAACCTAGTGCCCGACCAAGGACGACCGTCTTATGCCATGTGTAAAGCCAAACATCCATCAAGTCTACGAAGACCGAATCTCGGGATGAAGGCCCACGTGCAGACCCGCAAACGGCACCACAGGAAAAGACTTTTTGACTCCAGCCCATCACCAGCTGTGGGTGACAGGGACAGCCTCTCACCTACCGACAGACCCGCTGAAAGGTCCTAGGTGGGACCTCCCAAGACTGCGACGTGAGGCACGTGTTGTCTTCTCATTGGTTCGTACATCTGACTGCCAGCAGCAGCTGCGGACTTTAGGGAAATTGACCCACGTGCTGAGACGATCGTCCATTTAATTTAATGCAGGAAATGTGATCGCCCGTTTGGGATTAAGACATCCCAACAACCTCCTCTTCTATAAATAGGAGACCTCCATCATTTGGAAAGCACACAGTTAGACATAGCGAAAAACAGTGAACGGACAGTTGTCTACACGGAATTCTACACAGAATTCTACACATCATTTCATCTTTGTTACAAGAACTCACAGAGCATTAATTCTGGTTCTTCCGGCAATCATCATCACTCAAGAGCTAGATAACTAGGGTCATTACACTCATTGTAATCGTACTCTAACATTAATATTTGTACTCCAAAGCAGTATTTTTATTAATAACATCTCGCGAGAGCATTCAAGCCCGGGACTAACAACCCCGGCAAATCTTGTGTTATTTTCATTCCATCGGACGTGCTCTTGCATTTTGTTTGTTACTCACTCGTATCCATATCCAACAAATCATTCCGAATAATATTTTGGGTAACAACAATTCCAAACTGCGGAACAGATCGAGGAGGCCATGGCCATCCTAAGGGAGCGACGGAGAGCATGCGGCGCGCCCACTACTACCCCATCAGCCATCCGCCGCGCGGGCAAACGAAAGCTCAAGGGGTTATATGTCGCGAAATCGTCAGAAAGCCCCGGGTCGCAAGAAATGGCGCTCGCAAGGCAGGACAGTTCCGTCTTCATCCGCCTAGGAAGAGATCCTTCATGGAAACCTGGGCATTCTGGCCCCAGCCATGAGACGTCGGATTCCGAATTCGTCACCATGAGTTCGGAGTACCCAGATCCCAGAAAGCAGGCCAGCCATCTGGCTCCCGCTCGCCGAAAAATTGAGCTCGGCGGCAGAGACCTCGTCGCCTACAATGGAGCCAGGAGATCAGTACATGACCGCCTCAGCTCCCGCTCCGAGATCCAGACCGCGAGCAGCCAGGCTACGGCGATGGCCGCAATGCAGCGCCAGCTCGACGATATGAAAGCGCTCCTAGAAACTAGGGCAGGCGCCAAGAGAAAGGTCGCCGGACGCGGTCCAGATCGAGCTTGCCCCCATGCAACCAAAGATCGCTCCTCCTCAAACACCTCTATATGAGGGGAGATCGGACCCCGAGACTCACTTAAGAAAGTTCCGGATATACATGACCGGATGCGGGGCATCAGACGCGACGAGATGCCGAATGTTCCCATTAACATTGGGCAATCATGCCCATAGGTGGTACATCTCATTACCACCACGCTCCATCAATTCCTTTGAAAAACTGACGAGCGGCTTCACGTCGTACTTCGCAGCCAAGGTCGCTCGACCAAAAGGTCCCCACCGCATGATGAAGATCAGGCAGTGGAAAGACGAGTCCGATATAGATTACATCAACCGGGTGGATGAAGTAGTCCTCACCGGCGAGCCCATAAGCGATGAGCTCGCCCTCTACTCGGCCCTGGGGGGATTCGATGGTCTTTCGCCCATATTCAGGCACCTCACGAAGGACATCCCCCCAACCTACGCGATCTTCCGCGCCAAGGCTACCAATTTTCTGGCCAGGCATAGGCTGCTCACCCTTCGCCTAGGCGAGGGGGCAACTGGGGAGAGGAAGACGCCGTCTCCCATTCCAAATACGGCGATCGCCAAGTCCAAAAAGGCAGTCGCCAAGCCACCCGGTGATTTCAAGGCCTTCGAGGAAGTGGAAAACCGTCTCCTCCACAACCTCAATCTATCTCCAGCCCATATTTTCAACACCATCAAGTGGCGCGAATGGCTAAGCAAGCCAAGGGCGATAAGGGACAACGGTCTTCTCGACCGCAATAAATTTTGTGCCTACCACAAAAGTCCCGGCCACAACACCAGCCAATGCCGCGACCTCCTGAGACAAGTCTCGAGATTGTTCGAGGAAGGCAAGCTGGACAATTTAGTAACCAAGCCGGAGCCCCGGGCGGAAAGGACCAGGGTCCGCAATCGGCGACCGAGCGATAACCGTTAACCTCCCCATCTGGTCGCCAAGATCGAGCGCGACGAGCCGGAGGACTCATACAAGTCGGTCCCCCGATCAACCCCGGCTGCCGGATCTATATGCTCCTATCAAGAGTTGGAAGCTTCGGAGGTCTTTCCCCAGTTTCCACCATGTCAATCGGAAAGCTACTGCCTGAGCAACGCCTCCAAAAAGAGGATGATTCGCTCGCCCTCTAAAGTTCGTCATCTAACATGATGGACCTAGGCAAGCGATCGCCTCCCCCAGCACAACGTATACCATCGAGGATCTCCATCTAACATGATGATCCGAGGTAGAAAAGTGTAGCCATGGTTCTGGAGGTTGATGGAACCGACAGCCCATCCATGCAAGGTTCCTTTAGCCGAAGGACCCTCCAAAACAGATCTGTGGACACGCTCGCCCGCCCTCAAAGGTCCACCATCTAACGTGGTGGACCCGGACAATGCGACGCGTCCCTCCCCCCGTCACAACGTATGCCCTCGAAGGTCCGTCATCTAACATGTCGGTCCCTGGCAGAAAAGTGCTAATAAGCCACGGTCGCGGAGTCAATTAATCCGACAGTGTCCTTTGCAAGGACTCCTCCAGGCTGAGATCGTTCGCCCCATCGCTACATTGTGAGGCAAAATGTAGCCTACGGAGGACCCTCGTGATTAAGTGAGTCGCGAGAAGTAGACCATCAGACGGAATGTCGCTCGCGCACAAGACATGGTTACGGAGGTCGGTTCCATCAAACTCCACGACTGTGCACAATTCCTCTAGGCCGAGATGGTCGGACTTCCTCGAGGAATCTGCAAAAATTAAAGATCGCAAGAACTAAACCAAGAATAGCTCTCTAAATGATTTATTTTCGTTCCCTTACTTTCACTAAGTAAACAAAAACAAGGGGGAGATCGGAGTTATACATACGACGATCAATGACAGTTCAATGCGAGCAATGTGAATGATTTGGAAAGAAACATACAAACACAAGAAATCGGGCCAATAAACATTTCTCATTTCATCAATGAAGAGATGTACAAGCACGGTCGCCCGAAGGCAAAACACAACAAAAGCTGTAAAATTACAAGTAAAAAATAAAAAGCAGGGAAAAATTCAGGGATCGGGGTTCGCTCCTTCGCTAACAGCAGGCTTTAAACCCCCGTCCTCCGGGGCACCTGGGTGAATAAGGTTGTCTGGCATCGGGTACTAGTTCAAGTCTACCCCATGATCCGCGGAGAGGTCGAGGATCGGCACGAAAAAGGCGGGTTGCAAAGGGTGCTCAAGAACGTAGGCCTTGAAGTTGTCAACCAAAGGGCTGACCTCGAGCCCTCCCTTCTTGGCAGCGCGGATTGCGTCAGCATAAGCCATGTAATAGGCAAATTCGCTGACGTATTCCACGTTGAGATAGGGATCGGCCTCGGTCGTCTCCAGCTTCTCCTCCATCCCCGCGATCGTTTGGTTCTCGCCCTGGAGCTCGGCAGCCTTGGCAGCCACCTCTCCCTTCGACGATGCCAGCTCGTCGGTCAACCGGTCGACAACTGCCTTCAGTTGAGCTGCCTCTTTCTGCGCGGCCGCGTGTGACCTACGGGCTTCCGTCATCTGATCCCGCATCCGGTCGGTCGCCGCCCGGGCCCTTTTGAGCTCGCCGCTCGCCCTCTTGGCTGCCTCCACGGAATCCTTCTCCATTGCCATGATCCTATCGGCGAACTTGGCATTCTGTTTCCGAGCAGCCTCAAGGTCCGCCTGAAGACGAGCAGTGGAGGTTCGCCCCTCACAGTCCTTCACGGCGTGAGCAGTCATCGTCTCCGCCTGAAGAGCTAGGGCGAGTGTCGCCTGCATCGCGTTAGTAGATCGCCGGCGCGCGATCGCATCCAGGTCGGTCGTCCAGGCCTTCGGCAGGGCGGCGACAGCCCGAGTAATGTAATGAGGGACATCGCAGGCCTCGCGAGAGGCATTGCTCGATAAGAAACAAAGCACCATCGGCGAGCAGTTCGGGTCGGAGCGATGGACCCTGCACCAAGAACAAAAGAGTTAGTATATTTCCAACAAGGAAATATCATAACCCAGCAAAGCAACCAATCTCACCTTGCGACCTTCTCCGGGTCACGGCCAAAAAACGTCCTCCCACAAGGAGCCTCAGCGCGGGCAACCGTCGTGGCCTCCAGGAAGCTCGAGGAGGTCGTGGACCCCTCCATCATTGGAATCGCAGAAAGTGGTGGCGCGACGATCAGCGGCGCCACGGTAGGCGCATCAGCAGGAGCAGAGGCCGAGGGCTCCTCCACCCTCCGCCTCTTGCGATTGAGCTGGAGTCCTCCCTCCTCCCGAGGCTCTTGTTCACTGGCGACCGGCTCCACGACAGGCCTTGCCTCTGGGATAGGTCGGATCGGCGCTGCAGGAATCAACTTGTTTTCTTCCCCTGGCACAGGCGACTCATGTTCCCGGGGTTCGACATAGCAACCTCTGCCGGGGGCTCTAGGAAGCGTGGGAAGGGTATATCTGCAAAGAAAGCGATCGACAAAAGTTAGTCACCTTCCTCAAATCAAGAGGATCGTCAAGCAAAGGAAGATCGTGAAAATTCGTACCTGGAACCCTTAAGTGGAGAGGAAAATAAAAGAGACGAGCGGCCAACCAGCAGGTTTCGTTGTTGATCCGGCGAGCGTCGATGTGGGAATCCGGAAGACTGCGTATCCGCTCCCAAACGATCGCAAAATCAAAGGATAGCTCGCCTGCCGCCGGAACAAGGACACCTGCAAAAAGAAAGCCAAATTAGATCAGTTCAGAATTTATCCAAACAAAGGGAGAGTCAAAACCCTTACTCGGACACCTCTCGTGGAAGTCGGTGGGGATATCCAACTCATTGGTGGGATTGTCACTCGCGGCCGACTTTCATGCAGTGCCGACCCAAAACCACTTCGTCAGATCGCCCCGGACCTTATTCGGCACCCCAATAATCACCCGACCCGAGCGACCTTGAATGTAGTAGCTGCCAACAGAACCCTTCTGAGCCGTCAGCTTGAAGAGATAGTTCATCTCCAGCGGCGAAGGAAGACGGAACAGCCGGTGACCGCCAAACAGAGTAAAGGTGTAGACGATCTGCAGCCAGGCGTTCGGCGTCAGTTGGAGCGGCGCCACATTCCAAGCGGTCAACAAGTAGGACACGGCGAATCGCAGTTAGAACCGCAGTCCGGCCCCCATGATCGCCTCATTAACGGCGACCATACCCTCAGGAGGTTGGTCGGCACGTTCATTCTCGGCGGGCACATAAAGGGAAACATCAGAGGGGACATGGAACTCCGCCCTCCGACGAACCAAATCCTTCCTGGTTGCCGATCTTTTAAGCTGGCCAAGGGACCACGGGGAGCGGCACGCGGCCGGCTAGTCTCTCCATAAGTTCGGCAAAGTCTGAAAAGGCTTTGCCGAACGCACTGTTTTGCTCCTAGTACACCTTCACTGCCGCCTCCTCTTTGGCCAGCGAGCGCTTTCGCTCCGCCTCCGCCGACCTGCCCGCATCAGCCTCATTAAAAAGTTCTTCAACTTTCGCGGGTTCAATCCCGGCGCGAATAGCCTCAACGGCGGTCTCCATATGGAGCTCCGCGGGGATTTCATCCCAAGCGGTCGAAATCTCGGCAGAGGAGGTGCTACCCGTCTCGTACGCCGATGGTTGTCTTCCAGACATCTTCAGAAAAAGAAAGGAAGAAGATAAAAGGCTTTTTTCTTACCTAAAAAGTCTAGTCGAACGACGCTCGGCAACTCAAATCTTCAGAGGAATCCGGCATTGCTTTCTTCTCAGGCAAAGTGCAAATGGGTTATAAACCAGAAACCCTAGTCCCTTTTTATAGGCGAGAGCAGGGTCTTCTGGGCAAATAAACAAAGTTTCAAGGACCTAAATGCAAAGGTCTAAAAAGACCCGCATTTAATGCCGCCCTCGAATTCCGCGTGCACATCGTTTCGAGGGCACGCTGAAGGATAGGTCTGACAAACCGTCAAACTCCCCGAACAGGAACGCGACACGTGCCCCAGTGCCGTTTTAAAGTCCGTTTCTACTTCGCGCTCTTTTCAGAGACCGAGTAGGTCGTCCAAATTTCAAAATCAAAGGGATGAGTCGCTCGTCTAATTCAAGCAATCGCCAATAGAACCACCTCACCCCACATCTCCAACATCGGAGCAAGCTGGGGGGCAATTGTTGTGCGGCGATTAATACGCCCCAACGGCGATCAGCACAAGGGCCGAGCGACCAAAATCACAGCCTCGAATAAACCAAGGCAGACTTACCAGATGAAGATTCCAGATCGAGATCAAGTACCGAGCGATCGACGTCCAGGGTGATCATCTCTTGACACCTAGCGATCGACCCTAGTACCCGACCAAGGATGACCGTCTTATGCCACGTGTAAAGCCAAACATCCGTCAAGTCTACGAAAACCGAATCTCGGGATGAAGCCCCACGTGCAGACCCGCAAACGGTGCTGCACGAAAAGGCTTTTTGACTCTAGCCCATCACCAGCTGTGGGTGACAGGGACAGCCTCTCACCTACCGACAGACCCGCCGAAAGGTCCTAGGTGGGACCTCCCAAGACTGTGACGTGAGCATGTATTATCTTCTCATTGGTTCGCACATCTGGCTGCCAGCAGCAGCTGCGGACTTTAAGGAAATCGACCCACATGCTGAGACGATCGCCCATTTAATTTAATGCAGGAAAGGCGATCGCCCGTTTGGGATTAAGACATCCCAACAACCTACTCTTCTATAAATAGGAGACCTCCAGCATTTGGAAAACACATAGTTAGACACAGTGAAAAACAGTGATCGGGCAGTTGTCTACACGGAATTCTACACAGAATTCTACACAGCATTTCATCTTTGTTACAAGAACTCACAGAGCATTAATTCTGGTTCTTTCGGCAATCACCAGCACTCAAGAGCTAGATAACTAGGGTCATTACACTCATTGTAATCGTACTCTAACATTAATATTTGTACTCCAAAGCAGTATTCTTATTAATAACATCTCGCGAGAGCATTCTAGCCCAGGACTAACAACCCTGGCAAATCTTGTGTTATTTTCATTCCATCGGACGTGCTCTTGCATTTTGTTTGATACTCACCCGTAGCCATATCTAGCAAATCATTCCGAATAATATTTAGGGTAACAACATCCACCTAATATAATAAGAGATTCCAAATCTCTTAAGTCTTTGGTTTCCATTAAAAAATTGAGACAAAGACTAAAGGGAAGGTGGGTGGATATGGGGCGGACGAAAAGAAGAAATCGGACGAGTTTGGTTCGTTTCGGACTCCCGTGAGTCCAAACAGATAAACTCCAATTTTGTTCTGATGTATTTATATCAATTAATTAATCCAATTAATTAATCATATCAAATATAAAATAATATAATTAATTTCTCCAAGAAATAATTATATCTATGAATTAAATTAATCACCGAGTAATTTATTTAATTCATTAGGCCGTAAATTAATTTATCCAATAAATCAATTTAGACATCCTAAAGTCCCAATAAATTAGATATCCAATATCTAATATTTATAAAGAGAGAATTAGCTCGATTCATTCCGTCGTCAATCCTATTGTGCGACTCGGTAGGTCCGTCTCAGTCAGCAATGGGAGGAACCAAAGAGTAGTATCACCACTTAGCCAGCCTAGCGGCCTACACCGTACCCCAACTGAGAACGAATGATGGGGATCATTCAAGAACCATTCTGTCGTGAATATTAGTATACGTATAAACCCTTCTTTCAAATGTCCCGATCAAGTTATAGGGTCACGATCAGTCAAACCCTATTTGTACTTGACGCTATGCATGCGTTAATGCAAATCGAGATCATCGAGCTCCCGTGTATCCAATACAACTAGCTCCAATGCTTTGGCCAAAGACTTATGATCTCATCTGCCAATAACCGCATAGGACATATAACCCGCTCACTAACGGGAGAAAGAATTCTATCTTGGTATTCAGTAGGACCTGCTACTTGCCCGTCAAGATGCACGTCGAGGTTGACCCCCGCCTTCCAGTTTACAGGATCGAACTACTCTAATGAAAATCTTGACGTCACAAGCACATCCCTACTAAATCCTCAAGTCGAAGGTTCACGAATACCTATCACAACCTTTCGATTCCGTCATTGACTGTCCCGGAGTGAAATCTGTGTGGCGAATCGAGGGTGAGTCGGCTCGAGTATACTAATCCAGTTAGCATACCTATAACGTGTTCTCCCACTTGTAATGTCCTGAATTTCGACTATGATTGTTTAATGTTATTTTATCCGAGTTATATTGTACAATGTCGAATCTGTAGAGTATGGATAAAATTATTGAAAGACTGAGACATCTGTATTAGTATAATTGTCGTACTTGGTCGACAATTGCATTCGAGGATATAGTATGTTGTGTATATGTATTCGGTATATTGAGACGACAAGCAAGATCAGTGTAAATGGCTAAGTATATTCACATTAGCGCACGCTACGAGGTATACTTAGCGTACGCTAATGCACAAGGATTACGTACGTTAAGAAGGATAGCTAACGTACGTAAGGTGCATACATATTACGTACGTTAAGTGGATAGGCTAACGTACGTTAAGTTCATATCGGGCAGGATCAGGCTATGGCCGACAAGTAGGTCCCGTGGTCGGCAGCTTTCGGCGCGGATGTGGATGGGCGAGTCAACGCTGAGGTTAACGTACGCAACGAGAAGTTTATAACGTACGTTAAATGGAGTTTCACTGTAGCAAGTCAACGTACGTATTACGTACGCTATGAAGGATGTGTTATGTACGTAATCGATTTAACAAAACAGGTCAGTGAGTTCTGGAATGATGTTACGTACGCTATGAGAGATATGTAGCGTACGTAAGGTGCATTACGTACGTTAAAATTGAGAATAAACCTCTTCTGTCTTGGTTATGAGCTTGGAAGCATGGATTAGAAGCTTGGATATGAAGATATCAATGGTTCTTGAAGGGTTGATTGTGTTATTCATGTTCTTGAGGTATGTTAATGAACTCTACATCTTGAATTCGGATTTTGATGATATTATTGGTGAATAATTCATATGAAGATGATTACGGTGTTGTTGTTATGATTCTTGAGGTCATGTGAATTGTATATTGGAAGATACAATGATATACGTCTTCGATTAGGTTATTTGTTATAATCATGATTATGGAATCATGATGTTCATAATGTTCTTGATGTTCTTGTTATATATATATCACATCAAAGAGGGAAATTTGATAATATATATGATGGTTTTTAAGTATAATCATGGAATTGATGATTTAGACCAATGCTATGTTGATTGCAGTGGTGGAATTCGTATGTTCTTGACGAAATACAAATCATGATAACAATTTTGAATCCGGAAAGATTATAGTTAATCTTATAACAAGATTATCAATGGTACTGAACTATTTGGATAGTTCGGATTGTCGATTATGCCGATAGTATTGTTCCACTATGAAATTTACAATTATAAACAAGGAGGAATCGTGTTAATTCGTATGAATTCAAATAGAGTGTGTTATGTAATCCTTGTTATCGATATGAGTTGATCGTTGATACGATTACCGGATTATGCGTATCGTGGTAATGAGTTCATGATTGATTGATTCGGGTTTTTCGGATTTATGTTTAATTGGGATAATTGTGGAACCGTTGGGTTTATTGATCGGTTGTATTAATTGTTAAGTATGATCGTCGAGTTGCGGTTTGTAATGTAGATATGAGTTCGTCTTTGTTGAGTTGGATTAAGTTGGTTTTGTGTATGATCGAGATATCGCTAAACCGTAAGATTGATTGATCGGTGGTGTTGGTTGTTGATCGTTATCGGTTAGTTGTTAATCTATTATTGCAATAGGTTGCGATATTTGACCATTGATAAGAATCGTGCCTTACGGTCAAGTTCGAGGATGCTCGTGGATTGCATTGATCGGGGCCAAGGAACTTACAGACGACGGCAAGGGATTGGTGATGGTTTCATCGGTATCGAGGCAAGTTATTACTTGCTCAGTTATAATGTTTAATGAATGGTTTCAGTTTCATTTCGTTTATAATGCATATAGCAATGATTATTACTGCAAATTCTGGAGATTTGGATTATATGTTGTCTTTCTGATTCTGGGAGTTAAATCATAATGTATATGCTTTATCTCGATTATTGGCATATTCGGGTATTACGTTGCGATAAAGATGAGGATATGAGTATCTATAGTCCATGATACGTTTGGATCGCCGAGCATTGAGGATAATCGTCGGTTATGATTTGACATCGAGATTTCTCCTGAAGGACTCGGGAAAAGTATCTTAGTTTGATTCGGTTTAGTGTTGATGATGTTGATTATGCAGGTTGTCATTCATGTTGCTGAACATGAAGTCGTCCTAGTTGTTTCATCATAGTGTCGTTCATGTTTTTGATTCATATGTTGTTCATGTTGATGAACATATTGAGTTGCATATGTGTATGCATAATTGTATTGTTTATGTTGTGTTGATCCAATGGGATCGTGTGATCTATGTTGAGGGCGCTGGATCAGATGTCCACTATGCGTTGGTCCGAAGGGATCATCATGGGGATATATGCTGAGGGCGCTGGATCGTTGGACATGTTTTTCACCATGCGTTGGTACGACGGGATCATCATGGGGATCTATGCTGAGGGCGCTGGATCATTGGATTACCCAGTGTTGTGTTGATAGAATCATGTGGATTCGCATCATTGATTTTATCATGTGTTTTTGTGCATATGTATATTGTTGGTTACCCATCTCGTGTTGATCTAGTAGGATTATCTTGGGATCTATGCTGAGGGCACTGGATCATGGAATTTCCATTGAGTATACACTGTTGTCATTGTTTTGAGCATATTGACGTTGTCATATGAGTATGCATTTGTAGGTCTTGTGTTATGACCGTGCCCGTATGTTGCATTGATCTGATCTCAGATTAGACTGACATGATTGTCGTGGTATTGTGCATCTCGAGGTATGTTCCGTATTTTCCTTGGTATTGTCTTTGATGGACAATTGGTTTTTGTGTCGAGATGTGATGATGTTACCCGATGGATTTTGGGTTGGACAGAGTTAGTAGATTTCGTAACAGTGAGTTATGATGATGTTTTGAGAACCTTGGGTACTGTGCGAGATGTGAATTTTGGTAAAGTTATGACGATAAGATTACATTGGTCGTATTCTTATTTTGTATTCTCATTGGTATGTAATTATTAATGCGATGTGACGGTTATCATTGTTGGATATTATGACTGACCCCGTCGTGGGCTTTCATTTCAGGTTCTTGGTATATCGAACTTGTAGCGGTCGTGGAGAGATGAGCTTTCCGGAGGATACTGGCTAGGGCATGTTTTTGTGAATTGAGTTCCTGATCAGTTGTTGTATTCCGCTGCTGGAGTATTTTTAATTGTCTGTCTTTTCCGCTGTGTGCGTATTTTTAAATGGATTTTTGATATTTGGTAACTTAGGTTAGTTTGACAACCGTTTACTAAACTATTTTGTCGATACGTGTAAGCGATAGCTTAACGTATGTTTTTAAACTGTTGAGTTCTGACATTTCAGGCCTTGTCCTTTCAAATGATGTTTTACGACGGTTTTGATAAAAAGATTTTATATAGTCTTCAGATGTTTTAAAGATAGTACCTTCGTTGGCCTCTTGGGCATTTGTAAATTTTTGCAAAAATTTCTTTTAGCCTTGTGGGTTCCATTCTAGGGCCCACAACGCTGTAATATTCCCGGTCGGATCTGGGGGTGTTACAGAATATAGTATCGGAGCCAGGTTGAGAAAACCTAGGCAGTCGGGTCGAGTTGGGTCGTGCTTTTGTCGTGTCATTCGAGTTGTCGGTTGACAAGTATTTGAGCTCTGGGTTTTGTTGTTCACTCGGGCTTGTGCGTTATGTGATTTGCCAGTGTTGTACTGGGCTTGTTATAAACTTTTCCAAATAGTATTAACGTGTTTCTTCGGATAGAGATGTATTGTGTTCTCGAGTTGAACTGAGTTTGCAAAACGTGTGTTTTGAAAATATCTGTGTTGAGTATTTTCTAGAGTCGAGACATATGCCAGTATCACAGGGAATCGTCGACTTCACGATCAGTAAGTATTTGGATTCTTGAATTGCATTGAAATTTATTGCTGTTCTAAGTAAATATGCTTTGAGATTCAGCAGAATATTATGTGTTACAGAATATGGTATACGAAAATTGATTTCGTGGTCATACGAAAATTTATGTTTTGAGTTTTGAAATTCTTGAATGAACTTTTGAATATTTGTCTTCTTGATTAAACTATATGATTTCAAACTGTCTTTAAAAATGTGATTGGTATACATACGCATTTAGTGCATAGTGCATATCATGGTGAAGTTATGAGTGTGACTCACGAACTGAATAATACATCAGTATGGTACGATGAAAAGAGATTCAAATTTTAGTATGGTAGTTTGGTTATCCAGAGATGATCGTTTGGTTGATCAGATAAAAGAAATATACTACGTGTTGTAGATTCACGTACAAGTTGTGATTTTAAAAACTTTGGATTTTGTGAAACCGGGGCATATGTGCTATGTGACTCTATCAATGTGGTGGCGGTGTGATTTTGCGATTGTGGTTTTTGAATTTTGAGCTGTACAAATTAGTCGTTCCCACTCCACTGTATGTGAATTGTGTAACGTTTTGAGAATGTTATTCTTTCGTATATCTGTTTCTGTGGTTCTGTGTCGATCGTGTTGGAATTTACCGTGTGAGGGTATTCCCGATTATTGTTGCTCCTTCGTTGGTAATATTGGAGTTTATCATGTTGATGATATTCTCGACTGTGTTTTGACCTTTGGTTGGTCATATTGGAGTTTATCATGTTGATGATATTCTCAGTTGTGTTTTGACCATTGGATTGGTCGTATTGGAGTTTGTCTCGGTTAATTTGTTGGTTGATCATTGTTAATGATCATATAAGTGTTCGAATTTTGTGTCGATGTTTCGGGATTGGTTGTCATTGTTTGGGGCAGTTGTTTCACAGATGTATCGTGTCTTATTCGTTTGATCGGAATTGGGACTTGATCGTGTGATCAGGCAAACAGGATTTGACACGAATAGATTATTTCATCCGAAGATGATATATTTTGTTAAGACTCATGGAATTGTGATTGTATGCATATTGAATCTTTACAGTGGGGTCAATTGCTAGTATCACAGGAGATCGTCGACTTTGCACAATTGTAAGTATGCTATTTTGGTTATTCAGTAATGATGATGATTGATCATTGTCGGGATAGTTTCGGGATATTTTGGTTGAACGGTTTGTTTTTCTTTATGACGGATTGCAAGTTTCAGGACGAAACTTATTTTAAGTGTGGAAGAACGTAATGTCTTGAATTTGTACTATGATTGTTTAATGTTATTTTATCCGAGTTATATTGTACAATGTGGAATCTCTACAGTATGGATAGAATTATTGAAAGACTGAGACATCTGTATTAGTATAATTGTCGTACTTGGTCGACAATTGCATTCGAGGATATAGTATGTTGTGTATACATATTCGGTATATTGAGACGACAAGCAAGATCAGTGTAAATGTCTAAGTATATTCACGTTAACGCACGCTACGATGTATACTTAGCGTACGCTAATGCACAAGGATTACGTATGTTAAGAAGGATAGATAACGTACGTAAGGTGCATACATATTACGTACGTTAAGTGGATAGGCTAACATACGTTAAGTTCATGTCGAGCAGGATCAGGCTATGGCCGACAGGTGGGTCCCATGGTCGGCAGCCTTCGGCGCGGATGAGGACGGGCGATTCAACGCAGAGGTTAACGTACGCTACGAGAAGTGTATAACGTATGTTAAATGGAGTTTCAATGTAGCAAGTCAACATACGTATTACGTACGCTATGAGGGATGTGTTACGTACGTAATCGATTTAACAAAATAGGTCTGTGAGTTATGGAATGATGTTACGTACGCTTTGAGAGACATGTAGCGTACGTAAGGTGCATTACGTACGTTAATATGGATTGATAACGTACGTAATGAGCGATGCAGTTTATAAAATAAAGTTCGTTCTTTCATTTCTTTATGAGAGAAAATTGATATCCTTCCTCCAACTTCGTCCCTCTGCACATGAAAGTGAGAATAAATCTCTTCTATCTTGGTTATGAGCTTGGAAGCATGGATTAGAAGCTTGGATATGAAGATATCAATGGTTCTTGAAGGGTTGATTGTGTTATTCATGTTCTTTAGGTGTTTTAATGAACTCTACATCTTGAATTCGGATTTTGATGATATTGTTGGTGAATAATTCGTATGAAGATGATTACGGTGTTGTTGTTATGATTCTTGAGGTCATGTGAATTGTATATTGGAACATACAATGATATACGTCTTCGATTAGGTTATTTGTTATAATCATGATTATGGAATCATGATGTTCATAATGTTCTTGATGTTCTTGTTATATATATATATATATATATATATCACATCAAAGAGAGAAATTTGATAAGATATATGATGGTTTTTAAGTATAATCATGGAATTGATGATTTAGACCAATGCTATGTTGATTGCAGTGGTGGAATTCGTATGTTCTTGACGAAATATGAATCATGATAACAATTTTGAATCCGGAAAGATTATAGTTAATCTTATAACAAGATTGTCAATGGTATTGAACTATTTAGATAGTTTGGATTGTCGATTATGCTGATAGTATTATTCCACTATAAAATTTACAATTATAAACAAGGAGGAATCGTGTTAATTCGTATGAATTTGGAATATAGTGTGTTATGTAATCCTTGTTATCGAGATGAGTTGATCGTTGATACGATTACCGGATTATGGAAACGTATCGTGGTAATGAGTTCATGATTGATTGATTCGGGTTGTTCGGATTTATGTTTAATTGGGATAATTGTGGAACCGTTGGGTTTATTGATCGGTTGTATTAATTGTTAAGTATGATCGTCGAGTTACGGATTGTATTGTAGATATGAGTTCGTATTTGTTGAATTGGATTATTTGATTTTGTGTATGATTGAGATATCACTAAATCGTATGATTGATTGATCGGTGGTGTTGGTTGTTGATTGTTATCGGATTGTTGTTAATCTATTATTGCAATAAGTTGCGATACTTGACCATTGATAAGAATCGTGCCTTACGGTCAAGTTCGAGGATGCTCGTGGATTGCATTGATCGGGGCCGAGGAACTTACAGACGACGGCAAGGGATTGGTGACGGCTTCATCGGTATCGAGGCAAGTTATTACTTGCTCAGTTATAATGTTTAATGAATGGTTTCAGTTTCATTTCGTTTATAATGCATAAAGCAATGATTATTACTGCAAATTCTGGAGATTTGGATTATATGTTGTCTTTCCGATTTTGGGAGTTAAATCATAATATATATGCTTTATCTCGGTTATTGGCATATTCGGGTATTACGTTGCGATAAAGATGAGGATATGAGTATCTATAGTCCATGGTACGTTTGGATCCCCGAGCATTGAGGATAATTGCCGGTGATGATTTGACATCGAGATTTCTCCTGAAGGACTCGGGACAAGTATCTTAGTTTGATTCGGTTTAGTGTTGATGATGTTGATCATGCAGGTTGTCATTCATGTTGCTGAACATGAAGTCGTCCTAGTTGTTTCATCATAGTGTCGTTCATGTTTTTGATTCATATGTTGTTCATGTTGATGAACATATTGAGTTGCATATGTGTATGCATAATTGTATTGTTTATGTTGTGTTGATACGATGGGATCGTGTGATCTATGCTGAGGGCGCTAGATCGGATGTCCACTATGCGTTGGTCGGAATGGATCATCATGGGATCTATGCTGAGGGCGCTGGATCGTTAGACAGGTTTTCCACCATGCGTTGGTCCGACGGGATCATCATGGGGATCTATGCTGAGGGCGCTGGATCGTTGGATTACTCAGTGTTGTGTTGATGGAATCGTGTGGATTCACATCATTGATTTTATCATGTGTTGTTGTGCATATGTATATTGTTGGTTACCCATCTCGTGTTGATCTAGTAGGATTATCTTGGGATCTATGCTGAGGGCGCTGGATCATGGGATTTCCATTGAGTATACATTGTTTTGAGCATATTGAGATTGTCATATGAGTGTGCATTTGTAGGTCTTGTGTTAGGACCGTGCCCGTATGTTGCATTGATCTGATCTCGGATTAGACTGACATGATTGTCGTGGTATTGTGCATCTCGTGGTATGTTCCATATTTCCCTTGGTATTTGTCTTTGATGGACAATTAGTTTTCGTGTCGAGATGTGATGATGTTACCCGATGGATTTGGGTTGGACAGAGTTAGCATATTTCGTAACAGTGAGTTATGATGATGTTTTGAGAACCTTGGGTACTGTGCGAGATGAGAATTTTGGTAAAGTTATGACGATAAGATTACATTGGTCGTATTTTTATTTTGTATTCTCATTGGTATGTAATTATTAATGCGATGTGATGGTTATCATTGTTGGATATTATGGCTGACCCCGTCGTGGGCTTTCGTTTCAGGTTCTTGGTATATCGAACTTGTAGCGGTCGTGGAGAGATGAGCTTTCCGGAGGATACTGGCTAGGGCATGTTTTTGTGAATTGAGTTCCTGATCAGTTGTTGTATTCCGTTGCTGGAGTATTTTTAATTGTCTGTCTTTTCCGCTTCGTGCGTATTTTTAAATGGCTTTTTGGTATTTGGTAACTTAGGTTACTTTGACAACCATTTACTAAACTATTTTCTCGATACGTGTAAGCGATAGCTTAACATATGTTTTTAAACTATTGAGTTTTGGCATTTCAGGCCTTGTCCTTTCAAACGAGATTTTACGACGGTTTTGATAAACAGATTTTATATAGTCTTCAGATGTTTTAAAGATAGTACCGTCGTTGGCCTCTTGGGCATTTGTAAATTTTTGCGAAAATTTCTTTTAGCCTTGTGGGTTCCATTCCGGGGCCCACGGCGCTGTAATATTCCCGGTCGGATCAGGGGGTGTTACACCACTAACCATTAGTGTTCGACAGGCACTCTCCTTGTCAAAGAACACGTCATACAAGTCTTCACATAAACTTAACGCCCAGTCAAGTTTCATCGACTTGCGAACGTTTAAGTATTTGAGCTATAAACCTTTCTAGTGCTGACCCCCTTATCCAATAAGGAGTGGAACGTTTTGCTCTCAAATACATGGACTAGTTTCTATATATATATTTACGAGTTAGGAATGCCAGTAACTACCAGTAAATAAAGAAACATCCATTGCCTTATATTAATGATTTACATAATAACAAGTACAATGCCCTCACTCAACATCCTCTGAGTGGCATTCGAGGGCATACTCCCAACACTGGACTGTCTGTCTCCAACACGTTAGCGTGCGCTAATACTGAGAGGTAGCGTGCGCTACCTGTACTCAATTAGTGCGCGCTAAAGAGAGTACGTAGCGTGCGCTACTCCTCACACACAGGCCACTACAATGATGACAATGATGATAAACTCGACTCGATCCTCCGACCGAGTTGAAAGGCGAATGATAACTGATATATGATTCAAAATACGCCGAACGGTGAACACATGAATGAATATGAATGATGAATGATTATTAATGAGTGAAAAATTACTGAGTGATAATAATATACTGAATGATAATCAATGAATTTACAACCGGGTATTACATTCGCGTGGACCCATTAGGACATGTAGGGAATTAACCCAGAACTTGCCTGCCACCGGCTGAATATTGACCCCAACTCAAGACCGATCGTACAGAAGCGGGGGAAATTAGGACCTGAGAGGCAAAAGGGGTTATATGAAGAAGTGAAGAAGCTAGTCGACAACAAATTTATCAGGGAAGCCAGATATACGACCTGGGTGGATAACCCGGTCCTGGTTAAGAAGCCGACCGGACTATGGCGGCTCTACATTAACTTCTCTGATCTGAATAAGGCCTGCCCAAAAGATAGCTACTGCCCCACATTGACTACATGGTCGACGCGATGGAGGGACACGAGTTGATGAGTTTTATGGACGCATACCAGATCAGGATGCATCCTACTCATGAAGAGAACACCTCATTCTACTCGGCCCGCAGCCTATACTGCTACCGTATGATGTCTTTCGGACTCAAAAATGCCGGCGCGACCTATCAACATCTGGTAAACAAAATGTTCTGTGTTGTTTTCTATTAAAACTCCCGAGGGTATTTTAGACCATTTTGCAAACCGTTCTCGTTAATTTTGGATGGAAAGTAAATAACACACAGATTCAAGTGGTTCTAGGTAAATCCCTCTACGTCCACCTGTCCTCCACAAAGGAGTAAAACGTTTATTAAAATCACTACGTACACAACCATATGACTTTAACTAAACCTGTCTCTTTATCGTTCACACAGATTGATACAGGGACCACAACTTTGGCCCTTCACACAGATTGGCTTTAGCTCTTTTGACTTGCTCCTTCTCCTACAGATAAAAGCTTCGTCTTTAATGCTATTCTTCCCACACATGCCGGAATACGCAAGGACTTAGTCCACACAAGGATAAGATTGATCTCAACGGTAAAGATGGTAGAATGATTTATAGGTCATATGATGGAGGTTTATATAGATGATATGCTTGTAAAATCTTTTCATTCCGCCGACCATGTAAAAGATTTGAATAAAATGTTTGCGATTTTGCGCGAGTACAAGATGATGTTAAACCCAAAGAAATGTTCGTTCAGGGTAGTCTCAGGAAATTTTCTCGGCTACATGGTAAGCCAAAGAGGAATCGAAGCTAATCCTGATAAAATCCGAGCAGTAATCGAACTTACCCCCCGAATTCGGTCAAGAAGGTTCAAAGCCTCACAGGCCGACTGGCCTCGCTGAGCCGTTTTATCTCTCGATCGACAGACAAGTGTAAATCATTTTTCGAGGCAATAAAAAAGAACAAGGGTTTCCATTGGACTGACCAGTGCTAGGAGGCCCTAGAAGCAATCAAGGAAGTCTTGACTGAATCACCGATCCTACAACATCCGACCCACGAAGAGCCCCTATACGTATACCTTGTTGTATCCAACTCCTCTATTAGTGCCGCCCTCATCCGAGTGGAGGGTTCAATACAACAACCTGTCTATTATGTCAGCCAAGCTCTTCACGACGCTGAGCTCCGATACACCCCCATGGAAAAACTCGTCTATGCTCTTATTATGTCATCCCGTAAACTGAGGCCATACTTCCTTGAACACCAGATTGTCGTCTTAACAAGCTATCCCCTGAAACAAATCTTACACCGACCCGAAGTTTCAGGCCGGATGACCAAATGGGCCGTCGAGCTCGGGCAGTTCGATATAATTTTTGAGCCACAAACGGCCACCAAAGGCCAAGTCCTCGCAGACTTCATCGCGGAATTTACCCCGCCAATCACCCGGGAGGACGGCCGACCTGAGAGATGGTCGCTCTATGTGGACGGATCATCTACCGCTGACCGAGAAGGGGCGAGAGTTGTGCTGGTCAGTCCCGATCAATGGTTATTCTATTCGGCTGTCCGCCTAGGCTTCGTGGCCACTAACAACGAGGCCGAATACGAATCCCTCTTGGCCGAACTAGAGATAGAAACTTACCTCAGCCTCACCCACCTTACCATTTTGTGCGACTCTCAGTTGGTAGTCAACCAAATTAATGGTGAGTATGAGGCTAAAGAACCCAAACTGATTAAATATCTCCACCTGGCCCAAATCGAGTTACAAAGTTTCCAAAATACCATACAAAATATTCCTCGATCAGAGAATGTCCAGGATGGCTCTTTGCAAGACTGGCGTCTAGCGAAGGAGCAGAACGCATGGAGGAAGTCACCATCGGATATCATGCCTCGTCGGCCCTGGAGATGGAAGAAAGCCAAACATCCGAACAGGTGGAACCTCAAGGATGGATGCACCCCATAATTCAGTACCTCCAAAACAGCGTATTACCTGAGGATCGAGCCCAATCTCGAACAATCCGAACTCAATCCGCTCAATTTACCATTCTGGAGGGCATTTTATACAAGCGAGGCTACTCAGTCCCACTACTGAGATGCCTGTCCGAGCCCGAGTCGAACTACGCCCTCAGGGAGGTGCACGAGGGCATATGCGGCAAACACTCAGGAGGCCAAGCGCTCACTTTTAAAATAATTCGTCAAGGATATTACTGGCCAAGTCTAAAAAAGGATGCCATCAAACTCGTTCGAAAATACGTTCGGTGCCAAATCTTCGCCCCCAGATCAGATCACCATCAGAAACTCTCACTTTCGTTTATTGCCTGTGGCCATTCGCTAAGTGGGGAATTGACCTAATTGGCCCCCTCTAAAGGACGGGGAGGAGTGCAATATGCCCCAATCGCAGTCGATTATTTCACAAAATGGGCGGGGGCCGAACCCATGGCATGGATGACCGAGCAGAAAATAGTTGATTTTATCTGGAAGTCCCTCATCTGCCGATTTGGGATTCCTCAGTCCATCGTCTCAGACAATGCCAAACAAGAAATTCCGGGCATTCTATGGTAGCCTCCGCATACGGAACAACTTCTCCACCCCATACTACCTGCAATCCAATGACAAGTCGAGGCGGTCAACAAAATTATAAAACAACACCTCAAGACACACCTCGAATAACTCAAAGGTTCGTGGCCGGAAGAACTTCCTGGAGCCTTATGGACTTACATGACAACGCATCGGTCCGCCACCGGAGAAACACCCTTCTCCTTGGCTTTCGGCACTAATACCATCGTCCCGATCGAGATCGGGGCACCTACCTATCGAGTGACCCATTTCGAAGAACGAGATAACGACTTGGCCCTCCAGGTGAACCTAGACCTTATCGCAGAAAAACGGGCCCAAGCAGAAATGCGAAATGCTATTTATAAAAGAAGGTGCGAGCGATACTACATCTCGAAGGTCCGCCCGAGGGGCTTCCGGGTCGGAGACCTGGTTCTAAAATGAGTATTGGGACCGAATCCCGGACCACTTACACCAAAATGGGAGGGACCATACAAGGTCAGCGAAGTCATCCATAATGGGGCCTACCGACTGGAATACCTGAGCGGCCAAAAATTTACTTATCCACGGAATGTCATGTATTTGAAGAAGTATTATCAATAAAATTACGGTCGACTATCTTTCTTTCTTGGCTCCCCCGACAATAATAAGACCGAGCTCGCCTCGGCAGCATGAATGACCGGCTCCCCCGACACTAACAAGACTGAGCTCGCCTCGGCACTATGAATAACCGGCTCCCCCGGCACTAACAAGACCGAGCTCGCCTCAGCACTATGAATGACTGGCTCCCCCGGCACTAATAAGACGAGCTCGCCTCGGCACTATGGATGACCGGCTCCCCCGGTACTAATAAGACCGAGATTACCTCGGCACTATGAATGACCGGCTCCCCCGGCACTAATAAGACCGAGCTCGTCTCGGCACTATGAATGACCGGCTCCCCCGGCACTAATAAGACCGAGCTCGCCTCGGCACTATGAATGACCGACTCACCCGGCACTAATAAGACCAAACTCTCCTCGGCACTATGAATGACCGGCTCCCCCGGCACTAATAAGACCGAGCTCGCCTCGGCACTTTGAATGACCGACTCCTACGGCACAATAAGACCGAGCTCGCCTCGGCACTTTGAATGACCGGCTCCTTCGGCACCCTAAGACCGAGCTCGCCTCGGCTCTACCGATCCTGGCGAAATCTCTTTCCAGAGAAAGAACAATAGCCGAACCAACCCGACATAAACATAAAGAACGAAGATCCAAACAGGTGTTTACAAATAAAAAAAAATTATTTATTAAGCATTACAACAGCAGGCCAAAAACAAGTCAATATAAAGAGGCACGCACGCCATACCAAAAAAAAAATTACAAACAAAAAAGGGAAAAGGCAAAAGCCCCTAACTAATCTGCTCCTTCGCCTTGACCGGCTGCCTATAACGACTGCCCATCACCTTCGCCTGGGGGGGCATCCGCGCCTCCCGCAGCCTCATCGGCCTCCTCCGGCTCATCTGTAACACCCCCAGATCCGACTGGGAATATTACAGCGTCGTGGGCCCCAGAATGGAACCCACAAGGCTAAAAGAAATTTTCGCAAACATTTACAAATGCCCAAGAGGCCAACGACGGTACTATCTTTAAATCATTTGAAGACTATATAAAATCTGTTTATCAAAACCGTCGTAAAATCTCGTTTGAAAGGACAAGGCCTGAAATGCCAGAACTCAACAATTTAAAAACATACGTTAAGATATCGCTTACACGTACCGACAAAATAGTTTATAAAACGGTTGCCAAAGTAACCTAAGTTACCAGATACCAAAAAGGCCATTTAAAAATACTCACGCAGCGGAAAAGACAAACAATTAAAAATACTCTAGCAACTAATACAAGAATCGATCAGAAACTCAATATACAATTACATGCCCTAGCCAAGATCCTCCGAAGCTCATCTCTCCACGACCGCTACAAGCTCGATATCTCAAGAACCTAAAAAGAAAGCCCACGACGGTCACCATAATATCCAACAATGATAACCGTCACATCGCATTAATAATTACATACCAATGAGAATACAGAATAAGAATACGACCAATGTAATCTTATCGTAGTAACTTTACTTACTCAAATAATTCTCAACGGAATAATCATTATCACGTTTCACATCTCGTACTCGATTAACCAATAAATTCGAACATAATATTTGTACTGTACCTCAAACAATACTCAAGATTCTCAAAACATCATCATAACTCACTGTTATGAAATCTACTAACTCTGTCCAACCCAAATCCGTCAGGTAACATCATCACATCTCGACACGAAAACCAATTGTCTATCAAAGACAAATACCAAGGGAAAATACGGAACATACCTCGAGGTGCACAATACCACGACAATCATATCAGTCTAATCCAAGATCAGATCAATGCAACATACAAGCACGGTCTTAACACAAGACCTACAAATGCATACTCATATGACAACGTCAATATGCTCAACACAATAACAACAGTGTATACTCGATGAAAATCCCATTATCCAGCGCCCTCAGCATAGATCCTGGATGATCCTATTAGATCAACACGAAATGAATAACCAATAATATACATATGCACAACAACACATGATGACATCAATGATGCGAATCCACACGATTCCATCAACACAACACTGTGTAATCCAACGATCCAGCGCCCTCGGCATAGATCCCCATGATGATCCCGTCGGACCAACGCATGGTGGAAAACCTGTCCAACGATCCAGCGCCCTCAGCATAGATCCCATGATGATCCCGTCGGACCAACGCATAGTGGACATCCGATCCAGCGCCCTCAGCATAGATCACACGATCTTACTGGATCAACACAACATAAACAATACAATTATGCATACACATATGCAACTCAATATGTTCATCAACATGAACAACATATGAATCAAAAACATGAATGACACTATGATGAAACAACTAGGACGACTTCATGTTCAGCAACATGAATGACAACCTACATGATCAACATCGTCAACACTAACCCGAATCAAACTAAGATACTTGTCCCGAGTCCTTCAGGAGCAATCTCGATGTCAAATCATCCCCGGAGATTATCCTCAATACTCGGCGATCCAAACGTACCATGGACTATAGATACTCATATCCTCATCTTTATAGCAACGTAACCTTGATACCCGAATATGCCAATAACCGAGATAAAGCATATACATTATGATTTAACTCCCAGAATCGGAAAGACAACATATAATCCGAATCTCCAGAATTTGCTGTAATAATCATTGCTATATGCATTATAAACGAAATGAAACTGAAACCATTCATTAAACATTATAACTGAGCAAGTAATAACTTGCCTCGATACTTATACGACGATGATGAAGCCGCTACCAATCTCATTGTCTTTGTCTACGAGCTCCTCGGCCCTGACCCATGCAATTCACGAACATACTCGAACACGCCCGCAACATACAGTTATAATCACCGATCAATAATCTCAACCTATTGAAGTAATTCGATAAACAACAAGTTCGATAACAATCAACAACTGACATAAGCAACCAATCGATCTCAACGGTTCAATGACACTTCGATCACATACAAAACCAAATAGTATAACCCAAACCGTTACGAACTGATATCCACAATACGAACCAAAATCCGTTAATCGATATTAACGATCAATATAACCGATCAACAACCCAACGATTTCACAATATCTCTATTAGACACAAGTCCGAACAATTCAACTCAAGCAATTATGAATTCATGACCAAAATACGATTACGGATACGAGTATAAAAGAAATCATATTTGGTGATCAATCACAATCTTTTCGGATTCTCAATTGATATCATGATTCGTATTTCATCAAGAACATACGAATTCTACTACTACAATCAACAAACATTCGTCTTCATATCTAAAGATACCGATAATTCAACCTGCGATGGTCTTGCTATGTTAAATTCATCAAGAAGTTTCTCAAGAACACTATGTGATTCGAAATCATGTTCATAGCCAGCAAAACAACCTAATTCGATATATTCTAACATCTAATGTTATACCTGCCATTTTCATAATATAATATTATTATTTATAATAATATTATAATACATTTCATTTTATTTAATTTCATTTAGAGGATCATGAACATTTATTTCGACGTATCACAAGTTCTAAGCCTGAGTCAACTGATCAATGAATTTTGTAGGACATTTAATATTAATTATTAATATTAATATTATATTATTCTTAATGATATCATTATTATTTATAATAATAGTAGCATTACTTACTACTGAGACAATATTAATATTAATAGTTTTAATATTAATAGTTGTAGTATTAATATTATTATATCATTAATAATTGAATAAGCCAATATATTTTAACTATTATTTGTATTTTGATTTTGGCCCAAATATAGTATTATAACCCAAAAAAATTAAATCCAATAATATTAATTCACAGTACAAAATACTATATTAATCCAATATAGTATTCTTCCCCTCAGCCGATCGTTCCCCAACCCCAGCAATTCTGCAATTCTCATCCACTTCTCCAGCAAGCACAATACCTGCTGTTTCTTTTTATGCTGTTCGACTAGTTCCACTGCAAGGACTTCAACAAATTTCTGGAACTTATCGACAATTCATACATCTACAATTACAGTATACACAAATCAACAAACTAACACCGATTTCTAGATTGAAAACATCTCCATAATCAGAAACCCTATTCATCATCCCGAGTCGAATCCGAAACCCTTTGGCCATACACGAACCAGTTCGAATCTAGATCAACGAACCCAGCCGAAAACACAGTTTCTGAACAAATCGCGCCGCTGCTGCAACGCTGTCGGTGATTTTGAACAGTCTGATTCGGAGTTGTTTGTGTGTACCCTCCTTCGATTTGCGTTTTGTGTGTGTGTGTGGTCGACTGCTGTGTGTGAGAGCTTGTTCGTGTGTAAACCGTGTGTGTGTGTTTGTGTTTCTGCAAGTTTTGGAATCCGGCCGAGAGGAAAAATTGTAGAGAGAGAGACAGAGTTGGGGACTGAGAGTGAGAAAGGGGGGGCGACGGGAAGGAGGAGGAAGTGTTTATGTCGGCTGAGGAAGAGAAGAAGGGTATTTATACCCGCGAAAAATTAGGGTTATTCAATTTAGTCCTCACATTTTCCAGCAGCTTTCAATTTAGCCCCAGACAGTTTTAATTAACTTGATTTTAATCCAGTCAGCTTCTCAACTCTTACAATTTGACCCCAGTCAACTTTAAAACTTCAGTTCAATCCTAATTTTGACCAAGACATTAAAATGTTGACTTTCAATTAATATTAATAATTAATCTGAATTTATGTATATATATTTTAATTTCAGTCATTAATAATGTTAACTCTTCGATTAATATTAATAAACAATTGTAATTTATTTTCAGTTATTATATAGTGATAATTGTATCTTTTCGTTTATTATATAAATAATAAATTGTAAGGATTATAATTATTATTATAATTACATGTAGATAATAACAAGGATTTGCGGGCTTAGGACTGTGAGTCGAGCATCTTCATATTCAAGTCAGACATCATCATTTATTCAGGTGGGAATTTTCACTATCACTTTAGTTGCTTTAATTGGATTGCATATATGATGTTCTAATCATGTTTAAAATTATGATGCACGTTATAAATCAGGTTAACATGTATTCGCGTAAGAGGCTATCTTAAGATATATATTGTTGCGGGGACACCGGCGCAACCTCAATATTCACATGCGTGCTCGATTCATGTTATATGTGGTATTGTGTGTATGTTTGATGTTGTTGCGAGGGCACCTGCGCAACCTCAATATTCGTGTTGTGCGTGCTCGATTCATGCTACACGTAATATTGTGAGTATGCATTTACGTTGAGAAAAAATATGATAGATTATTCATGTTACGCTTTCAATGAGATTGTATATTACTGTGATCAGTGTGATTTCCACGAGCTGAAGGAAGCTCACCCACACCATTATTGATCTCACAGGTTGAACCGAGCCAGATGGACGAAGGAGCGAGCCGAGAGGGCAAATGAAAGAGGATTTATTATATGAAGTTTTTTCGTTATGTCTAATGTTTTGAAAGTTATTTGGGGAAACGTTGACTAGAAATTTATAATTTATAATTAATTAATTCTTCCGCCGCAAATTTTTATCTCGTATTTATGACGTATTGTTGCCTTATTTAAAGGTATTTAATTTATGTCAGTGTAGCGACTCGACTTTGTAGGCGAGAATTTTAATATTCTCAAAAGAAAAATAATTTTGTCAAAATTTACCATTTTATTTATTTTCCCCAATAAATACCCCTAGAAAGTCGGGGCGTTACATAGTGGTATCAGAGCGGGTTTTACCTTTCTGTAGACTCGCTAAAATATAAAAGTATCATATGCTCTGAGCTTTGCCACTTCGTCACTCCGTCCAAGGTACCAAATTTCAGTTATTATTCATGCATATGTCATTTCATTTTATTTACATAATTATATATGTATGTACGAATTGTTAGAATGTACAAACCTAGGATGACTCCACGTAAGAAGGTCCCAGCTACATTTGACTCGCATCTTCTGGCATGCAAAGATTGGTGGGACGATCCTGGTTTACTAGAAAATGCACCACACTATGTCATTAATAGGCTGAGCAAGTGGATGCAATCTGGGAAACGAGGTTCCGTCACGCGACAGTTACAGCACCTGATGCAGAAGTTATCCGAAGACTGGAGTTGCTGCATCTTCCGGCTTTAGAAAAAGTCCATCAAGAGATCTCCAGAAGAGCGAGAGTCCGTAGATGATTTCCAGTTCGTAGCTGGACGCTTATTGGATTTGTACGCTCGGGAGGCGATGCCGGCTGCAAATTGAAATGCCGACTCTACGGATGAGGAAGACTCAGAGGAGGATCCCGTAGAGGACCCTGAGGAGGACACCGAAGAAGATCCAGAGGAAGCACCCAAACAGGAGCTAGAACCAGAAGAAGACTTGGATGTGGGGCAAATGGGAGACTCAAATGATGCTGAGATGGCTGATAGTGAGTCCAGTCGCAAAGACGAGGAGATGGTCGTGGAGAAGTACTACCCGAGGGTGTACAAGGCTATGATATAGAGGGAGTTCTTAGACTTGACGCATGTTAGCATAATTGTGGCGGACTACAAGAGAAAATTTAACCACATGTGCTGTTTTACACTACATATGGTTAAGACTGGTGGGATGAAGCCACAGAAGTTTCGTGATGGACTTCGTGACTGGATCCATCACAATCTGCTGGCCATGCGAGGATGTCCTACACCGTGGAAAAGAAAGAGATAGAGCCCCAACCCATGTCGGCATGTTGTCAGTTGCTAATATTCCTGCTATGGTGTTGTTTGATACGGGTGCATCTCATTCATTCATCTCTATGAAGCTTTGTACTATGATTGGATGAAGAAGTAGTAAAGCCCCTAGATCTCTGTTAGTTAGCATGCCTGCAGGGAGAGTAGTGCGTGTAGATTCGATAACTAACCATGTGAATATAGAGATTAACGAACATAGCTTCTTAGCTGACTTGCACATAGTTGAACTCAGTTATTTTGATGTTATTTTGGGTATGGATTGGTTGGACAAACATAGAGCTGTAGTTGAATGCTCCGAAAGGAGGGTAACCTTATGTCCGTCTATTGATGTTAAGACCGTATTCGAGGGAGTAAGGCACAGTAGTACCCCGAAAGTGATTTCAGCCATGAAAGCTGTGAAGATGTTGAAGAAGCGTAGTTGCCAAGGATTACTGATGAATGTGATGGGGAAAACAACTTCGGAGAAGATGGTAGCTGATGTACATATCGTCAAGGAGTATACAGATGTCTTTTCCGAAGACTTGCCCGGAGTTCCGCCGAATCGTCAAGTTAAGTTCTCGATTGATTTGGTGCTAGGAGCGGCACCAATATCGAAAGCTCCCTATAGAATGGCGCCCAAGGAATTACAAGAGCTGAAAGTGCAACTTCAGGAACTGCTCGACTCTGGATTTATCCGACCAAGTGTTTCGCCATGGGGTGCGCCAGTGCTCTTCGTGAAGAAAAAGGATGGAAGTTTGAGGATGTGCATAGACTATCGTGAACTTCATCGACTCACGATAAAGAATAAATATCCACTTCCTAGAATAGATGACCTATTCGATCAACTTGGAGGATCAGGAGTATTCTCGAAAATAGATTTGAGATCCAGATATCACCAACTGAGGATTAAGGATGATGATATCCCGAAGACAGCATTTCGAACTCGATATGGACACTATGAGTTTATAGTGATGCCATTTGATCTGACTAATGCGCCAGCGGTATTCATGGACCTCGTGAACCGTGTATTTCAACCTTATTTGGATAAGTTTGTCATTGTGTTCATAGATGACATACTTGTACATTCAAAGAGCAAGGTTGAACATGATCAGCATCTTAGAACAGTATTGGGAATACTGCGCAAGGAGAAGTTGTATGCAAAGTTCAACAAGTGGGAATTCTGGCTTAACCGAGTTGCATTTTTGGGACATGTGGTCACTTCTAAAGGAACTGAGGTTGACCCGATTAAGGTAGAAGCATTCAATGATTGGAAAGTACCGAGTAATGCAAATGAAGTTCGCAGCTTCTTGGGATTAGCCGGTTATTATCGGAGATTTATCGAGGGACTTTCGAAGATAGCTGCACCAATGACTAGATTGACTAGAAAGGGAGAAGTTTTCTTATGGAATGAGAAATGCGAAAAGAGTTTCCAAGAACATAAACGAAGATTGACCGCAGCACCAGTTTTGACGATTCCTGACCCGGCAAGAGAATTCATCATCTACAGTGATGCATCCAAGCGAGGCTTGGGATGTGTATTGATGCAAGAGGGCAAGGTAGTTGTCTATGCTTCAAGAGAGTTGAAACCGCACGAGCTGAAATACCCTACTCATGATTTGGAATTAGCAGCGGTAGTTCATGCCTTGAAGATTTGGAGACATTACCTTTATGGAGGTAAGTGTGAAATTTATACAGACCACAAAAGTTTGAAATATATTTTCACACAGAAGGAATTGAATATGAGGCAGCGTAGATGGCTAGAGTTGGTCAAAGACTATGATTGTACAATTCATTACCACCCTGGTAAAGCAAACGTAGTTGCTGATGCACTGAGCCGTAAGGCGAGAGGAGACCTAACTTATTTGTTGACCAAAGAGGAAAGCTTGGCCAAGGAATTTGCAAGGAAGAGCCTTGAGATGGCTACACCATCGAATCCAGTTGATTCGTTATTGGCTAGTTTTGTGGTTCAACCAACCTTGAAGAAACAGATCAAAGAAGGTCAATGACAAGATGACTTTTTGGTCAAGGTGAAAGAATGTACTCTTTCAGGTGAGGATAAGGGGTTCAGTGTGTCCGATGATGGCACAATATACTACGAAGGGGAGGATTTATGTGCCCAATGTTGTCAAGTTGAGAGAAACAATATTGAAGGAGGCACATAGTACTCCATATACAGCACATCCTGGGAGTACAAAGATGTACCAAGATCTTAAGGGGACATTTTGGTGGGAAGGTTTGAAAAGAGATGTGGCAGACTTTGTCAGAAAGTGTATAGTTTGTCAACAAGTGAAGGCAGAACACCAATGCCCCTTTGGACTACTTAAATCACTTCATATTCCGGAATGGAAATGGGAACACATTACGATAGACTTTGTGGGTAGGTTTGCCTAAAACGGAAAGAGAAAACCACGCTATTTGGGTTGTTGTGGACCGACTCACAAAGTCCGCTCATTTTATCCCATTTAAGATGAACTTTCGAATGGATCAGTATGCTCAGCTTTACATCCGTGAGATTATTAAATTGCATGGAGTGCTAGTCTCTATAGTATCCGACAAGGATACTCGTTTCACATCGCGTTTTTGGGAGAGTTTGCAAGAAGCCTTGGGAACGCAGTTGAATTTTAGCACGGCCTATCATCCTCAGACTGATGGTCAGTCTGAGATGACCATTCAGATCCTTGAGGATATGTTGCGAGCATGTGCGTTAGACATGGGCAATAATTGGGAACGACTGTTGCCTTTGGTGGAAATTGCTTACAACAATAGTTATCAGTCGCCGATCGGTATGGCGCCCTATGAAGCCTTATATGGTAGGAAGTGTCGATCACCACTATATTGAGATGAAGTAGGTGAAAGGAGAATTTTGGGTCCCGAGATGATTGAACAGACAGTAGGTGTAGTGGATAAGATTCGTGAGAGGGTCAAGATAGCACAGTATAGTCAGAAGTCATACGCCGACAAGCATAGGAGGGATCTCGAATTCTGTGTTGGCGACAAGGTATTCCTGAAGGTATCTCCTACAAAGGGAATTGTTCATTTTGGTCCAATGAGCAAGTTGAGACCGAGATACATTGGACCGTTCGAAATTCTTGAAAGAATTGGAGAATTAGCTTGTCGCTTGGCTTTACCCCCAGAACTTTCGGCTGTGCACAATGTTTTCCACGTATCGTTGTTGAGGAAGTACGTGCACGATCCCAGCCACGTCATTAACTATACCGCCATGGAGATGAACAAAGATCTTACTTTTGAAGAACAACCCAAAGTGATTCTCGACCGATCAGTCCGGCAGTTGAGGAATAAAGAGAAGGTGTTTGTCAAAATCTAATGGCATAACCACAGTAAAGATGAGGCTACTTGAGAACGTGAAAAAGAACTTCAAGCTCGCTATCGGAATTTCTTCAATTGAGGTATGTCATTTATTTTCGAGGGGGAAATTTTCTCTAAGAGAGGTAGGATGTAATACCCACCATTTTCATAATATAATATTATTATTTATAATAATATTATATTGCATTTCATTTTATTTAATTTCATTTAGAGAATCATGAACATTTATTTCGACGTATCACAAGTTCTAAGCCCAAGTCAACTGATCAATGAATTTTGTAGGACGTTTAATATTAATTATTAATATTAATATTATATTATTATTAATGATACTATTATTATTTATAATAATAGTAGCATTACTTACTACTAAGACAATATTAATATTAATAGTTTTAATATTAATAGTTGTAGTATTAATATTATTATATCATTAATAATTGAATAGGCTAATAGATTTTAACTATTATTTGTATTTTGATTTTGGCCCAAATATAGTATTATAACCCAAAACAATTAAGTCCAATAATATTAATTCACAGTACAAAATACTACAATACAGAATGCAACTCTTTCCCTCAGCCGATCGTTCCCCAACCCCAGCATTTCTGCAATTCTCATCCACTTCTCCAGCAAGCACAATACCTGCTGTTTCTTTTTATGTTGTTCGACTAGTTCCACTGCAAGGACTTCAACAAATTTCCGGAACTTATCGACTCATCAAGCAAGATAAAATCCTAATTCATCTTTTATTTTCTACAAATTCAAACATAGTAGACACCGACAATTCATACATCTACAATTACAGTATACACAAATCAACAAACTAACACCGATTTCTAGATTGAAAATATCTCCATAATCAGAAACCCTATTCATCAGCCCGAGTCGAATCCAAAACCCTTCGGCCATACACGAACCAGTTCGAATCTAGTTCAACGAACCCAGCCGAAAGCACAGTTTCTGAACAAACCCGAAGTCTTTTTCCGCAGCCGACCGGAACCCGAATCCGGAGATCTCCTTTCAAACCCGTCACCTGAAATCAAAAAAAAAAAAACGAAGAACTGCAAGAAAACCGAACCCATCTCAGAAACTCCAAATCCGGGCCGAGCCCGAATCCAAACTCAGATTTTCCAACCCGTAATCGAAATCAAATTCTAGAACCAGAAGTCTGAATTAGACTGGAAACCGACCAGGTGAACCTTACCCACTTTTTTCGTCGAAACCGCCGCATGCTGTAATGGGCCACCGTGACACCTGAGCCGGAACTTCTGTCGCGCCGCTGCTGCAACGTTGTCGGTGATTGTGAATAGTCTGATTCGGAGTTGTTTGTGTGTACCCTCCTTCGATTTGCGTTTTGTGTGTGTGTGGTCGACTGCTGTGTGTGAGAGCTTGTACGTGTGTAAACTGTGTGTGTGTGTGTTTGTGTTTCTGCAAGTTTTGGAATCCGTCCGAGAGGAAAAATTGTAGAGAGATAGTTGGGGACCGAGAGTGAGAAAGGGGGTAGGAGGAAAGTGTTTATGTCGGCTGAGGAAGAGAAGAAGGGTATTTATAACCGCGAAAAATTAGGGTTATTTAATTTAGTCCTCATATTTTCCAGCAGCTTTCAATTTAGCCCCATACAGTTTTAATTAACTCGATTTTAATCTAGTCACCTTCTCAACTCTTACAATTTGACCCCAGTCAACTTTAAAACTTCAATTAAATCCTAATTTTGACCAAGACATTAAAATGTTGACTTTCAATTAATATTAATAATTAATCTGAATTTACGCATATATATTTTAATTTCAGTCATTAATAATGTTAACTCTTCGCTTAATATTAATAAGCAATTGTAATTTATTTTCAGTTATTATGTAGTGATAATTGTACCTTTTCGTTTATTATATAACTAATAAATTGTAAGGATTATAATTATTATTATAATTACATATAGATAATAACAAGGATTTGCGGGCTTAGGACTGTGAGTCGAGCATCTTCATATTTAAGTCAAACATCATCATTTATTCAGGTGAGAATTTGTACTATCACTTTAATTGCTTTAATTGGATTGTATATATGATGTTCTATTCATGTTTAAAATTATGATGCACGTTGTAAATCAGGCTAACATGTATTCGTGTAAGAGGCTATCTTAAGATATATGTTGTTGCAGGGATACCTGCGCAACCTCAATATTCACATGCGTGCTCGATTCATGTTATATATGGTATAGTGTGTATGTTTGATGTTGTTGCGGGGGCACCTGCGCAACCTCAATATTCGTGTTGTGCGTGCTCGATTCATGCTACACGTAATATTGTGAGTATGCATTTACGTTGAGAAAAAATATGATAGATTATTCATGTTATGCTTTCCACGAGATTGTATATTACTGTGATCAGTGTGATTTCCATGAGCTGAAGGAAGCTCACCCCCACCTTTATTGATCCCGCAGGTTGAACCGAGCCGGATGGACGAAAGAGCGAACCGAGAGGGCATATGAAAGAGGATTTATTATATGAAGTTTTTCGTTATGTCTAATGTTTTGAAACTTATTTGGGGAAACATTGACTAGAAATTTATAATTTATAATGTATTTTTCCGCCGCAAATTTTTATCTCGTATTTATGATGCATTGTTGCCTTATTTAAAGGTATTTAATTTATGTCAGTGTAGCGACTCGACTTTGTAGGTGAGAATTTTAATATTCTCAAAAGAAAAATATTTTTGTCAAAATTTACATTTTTATTTATTTTCCCCAATATATACCCCTAGAAAGTCGGAGCGTTACATCTAAACAATCCCCATTCATAATTCAAGGTGTAGATTATCATATTCTCCAATATATGATCATCCTCACATCAAGAATCGAAACAATTCTACCAAGAACACCAAGAACACTATGATTCTATAATCATAACCAACATAATCAAGACATAAACCATCATATCCTTCAACATATAGTTCATATAACCTCAAGAACTGTAACAACAACATCATAATCATCTTCATACGAATCATTCATCACCAACAACATCAAAATCCGTATTGAAAGAGAAGATTATCCAACATACCTCTTAGAAGATGAAATACACAAGCAAATACTTGAAGAATCATTAATATCCCCGTATCCAAGCTTCAATCCCATGTTTCAAAGCTCACAATCGACTTAGGAGAGCTAAAACTCCCTCTCTCAGTGTTTGGAGTCGAAGAACGAAGTGAAATATTGGAGAGAAATGAAAGACGGCGGGCATTCACTTATAAAACATTCCAGTTCGTTACGTACGTAACATGCCCATGTTAACGTACGTAACCACCATTCACGTACGCTATCTGACTTTGGTAGCGTACGTAACGACAGTCCAGAGTTAAATGACTCATTTCGTTCGCATCCTTACGTACGTAACACATTCTCCATAACGTACGTAATACGTACGTTGACTTGCTACAGTAGAAGCTCATATTACGTACGTAATACACCCTGTATAGCGTACGTAATACGTAGTTGACTTGCCCATGCACGTTCTCCGCCTAAAACTACCGACACAGGGACCCACCTGCCGACCATATGTCTGATTCCTCTTGTTACGTACGTAATGCCTTAGCCTTAACGTACGTAACACTAGCAACTTAGCGTACATAAGTCCTTAAACTTAGCGTACGTTAAGGGCTCTATACTTAGCCAAATCCAACTGTTCCTGTCCGTCTCGACATATTGGATATGTATACACACATACTGAATACATATATTCAATTCAATAATATTCTCATATGATATACCTAATATCAAAAGCACGATAACCTGATACACGATACCCTCAAACGTAATTGTCGACCAACTACGACAATTATACCAATACAACCGCCTCAGTTCCGAATTTATTTTATCCATACTGTACACATTCCACGCTTTACAACATAACTCGGATAAAATAACATTAAATAACAGTAGTATAATTTCGGATATTACATACTACACCACTTAAAATAAGTTTCGTCCTCGAAACTTGTAATTCGTCATAAGAAAACAAACAAACCGTTCAACCAAAATATTCCGAAACCATCACAACAACGATCAATCATCATCATTAACGAGTAACCAAAACAGTACACTTACAAATGCGTAAAGTCGACGATCCCCTGAGATACTAGCGAATGACTATACTGTAAAGCCTCAATACGCTTACAGTCACAATTCCATGAGTCTCAACAAAATATATCATCTTCGGATGAAATAATCTATCCATGTCAGACCTTGTCTGCCTGATTATACAATCAAGTCCCAATCTGCTAAAAACGAATAATGCACGATACATCTGTGAAACAACTACCCGAAACAATGCCACAAATCCTGAAACATCGACATGAAATTTCGAATGCTCATACGATCACAAACAATGATTGACCAATAATTTAACCGAGAATATCATCGACATGATGAACTCTAATACGAGCAATCCGAAGGTCAACACGCAGTTGAGAATATCATCAACATGATAAACTCCAATATGATCAACTAGAGGTCAAAACACAATCGAGAATATCATCAATATGATAAACTCCAATATGACCAACCCAGAACCACAGAAATCGATATACGAACGAATAAAGTTCTCAAAACGACATACCAATCACATACAGTGGATCTCAATAAACATATCCTATTGGTGAACATACCCCTCGGCATACGGACAATCAATCGCAAATCGACGAACATACAAAATCATACATGGAGTGGGAACGACCACTCAATATCCAAAACAACCAGTATGGGGTCACCATCTCCGAACCTACACTTACAAAGAAATCATTCAAAAATCACTATGATAAAATCGTACTACTACCATACCCATGGAATCACATAGCACATATGTCTCGATTTCACGAAATCCAAACTTCCAAAATTACATCCTGTGCATGGATCTAGAATACGCAACATATTTCTCTTATCTGATCAACCGATCTTCCCTAGATAATCAAACTACCATATTAAAATTCGAATCTATTTTCCTCGTACCATCGATATGATATCCAGTTTGTGAGTTACACTCATAACTTCACCATGATATGCACTATGCACTAAATGCGTATGTATATCAATCACATTTTCAAAACCAGTTTGAAATCATATAGTCTCGTCAAAAGACAAATTTTCGAAAGTTCTTTCAAGAGTTTGAAAACTCAAAACATAAATTTTCGTAAGACCAGTCAATCAATTTTCGAACAATTAAATCGGTTTGCTTACGTCAAGTATTCAATAACAGTGTCCTTCGAATCCACACGATTTCGAAGTTTTAAAATGAAAACTATGCAAATTATTGACCACATCCATACTCCTGTATACCAGTCCGGCTCGTCACAAATTCCACTGACATTCCATCGGAATACTACACGATATAGTTCCAAAACCTGAATATATAGACCCCGATAAAAACTCCTTTTCCACACATGACCCGTAACGTCAACCATTAACCCATCTTGAGTCACCTCAACCATGCTATGACAAAACATGGAATAATCAACAAATCAAACACGGCAAAAAGACTTCCCGAGAAGTTTCATTTGAACAAGTAAACCAAAACCTTGAAAGGTCGTAATATAATGCATAAACGATTAGTAAAGTGTTTTACAAATCTCGGGAGTTTTAGAAAATAGAAAAGCTTTCTTTTGAAACATTTGGGTCTCAGCCCGTATCTTGTTCCGCATTACAAGAAGTTTTAAAAAAAAATAGAAAACCCTTTTTCGGACCCCAAGTCCTGAGTTGTAAAACTATTTTAAAATCAATTGGGTCTCGGCCCAAAATCATTTTTCGTAAAATATCCGTGAAACGTTCATTTTGAAAAGTATCATTTTCAAATGCTCGAAAACAGTTCCATATATCACAAAATGAACTAACATGACTACATGTTCTTCTCAACCATGCACAACATTTCTCCCAAATGCACAATTCCGTTCCAAAATCTAACCAACATACTGATTTCCAAAATCATAGCGTCTCAAGATTATCGATCATGTCCCAACTCTGTCATCTCATACTGTAATGCATAATATTCTGTTGAATCTCAAAGCATATCAACTTAGAACGGCAATAAATCTCAATGCAATTCAAAAATCCAAATACTTACAGATCGTGAAACCGATGATTCTCCGTGATACTCGCACATGTCTCAACTCTAGAAAATACATGACACAGATATTTTCAAGACACACATTTTTGCAAACTCAGTTCAACTCCAGAACACAACACATTTCTATCCGAAGAAAGACGTTAATACTATTTGGAAAAGTTTATAACAAGCCCAGTACTACACTGGCAAATCACATAATGCACAAGTCCGAGTGAACAACAAAATCTAGGGCTCAAACACTTGTCAACCGACAACTCGAATGACACGACAAAAGCATGACCCAACTCGACCGACTGCCTAGGTTTTCTCAACCTAAGCTCCGATACCATATTCTGTAACACCCCCAGATCCGATCGGGAATATTACAGCGCCGTGGGCCCCAGAATAGAACCCACAAGGCTAAAAGAAATTTTCCCAAACATTTACAAATGCCCAAGAGGCCAACGACAGTACTATCTTTAAAACATTTGAAGACTATATAAAATCTGTTTATCAAAACCGTCGTAAAATCTCGTTTGAAAGGACAAGGCCTGAAATGCCAGAACTCAACAATTTAAAAACATACGTTAAGCTATCGCTTACACCTACCGACAAAATAGTTTATAAAACGGTTGCCAAAGTAACCTAAGTTACCAGATACCAAAAAAACCATTTAAAAATACTCACGCAGCGGAAAAGACAAACAATTAAAAATACTCTAGCAACGGAATACAGCAACTGATCAGGAAACTCAATATACAATTACATGCCCTAGCCAGTATCCTCCGGGAAGCTCATCTCTCCACGACCGCTACAAGCTCGATATCTCAAGAACCTAAAAAGAAAGCCCACGACGGGGTCAGCCATAATATCCAACAATGATAACCGTCACATCGCATTAATAATTACATACCAATGAGAATACAGAATAAGAATACGACCAATGTAATCTTATCGTAGTAACTTTACTTACTCAAATAATTCTCAACAGAATAATCATTATCACGTTTCACATCTCGTACTCGATTAACCAATAAATTCGAACATAATATTTGTACTGTACCTCAAACAATACTCAAGATTCTCAAAACATCATCATAACTCACTGTTATGAAATCTACTAACTCTGTCCAACCCAAATCCGTCAGGTAACATCATCACATCTCGACACGAAAACCAATTGTCTATCAAAGACAAATACCAAGGGAAAATACGGAACATACCTCGAGGTGCACAATACCACGACAATCATATCAGTCTAATCCAAGATCAGATCAATGCAACATACAAGCACGGTCTTAACACAAGACCTACAAATGCATACTCATATGACAACGTCAATATGCTCAACACAATAACAACAGTGTATACTCGATGAAAATCCCATGATCCAGCGCCCTCAGCATAGATCCTGGATGATCCTATTAGATCAACACGAAATGAATAACCAATAATATACATATGCACAACAACACATGATGAAATCAATGATGCGAATCCACACGATTCCATCAACACAACACTGTGTAATCCAACGATCCAGCGCCCTCAGCAGAGATTCCCATGATGATCCCGTCGGACCAACGCATGGTGGAAAACCTGTCCAACGATCCAGCGCCCTCAGCATAGATCCCATGATGATCCCGTCGGACCAACGCATAGTGGACATCCGATCCAGCGCCCTCAGCATAGATCACACGATCTTACTGGATCAACACAACATAAACAATATAATTATGCATACACATATGCAACTCAATATGTTCATCAACATGAACAACATATGAATCAAAAACATGAATGACACTATGATGAAACAACTAGGACGACTTCATGTTCAGCAACATGAATGACAACCTACATGATCAACATCGTCAACACTAACCCGAATCAAACTAAGATACTTGTCCCGAGTCCTTCAGGACCAATCTCGATGTCAAATCATCCCCGGAGATTATCCTCAATACTCGGCGATCCAAACGTACCATGGACTATAGATACTCATATCCTCATCTTTATAGCAACGTAACCTTGATACCCGAATATGCCAATAACCGAGATAAAGCATATACATTATGATTTAACTCCCAGAATCGGAAAGACAACATATAATCCGAATCTCCAGAATTTGTTGTAATAATCATTGCTATATGCATTATAAACGAAATGAAACTGAAACCATTCATTAAACATTATAACTGAGCAAGTAATAACTTGCCTCGATACTTATACGACGATGATGAAGCCGCTACCAATCTCATTGTCTTTGTCTACGAGCTCCTCGGCCCTGACCCATGCAATTCACGAACATACTCGAACACGCCCGCAACATACAGTTATAATCACCGATCAATAATCTCAACCTATTGAAGTAATTCGATAAACAACAAGTTCGATAACAATCAATAACTGACATAAGCAACCAATCGATCTCAACGGTTCAATGGCACTTCGATCACATACAAAACCAAATAGTATAACCCAAACCGTTACGAACTGATATCCACAATACGAACCAAAATCCGCTAATCGATATTAACGATCAATATAACCGATCAACAAACCCAACGATTTCACAATATCTCTATTAGACACAAGTCCGAACAATTCAACTCAAGCAATTATGAATTCATGACCAAAATACGATTACGGATACGAGTATAAAAGAAATCATATTTGGTGATCAATCACAATCTTTTCGGATTCTCAATTGATATCATGATTCGTATTTCATCAAGAACATACGAATTCTACTACTACAATCAAAAAACATTCGTCTTCATATCTAAAGATACCGATAATTCAACCTACGATGGTCTTGCTATGTTAAATTCATCAAGAAGTTCCTCAAGAACACTATGTGATTCGAAATCATGTTCATAGCCAGCAAAACAACCTAATTCGATATATTCTAACATCTAAACAATCCTCATTCCTAATTCAAGGTGTAGATTATCATATTCTCCGATATATGATCCTCCTCACATCAAGAATCAAAATAATTCTACCAAGAACACCAAGAACACTATGATTCTATAATCATAACCAACATAATCAAGACATAAACCATCATATCCTTAAACATATAGTTCATATAACCTCAAGAACCGTAACAACAACATCATAATCATCTTCATACGAATCATTCATCATCAACAACATCAAAATCCGGATTAAAAGAGAGGATTATCCAACATACCTCTTAGAAGATGAAATACACAAGCAAATACTCGAAGAATCATTAATATCCCCTTATCCAATCAAGCTTCAATCCCATGTTTCCAATCTCACAATCGACTTAGGAGAGCTAAAACTCCCTCTCTCAGTGTTTGGAGTCGAAGAACGATGTGAAATAATGAAGAGAAATGAAAGATGGGCATTCACTTATAAAACATTCCAGTTCGTTACGTACGTAACATGCCCATGTTAACGTACGTAACCACCATTTACGTACGCTTATCTGACTTTGGTAGCGTACGTAACGACAGTCCAGAGTTAACTGACTCATTTCGTTCACATCTTTAGGTACGTAACACATTCTCCATAACGTACGTAATACGTACATTGACTTGCTCAGTAGAAGCTCATATTACGTACGTAATACACCCTGTATAGCGTACATAATACATAATTGACTTGCCTATGCACGTTCTCCGCCGAAAGCTACCGACACAGGGCCCCACCTGCCGACCATATGTCCGATTCCTCTTGTTACGTACGTAATGCCTTAGCCTTAACATACGTAACACTAGCAACTTAGCGTACGTAAGTCCTTAAGCTTAGCATACGTTAAGGGCTCTATACTTAGCCAAATCCAACTGTTCCTGTCCGTCTCGACATATTGGATACGTATACACACATACTGAATACATATATTCAATCCAATAAGATTCTCATATGATATACCCAATATCAAAAGCACGATAACCTGATACACGATACCCTCAAACGTAATTGTCGACCAACTACGACAATTATACCAATACAGCTGTCTCAGTTCCGAATTTATTTTATCCATACTGTACAGGTTCAACACTGTACAACATAATTCGGATAAAATAATATTAAATAACAGTAGTAGAAATTACGGGTATTACATCATCGGCGTCCATCGGCTCCACCTGCAAGTCGGACGCCCGGCCCATGATGTAGGTGCGAACTTTCTCAACCGACCTCCCTCGTTCATCAGATCTAACATCTCATAACAGGTGGAGATGTAGTTCAGGTTGAGCAGCTCCTCGTACTCGGCCATCTTCTTGAAAGTAGCCGCCCCGACAGCCAAACCTTTGGCATAGCCCGTAGCCTCGCAGGTATCAACCCGATTGGTCATGCGCTCGATCCGGGCATTTGTCTCCCTCAGATAAGCCTCGTGTTCAGTCCGGATCTCTTCACACCGCTTGTGCATGGACTCGGCCGCCTCAGTCATTTCTCGAGCCTTCTCCCTCCAGGTGCCAGCCTCGCTGGCTCGGTTGGCCAAAGCTGCCATATCATCCTTCAAAGCCGATATTTCGTCCTCCATGGACCGAACCAGAGATGGGCAGACATGATGCTCCTCCCAAAGAGTTTGAAGCTTGGCCACCACCTGTTTGTGCTTCTCGGCCAAGGCCTGGAATTCCCCATCAGCCTTCACATATTGTCCCAAAGCACGACCGACCTGAGGATTCCCGAACTGGATCTGCTCGGCAAGATCCATGTCGTTTGTCAACAGCTCCATCTTTGGCGTCCATTCCCGAATAAGAACGTGACTGGACTCAGCTATAGCCAGTGAAACCCTTTCGAGCATCTCGACGGTGGGAGTAGCCGCCCGAACATAGTTGAGGAGCCAACGTGGCCCTCTCCCCTTCATTTCGGCGTAAGGGTCCTCCAGGTCCTTATTGAATGGGAGGTAATGTCCCTCCAAATCAACAAGTGCCTCCTTCCCCGCGGCGCGACCAGTCCTAACCGGGCTCGGCATGGGTAAAACTTCAGGAGTAGGCTGGGCCTCCGTTTTGTTGACACTGCCTCCGGCTCGGTGTCTCCTCTTTTTTGCTTAGCCACCCCGCGCCTCCTCCTCTCGGCGGCTAATCTCTCAACCCGCTGTGCATCAGTTTCTCTCCTTCCCGACGCGGCCTTTGTAACACCCCGAGATATTCGGAATAATTACAGCGCCGTAAACCCTTTAAGTAAGGATTTACAAGGCTAATTTAAAATAAGTGTAAATAGAGAACATCAACATCACGGAAAATTCAAGTTTACAAAACCGTACAACTGGTTCAACGAGTAATTAATACAACCATATCGAAATGATATTACTAAGACACGCGTACTCGAGTACTGAAATCAAACCAAGAAAATAAATCACCAACAACAACAAACATCACTGAACCCCTTCGTCGTCACGTCGGTACTGTGGCTGTTTTCCTGCTCCTCGGCTACCTGAACATCAAAACAAATGTCCACCCCCGAAGGGGTTAGCAAAACGATGCTAGTATAAGTATCATTTAAACGAATCAAATATGCATCAACAATACATAACAAGATACACCACACGGACTTCCGTTACCGGAATCTGATAATGCGAATCCACAAGATTCCATTAACACAGCATGGGTATTCCAATGATCCAGCGCCCTCAGCATAGATCCCAAGATGATCCCGTCGGACCAACACGAGGTGGAAATAACCCGTCCAATGATCCAGCGCCCTCAGCCTAGATCCCAAGATGATCCCGTCGGACCAACACGAGGTGGACATCCGATCCAGCGCCCTCAGCATAGATCGTACAACGTACACAAATACAACTCATGCATACACATATGCCAAATCATTATGTTCATCAACATGAACATACAATTACTAGATAACGAATATCATGACAATTCAACAAATTAATTTCCATGTTCAACAACATGAACAAGCCACAAACATGCTCAAAATATCAATTTTAACACATTACGATACTTGCCTCGAAGATGGCAAGAACGAAACACTTCAATGATCTCAACACACTCGAAGGTCGCCTCCTTCGATCAACGTAGCAAGCTCGAACCTTAACAAAAGAAATGATATATAAATCATCTCAAGTCGAACGATTGCCTAACAATTTGGTCTACGGCTAAAAGCTCAAAATAAACAATCTGCCTGGACTGCTTAGCGTACGCTACGTACTCTACGTAACGTGCGCTAAGCCTGCCTGTTAGCGTACGCTATCGTATAAGCCTAGCGTACGCTAGCCACGGATCGACAGCTTCTCTCGTCACCGATCGACTGATCGATATCATAACGTACGTTACGTACCACACGTAGCGTGCATTAACTTATCCCCGATAGCGCACGTTAACTTACGTATGTTAGCGTGCGCTAACCGTGCATGGCAGATTACTTCTAACAGAAAACCGGAGCTAATGGTGATGAACTCATGAATTCTATGGTGATAATACAAGTCATCCCCGAGCATATCATGCTAATAAGGTTTGTGAATGTTCTTTACGTACCAAATGACTATGAGATACAAAGATACGTATAATCATCACAACACCATAGTTCATCTAGATCTTCAAGGAAATATTCTAAGTTCCGTTCGTTCTACGTTCCAAAACGCATGATTCCAATGTGTAAAACGTAACAATCTAGGTAATATCCGTTTACTGATCGCAAATCGGTTTGAAGCTACTTAAGAGTCCATAAACTAAAAAGGTTCAAGGGTTCATACGATAAATAAGTGCCGAAACGTCGAAAATATCCTTCTAACATGTGATGACCGATTATAAACGAAATAACTGGCCATCAAAACATGATCAAACGTCCTTAAGAACATTACTAATATCGGTGAAGAATCACCTACCTCAAAGTAGTGAAGAACACGGAGGAAATCGAAGCAATCCAACGTCGAAGGCTCGAACACCACTCCTCAATGATCTACAATCTTCAATCACGAGATAGGATGTTGATATGAAGTGTTTAGGATGTAGGAAGTTATACTCTAAGTATAAGAATTCGGATGTGGGAAAAGAAAGGACTGAAAATACGAAAAGGATGCTGTCCTATTTATAGGAAATGATTATTAGCGCGCGCTAGCCCCTGCTCGTAGCGTGCGCTAACGGCTACTGACTTTACTGTACTCGGCACTTAGCACGCGCTATGCACATGCCTGTAGCGTGCGCTAAGGCGTTGACTTGGCTTTTCCCGAAAGCCGTCCAGGTTCATCCCGACACAATCCGACAAGGGTCCCCGGCCTGATCTCACCTACCGCACGTCCCAATCAAATTGACCACGCCTAGCGTGCACTAATGTTCCTCTGTAGCGTGCGCTATGGGTCCATGTTAGCCTACGCTACACATAGCCGATAGCGTGCGTTACATGCGCAGAATTAAAATTTTTAAATCACAATCATGAAATCATACGCTCGACAACATCGGATTATGAAATACGGAGAATAATACTCAGATCAAGTACAACAATAACAATATCACAAGTTCCAAATACATATCAGAAATCTCGGGTATTACATCCTTCCTCCCTAAAAAGAAGTTTCGTCCCGAAACTTAAGATGAAAACAACTCTGGATATCTAGCCTTCATACTGTCCTCCGTTTCCCAAGTGGCCTCTTCGACTCCGTGTCGTGACCATTGTACTTTAACCAAGTGTATTGGTTTATTCCTCAATTATTTGATCCGACTCTCAAATATCTTGATTGGTCTCTCTTCGAAGGTGCCATCATTAGCTATCTCGATCTCGTCGAAATCAATGACGTGACTGGGGTCCGGTACATACTTCCAGTTGGGATACGTGAAACACATTGTGAACGTGACTCAGCGAGGGCGGTAAGGCCAACCTGTATGCTAAATCTCCAACCCTCTCGAGGATCTCGAATGGTCCGATATATCTTGGACTAAGCTTGCCTCTCCTCCCAAAACGGAAAATCCCTCGTGTAGGAGACACCTTCAATAGTACATGGTCCCCAGCGTCAAACTCTAGAGGGCGACGACGTACATCTGCATAAGACTTCTTTCGACTCTGGGCAGTCAACAGTCTTTCTCGAATCAAAGCTATCTTCTCTTGAGTCTGAATAATCAATTCCGGTTCCGTCCCGATCAAATCCGAAGAATCGTCCCAACACAGGGGTGATCGGCATCTTCTCCCGTACAAAGCTTCAAATGGTGCCATCTTAATAGAAGCATGCCAACTATTATTATAGGTGAACTCGATCAAGGGCAAGTGAACTTCCCAATCAGTTGACCAATCTAATGCACAAGCTCTAAGCATGTCTTCTACCGTTTGAATAGTCCTTTCGGACTGACCGTCCGTTTGGGGATGATAAGCCGTGCTAAAGTTGAGCTCAGTCCCTAAAGCCCTGTGAACTGCTTTCCAGAAGTGCGACACGAAACGACCATCTCGATCCGAAATAATGGTCTTCGGCGTCCCATGCAATCTGACTATCTCCGCAATAAATACTCGCGCCAATCTCTCGGGTCCCCATGTATCTTTAATCCCTAGGAAATGAGCCGACTTGGTTAGTCGATCAACTACAACCCAAATCATGTTCATCCCCGTTCTAGTCCTTGGCATACTGGTGATGAAATCCATCGAGATGTCCTCCCACTTCCATTCAGGGATCAGAAGCGGATTTAACATTCCGGCGGGTCGCTGATGTCCAATCTTAACTTGCTGACAAGTCAAACACCTCGAAACATACTACGCTACGTCCTTCTTCATATTCCCCCACCAGAAGTTTTGTTTTAAGTCCTTATACATCTTACTGCTACCCGGGTGAATAGAATAGGGCGCGTTGTGAGCTTCCCTCAGAATAGTCCGTCTCAAATCATCATCATTGGGAACGCAAAGTCGACTCTGAAATCTCAGAAATCCATCGTCTTGTAACACGAATCCTGGGGCTTTTCCTTTCTTTACTTCGTCACATAATCGAAGGATCAGAGAATCGTTCAACTGCTTAGACTTGATCTTCTCGACTAGTGATGAAGTCAGTTCCATCACATAAAGTTTCCCTTGGATTCCTGGTGCCCATACTTCAATCCCCTCGCGGATCAGTTCCCGTTGAATACTGGTTTGGGATGTAAGTGCTTCCAACACTTGAAGAGAAACAGGTTTACGGCTCAATGCATTGGCTACTACGTTTGCTTTCCACGGATGATAGAGAATCTCCAAGTCGTAATCCTTGATCAATTCCAGCCACCTTCTCTACCTCATGTTTAATTCTTTCTGACTGAAAATATACTTGAGGCTCTTATGATCGGTAAAGATCTGACAATGAGTGCCGTACAAATAATGTCTCCAAATTTTCAAGGCCAAGACTACAACTGCTAACTCCAGATCATGAGTCGGGTAATTTACTTTGTACGGTTTCAACTGCCGAGAAGCATAGGCAATCACCTTATCTATTTGCATCAATACACATCCCACACCCTGATTTGAAGCGTCGCTGTACACCATGAATCCATCAGTTCCATCTGGCAATGCTAAAATAGGTGCTGTCGTCAGTCTCTTCTTAAGTTCATCAAAACCAGCCTGGCATTTCTCATCCCACTTGAACTTTCGAGTTTTCTGTAACAGCTGAGTGAGTGGACGAGCAATTTTGGAAAATCCCTCTACAAAGCGGCGATAATATCCAGCAAGTCCTAAGAAACTCCGGACTTCTTTCACGTTATTAGGGGCTTCCCATTCCAAGATTGCTTCGACTTTCTTTGGGTCCACCTGAACTCCGTCGGATGATATCACATGCCCAAGGAAAGTTACCTCCCTGAGCCAAAACTCGCATTTTGAAAGCTTTGCATACAGTTGTTCCTTCCTCAAGGTGCTCAATACCACACGCAAATGTTCGGCATGCTCCTCTGCGTCCTTCGAATATATCAAGATGTCATCAATGAAGACGACCACAAATTTGTCCAAGTATTTCAAGAATACCCGATTCATCAATTGCATGAATACCGCAGGAGCATTGGTAAGTCCAAACGGCATCACTACGAATTCATAATGCCCGTACCGGGACCTGAAAGCAGACTTTGGTATATCTGATTCCTTAATTCTCAACTGGTGGTATCCTGATCGCAAGTCAATCTTCGAGAATACCCTTGCCCCTTGCAGTTGATCAAACAAGTCGTCGATCCGAGGTATAGGGTACCTATTCTTGATCGTCATCTTGTTGAGCTCCCTGTAATCAATACACAGTCGGAGGGATCCGTCTTTCTTCCGGACAAAGAGAACGGGCGCTCCCCAAGGAGAAACGCTAGGTTGAATATAGCCCTTCTGTAACAATTCCTCCAGTTGCTTCTTGAGTTCATACATCTCGGTTGGCGCCATGCGGTATGGTGCTCTGGAAACAGGAGCTGCTCCAGGCTCTAATTCGATAGTGAATTCCACTTCTCTGCGGAGGTAACCCAGGTAGTTCGTCAGGAAATACATCTGAGAACTCATTCACAACTGAAATAGACGAGAGCTCTACTCTTTCCTCTTTCCTCATGGCATAGCACCAAAGTCCGTGACATCCCTGCTTCAGTAATTTCACGGCTTTCATTGCTTTGATCAATTTTCGCGAGCTTCCTGGTCTCCATCCTCGGAATAAGTGTTCAGATCCGTCATCAGCAATGATAGAAATGACTCTCTCTCGGTAATTCAGAATAGCTCCATAACGGTTGAGCCAATCGTCTCCGAGAATTAAATCGTCACCGTAGATGTCAACTACAATAAGATTCGATGGCCAAACTCTCCCTCCTATCGACACTAGAAAATCTCTAGCCTCTAAGGTTCCCACAATTCTCTCTCCACTCGGCAAACCCACAACATATGGTTCACAATCAAATAAGCACGAGATTTTTAAACGATTTACACAGTTCAATGATACAAAAGAATGTGTAGATCCGGAATCGAATAAAACACTAACTGGTTGCAAAAGGATCTGAATCGTACCTGATGCAACAACAGTGTTCTGATCGTCAGATTTCCTCATTTCGTACAGGCGCGGAGGAACGGACCCAAGATCGATGTCTCTCTTCCCAACGCTCACTTTGAAATCCACTCTGCTGCATCTGGTTCACACTAGTCTCCTTTGGAACTGGCGCTGGAGTGCGAGTACCAAAAGATCTAGCAACAACTCCACAGATGGCCGCACGGTGCCCTTCTTGTCCACAATCGTAACAAGTCACAGAAGATGCGGGGCAATCACGTCGAATATGCCCTGCTCGACCACAATTGTAGCATTTCTTTGATGCGTCCGAAACTGCTGATGTTGCCCGGAACTTCTTTCCACCTCTAGAAGGATGTGGAGGTTTCCTAGCCGAATAAAAGGAAGACTGGCCCTTGCGGGGCCCACCACTCTTGTTTTCTGCAAAGCTGCCGGTCACCTTCTGCTTCTTTGCCTCCACTGATTTCTCCACCGCCGCCTCTTTCATGTCGTAGGCCAGCGCTTTGTCTTGATACTGTCGCAACGTAGTACACTCGAACCCGGACATGTACTGCTGAATCTCCGGCTTCATCCGCATATCGAAATGAAAAATCTTTTCTGCCTCCGTTCTGACCAAGTGTCGCACACAAGTCAGCTGATGATTAAAAGTTTTGATTACATCTGTCACAGATGCTTCCGAACTCTGTGGTGAGAAAAACTCTCGGATATTTGCCTCTCTAACTGGACGAGGACAATACTGTAATACCCAGTTGTAATTCAGTCATTATCATTCAGTAATTTCATTCGGTGATTGTCACTCAGTGGATTTTCACTCATTTATAATCATTCATCAATCATATTCATTCACCGTGTTCACCGTTCGGAAAAACTTCGAGTTGTGTATCATTATTGTTCATTGTTTTAACTTTCCTCATACGAGTTCGACTTTGTTAGATCACCATTAATTTTTGGTAACTCCAAAAATTCTAAATCTTTGCAATATTATAGAGCATCGAGTTATCTTTCCAATGGTTCAAACGGTGAGTCAATCGGAGTCCGGACGAGAGAGTTATGGTCGTTTTAGCTCACCCGCTCATTTTTCAGATTTTGGCCGATCACGGCCGAACGGAATCGGTCGTGTCGTGAGACAAGGGCCGTTCCGTACTCATACGGATTATGCCGAAGTGTCTGCCTCATGACCCGACCGTGTTGTGCAGCACGGCCGAGTCGCACCTTCCGGAGCAGCGTAACTGTCGCTGCAGGCCCGACTGTGCCGTGACACGGCCGAGTCATTGCCGAGCGCCGCGTACGGGTCACTGTCGGTAGGCCTTCGCGCCGCGACCATGTCAAGCAGGACACGGTCGAGTCCCTGCCGGCCAGATGCGTGACGCGACCGTGTCAGGCGGGCACGGTCGAGTCTGGCTGCTGAGTCAACCCCTATAAATTCATTTTTTGAGCATTTTGAGCTCATTTCTTCCATTTTTTTCCATCTTCTTCACCTGCAACCGAGAGAGAATAACTTGAGGGAGAGATTTCTTCATTAATTATCATTTGAGTGTGTATTTTCATCACCTTCAATCATTTGGGAAGCTTGGATAGTCGTTTTTACACGTTTTCATCGGATCGAATTGGTTCGATCTTCAAGAGGTAAATTCTTCAACACTTTGGACTTCGATTTTGTGTTGAGATATGATGTTTTGGACGTTATAATCATGTTATATGAAGGGATATGTATATGATTATGAGTTTGTATAAGGATTCATTGGATTATTGAGGAATTATTCAAGAACACGTTGAAAATCGAGTTGGAATTGGGGATTTTCGACTAATTGTTGTTATAATCACATTTTTGGATATTCATACCGGATTATTGATCGTATTGGAGATGTTTTGTTGGTTTGAAGCACTTCTTGGGGATTTTGATATTGGTATATTGAGGTTTGATTGTAAACAATCGGAGTTTGGACACAACGTGTTTGATTTAATGTCTCTATAGACTTGGTTTAGTCGTATCGACGTTTGGAATTCGTTATATTCGTGTTTAATTCGTGTATTGATCGGATTGTTGGTAATTGTATTGAATTAAGGTTGTTCGTGCGACCGACACTTCATTTAGGACGTTGTTCGTGGAAGGATAATTTTCACCGGTATTGTGTAAGTTAATTCTTACTCGGTTAAAAGGATATTCATACCTTTTGTTGTTGATCATTCATAATCATAACTCATTCATCATTGTATTAATAATATTAAAACTTGTTATTGTCAATTAATCACTTCAGTCATAAGGAACGACGGTTCCAATCCTTTCGTTGAGCTATCATTCATTTCATTATTACCCTCATTTCGGTGAGTCATTCTTGACTTTGTCAGATTATTATTTATTCATTGATATTCATTACGGTCATTCTCGTTCATATGACCTTCTGGGTTCATATTGCGTGGCCGGGTGTGGTCATGGTGGAATTTTTAGTCGGGCACACGATGGTTATTGTATTGGGTTCACCGATACATTAGACCGTGCACACGGGAAAGCGTTACACCGTGAGACTAATTAGGTACACGGACGGGTGTTGTACACTTACACAGAACATTACGGGCGAATTATGATACTCCTCTTCAGCGTAATTCATAATTAAGAATATTTCATAACTTCAGTTAATTCATGATTGTGTAATTTCAACTCTTGAGGATTGTTGTTCTGTTTAACTGACCCCGTTTGGGGATTTTGTTTTTCAGGTCATGGCAAGTCTAAAGCACGGGGAGAGCACGGTGACAGCGAGGAGTCCTAGTGATACTAGTAGGGGGCCCCGATCTTTCAGTGATTCATGTTATTGTCCATTATTTTCCGCTGCAGACTTTCATTTGAATACTCCGTTTCATTCAGTGTTGTGTATTTTATCTTCATATAAAATACACTAGTATTCGGTATTGTCCTGGTGTGTTGTAATTAAACTCCTCGTCGGAGTAATTATTGTTGTAATGTGGTTCGGTACTACATTTATCTTGTGTAATTCATTCATTTTCATTTGCCTGGTGGGTCCCAGTTGGGGATCTACGGCACTGTAATATCCGCCTAGTTTGGGGTGTTACAAATACTATGCTTCCATCATTAATTTGAATTCCGTCCAATCCGCATTATGATTCTCGGGTCGAATAGCTTCCCACCAATCAAAGGCCTCCCCAGTCAGAAAATACTGGGCAATGGGAACCTTCCGATCCTCGGGAGAGTTAAGACCCGCGAATATCTTCTCTAACTCCTTGAGCCAGTGATCCCAAGTAATTGCCTCAGCAGATCCGTCAAATTTTGGCGGGTGCAATTTGACCACCTCAGCAAGCCATCTCTGCCTCCTGCTATCCTCGTGGTGCTGTTGTCCCATCGCCGTCTGCATGCGGTCGACTACCTGGGCGAACTGGTTTATCTGCGCCATCACCTGTTGAAGCACTCCCGGCATGTTAGGATTTGCGTCGTCATTCGCTGATCCTTGCTGCCCTCTAGAATGGGAATCGGTTCGACTAGCTGATAATTCTGGGGTAGTTGCGGAATCCTCCTGTCTCATGTTACCCCGTACGCGTCCACGACCGCGTCTGCGTCCACGTCCTCCTCTCAACATACTGTAAACACAATTCCTCAATATCCAGGACAAAGTTTACGAAATAAAACCCGTCAATACTCACAAAACAATAATTAAGTAAAACGGTAGTATAAGAGATTAGGAGACTTACAACCACGGTCCACATGACGACTTTTGGCTGAACAGTGATGTTACGAACGACTCGTAAATCAATAACGTAAACAGACCCAACTTAAAACCCGACGGCCAAGATATCCATAAATCTTAGCTCCGATACCATATTCTGTAACACCCCGAGATATTCGGAATAATTACAGCGCCGTAAACCCTTTAAGTAAGGATTTACAAGGCTAATTTAAAAGAAGTGTAAATTGAGAACATCAACATCACGGAAAATTCAAGTTTACAAAACCGTACAACTGGTTCAACGAGTAATTAATACAACCATATCGAAATGATATTACTAAGACACGTGTACTCGAGTACTGAAATCAAACCAAGAAAATAAATCACCAACAACAACAAACATCACTGAACCCCTTCGTCGTCACGTCGGTACTGTGGCTGTTTTCCTGCTCCTCGGCTACCTGAACATCAAAACAAATGTCCACCCCCGAAGGGGTTAGCAAAACGATGCTAGTACAAGTATCATTTAAACGAATCAAATATGCATCAACAATACATAACAAGATACACCATACGGACTTCCGTTACCGGAATACGATAATGCGAATCCACAAGATTCCATTAACACAGCATGGGTATTCCAATGATCCAGCGCCCTCAGCATAGATCCCAAGATGATCCCGTCGGACCAACACGAGGTGGAAATAACCCGTCCAATGATCCAGCGCCCTCAGCCTAGATCCCAAGATGATCCCGTCGGACCAACACGAGGTGGACATCCGATCCAGCGCCCTCAGCATAGATCGTACAACGTACACAAATACAACTCATGCATACACATATGCCAAATCATTATGTTCATCAACATGAACATACAATTATTAGATAACGAATATCATGACAATTCAACAAATTAATTTCCATGTTCAACAACATGAACAAGCCACAAACATGCTCAAAATATCAATTTTAACACATTACGATACTTGCCTCGAAGATGGCAAGAACGAAACACTTCAATGATCTCAACACACTCGAAGGTCGCCTCTTTCGATCAACGTAGCAAGCTCGAACCTTAACAAAAGAAATGATATATAAATCATCTCAAGTCGAACGATTGCCTAACAATTTGGTCTACGGCCAAAAGCTCAAAATAAACAATCTGCCTGGACTGCTTAGCGTACGCTACGTACTCTACGTAACGTGCGCTAAGCCTGCCTATTAGCGTACGCTATCGTATAAGCCTAGCGTACGCTAGCCACGGACTGACAGTTCTCTCTGGTCAGCCGACTGACTCGACTGATATCATAACGTACGTTACGTACCACACGTAGCGTGCGTTAACTTATCCCCGATAGCGCACGTTAACTTACGTATGTTAGCGTGCGCTAACCGTGCATGGAAGATTACTACTAACAGAAAACCGGAGCTAATGGTGATGAACTCATGAATTCTATGGTGATAATACAAGTCATCCCCGAGCATATCATGCTAATAAGGTTTGTGAAAGTTCTTTACATACCAAATGACTATGAGATACAAAGATACGTATAATCATCACAACACCATAGTTCATCTAGATCTTCAAGGAAATATTCTAAGTTCCGTTCGTCCTACGTTCCAAAACGCATGATTCCAATGTGTAAAACGTAACAATCTAGGTAATATCCGTTTACTGATCGCAAATCGGTTTGAAGCTGCTTAAGAGTCCATAAACTAAAAAGGTTCAAGGGTTCATACGATAAATAAGTGCCGAAACGTCGAAAATATCCTTCTAACATGTGATGACCGATTATAAACGAAATAACTGGCTATCAAAACATGATCAAACGTCCTTAAGAACATTACTAATATCGGTGAAGAATCACCTACCTCAAAGTAGTGAAGAACACGGAGGAAATCGAAGCAATCCAACATCGAAGGCTCGAACACCACTCCTCAATGATCTACAATCTTCAATCACGAGCTAGGATGTTGATATGAAGTGTTTAGGATGTAGGAAGTTATACTCTAAGTATAAGAATTCGGATGTGGGAAAAGAAAGGACTGAAAATACGAAAAGGATGCTGTCCTATTTATAGGAAATGATTATTAGCGCGCGCTAGCCCCTGCTCGTAGCGTGCGCTAACGGCTACTGACTTTACTGTACTCGGCACTTAGCGCGCGCTATGCACATGCCTGTAGCGTGCGCTAAGGCGTTGACTTGGCTTTTCCCGAAAGCCGTCCAGGTTCATCCCGATACAATCCGACAAGGGTCCCCGGCCTGATCTCACCTACCGCACGTCCCAATCAAATTGACCACGCCTAGCGTGCGCTAATGTTCCTCTGTAGCGTGCGCTATGGGTCCATGTTAGCGTACGCTACACATAGCCGATAGCGTGCGCTACATGCGCAGAATTAAAATTTTTAAATCACAATCATGAAATCATACGCTCGACAACATCGGATTATGAAATACGGAGAATAATACTCAGATCAAGTACAACAATAACAATATCACAAGTTCCAAATACATATCATAAATCTCGGGTATTACAGCCTTAACCCTGGAAACTGGAAAAGAAAGGAAAAGGTGAAAAAAAAATATTAAATTACCCGACTCAAACATTTTAGGATTGGTGGACCGGAGACCAGCAGCCCAAAGATTCTCCTCGGTGGTTAGGAGGTGCGATTTACTCTGCTCGGCTGGAAGCCCTAAAAGCTTGTCAACCCATTCGTCGAATTGGGGAGATGTCTCATGCACCGGAATATGATATGCACATGAAACAAATTATGAGCGTTAGACAAAAATGAACAAAACAGAATACACGCACTTACGCATTTTGGAAATAAAGTGCTCCAGGACCCAAAGCCGCTCTTCCACAACACCGGGCTCGGGCTCATCCACCGAGCTCATCCAATCCCCCCAACGTAAAACCACTGCTCCTTCTAACCGTGTATGGTCTGTGGCACGTCCACCACCTCCTTGTGCATGGCATGCCGAGCGGTCAAATAGAACCAACCCGAGCCGGACCTTCCAACCGACCTCCACAGGAAAAGGCTGTTGAATTCCTCGAAACTGGGCTCGGGCCAACCAGGGCCAACCTTGCTGGTTGAAGAGGATAAAGAAACCCACGACTCGAGCCTAGGCGTTGGGATGGATGTGGGCAATCGGAAGGCTCCATCGCCTCAGGAACCGGGACAAAATCAGAGGAAGCGGGAACCTCAGCCCCGCCAGCAAAGAGCGATAGTACACGGTCGTACAACCGAACGGAGGCAGGTGAGGCCTCTCCTCAGGGTACGGAACGAACATCCGCACCGCCGCCGGGATTTTGAACCGCTGCTGCCATGCCGCCAGCTGCTCCTCCGTAATGGTGCTGCAGATCGAGGCCGAATCCCACGCCGCCTCCACAAAAAGGGTCGCCCGAGGCCGAGTCCAAATGTCATCGGGCTCGACCTCCCCTCCCCATCCGCCGCTCCACCAACCGCCGGCGTCACAACCTCTACCTCCACGACACCCGGCGACCCCGCTACCTCGCCGCCTCCGTCATCGTCGCTCCAGTTTACAGGTGTCCCCCTGGGGACAACTCTGCCACCCCTGTCCGGTCCGGCGACACGACCAGTTCCGCCGTCCTCACATCCTCCCGGTCCGACATGACGAATACTTAAAACGAAAAAAAACAGAAAAAAGAGACTCACCGGAATCCTTTTTGTTCTCTGCAAAGTTTGGAAAAATGGCGAAAGTAAAGAAGAAGAAGAAAAGTGAGAAAACACCTTTATTTATAGTGGGAAGTAGGCATTAAATGCCTGGCGCGTGGCCCCTTCGATTCACACTAAACCGTCGCAAGGATTAAGGGCGCGTGGAAGACACCGTCAAATCAAATTCTGCCATGCGTCCCTCATCACGACACATGAGACACGAAAATCGAACCGACACACCCTTTGAAAAGACGTCCCTTCGAGATTCCCATTCAGCGAAACCTCCCTAGGCAGCCGGCTCGGCCTAACTACAATTCGACCCCAGACCCGGCCACCCCGGCACGGCCCTGGGCTAGGGGGCCCTTGATGATGGCCAATCCGCCTTGACATCCACCCATGCACTCCCCGTTAGCTCAACCATACCGGTTCGGGGGGGCCAGAAGACAAAAGAGTCGATTTTCGGATAGACCGGTCGAGCAGAAATGACAAGGACCAACCAAGTAAATATCAAATATGCCCCAAGACCCATTATGACATGGCCGAGCAGAGCAATTAGAGACCGAAGTCCGACCCCAGACCCAGAGCAGGGATGACAAGAAGGGTCGACCAGGCCTATACCAAATATGCTCCAAGGCCCACCGGAGGCCGACCCCGGAACCGACCGCACGACGGATAAATATCACCAAATGAATGTGGAACATGCATACATGACAGTTAATGCAATCTGTCCCCCCTCTTCCCAAAGCAACCCCCAAACGGCGCCACGTGTCTAAGACATTCTCTCCTTCTGACAAGTATTTGGATGTATCTCAGACATTCTCCAACTGTCAGTCTTCTGATTGGCCAAGACTTTCTATATATAGAGAGAATGTATGATAGAGAAGGACTTTTTGGAAAAAAGAGTTTCACCCAAAAAAAAAATTGGACACGTAATAGAAAAAAGCAAAATAGACCGACTTCAAAATTCAGCTCGGCTCCATCTCATGAAATAACAAGATCGTCAATAAAATTTAGTTATCCTACTCATTCGGCTTTTTATTGTTTACTACATGGCTTCGATTCACCTAATCCAGGTCAACGCACGTTTCGTTGATCAAATCAGATATCAACACATATTACAACTCATCTGATGATGGATGTAGACAGACATATCCATCACCACTACACAGCACAACTCTACCTTTAAGCAATCAAAACCACGAAGCAAGTTGTTTTAATTACAAAAACTAGTCCCTATCCAGGCCACAATGCAAAGGCCGCTTAATTGCAAAATTAGCCCCAAAGTTAACGAGGTGGCAAAGCGTCCGGTTGATCACAAAATAAGGGACCAATTTTGCAATTAAGCCATCAGAAACACACACAAACGAACTGAAAACACATGACATCATCATCATCATCATTAAAACATGGGAACGAAAGGACCAGTGCCGCCTTCTTTCTCAGCATCGGGAATACTGGAGTAGCTATATAGATGGTTTGCTAGCTCCCAACTCCAATCGGGTTTCCTCTGGACAGACATTTGAGGCCACCTGTTTATCCTCACGTAGTGTTGCCTTATCTTGTTGTCAGCCAACAAGCCGGTGACGACTGTAGACGACGACTCGTGGCCGCCCCACACCTTGTCGTCGGGGTCGGCGGTTACGCTTCCGTCGTCGTGGAAGTACCGGCGCATGGGGGCTCCATCGGCTCCCCAATACGGGTCAAGGTGCCGCCTGCAAAATAGAAGCAGAGTTTTTCTTTTTGGTAAGATGTATACATATCGGGTTAGAAATAGATTTCATATTGGCTCGTCTCATTTCCATTGGCTAAATTGCAATTTTGTCGTGGAATAGTAAAAATGACCAAAAACTCATTTGAGAATATGAATTTGGTAAAAAAAAATTTGGAACATCGGGTTTTCGTCGTAATGCTTTCCGAATTTTTACTTTTCCGGACCGTCATTGAACAGAGCTAATTATTGCCAAAAAGGAACATAAACCGCAGCCACGAATAAATAGTTGCAATGGGTATATTATAAATGGCTTTTGAATAGCTTTTGCGTTGGCTTTTGGTTTTTGATCTGGTCAAACAGCAAAATAAATGTTTGGTAAATGACATTTTGCAGAACTTAAAAGTCAGCTTTTAAGCCAAAATCAAAAAATCTAGTGGAATTAGTTATTGCGTTGGCTTTTGGCTTTTAACCTTTTAACAAATACATTCAACAACTGATATGACCAAACACATTTGCAATCTAGAAATAGTCAAACAAGTAACGTAAACAGCCAGTAAATCAGCTAGTGAAACCACCAACACTGTCTCTTCATACCATGGAGCTTTATAATTAATATCTTATTGGAGCTCAAGAGATATTAAACAAGTTTGAGGTACGGCCAATGGAATTTAAAGGGACTGAGGATGCGAATATGAACAGATGACGTACCGCAGTAAAATGAAATTCCCATGCGTGATCGCACATATCATTCCGAGTTATTCGAATCTGCCGCAAAAAAAAAAAAAAAAAATCTGTGTTTCAATTCTTGAATGATTTGAGTCTCTCTTGATGGATTACGATCCATCATCTTTTCTCGCTTATGCGGTTGGAAAACCCTACGGGTAGTGGTTCTTCGGCGGTTGAATCACCCTAGGTTTATCTTTTATTTTTTAAATATTATGTTTCAATTCTTGTCCTGCATCACAAGACTATTATAATCAAATTTTATTTCAGTGAACTCACTCGTTTACCATCCATAATCGAGAGTGAGGTAGCAGTCATGTCCGCTCGTCCTCGTACCTTTGATATTCACGGTAGGTGTGCTTTCCCGAGCCATAACTCATGGCACTGTAAACAAACACCATATTTAGAACTCAGAATTATATGCTTCAACTGCATAAATTCAATCCAACTAAATGATTAGGACATTAAATGCATTAATATAGTGGCGAAGCTAGCAGCATCTTATCTTGGTCAAAGAAAACGGACACAGCAAAATCTAACAATATGAAAATAATAAAGTGTTCTCAAAACTAGTATACCTCACAATGGTTCTTTTCGGAGTTTCCATATTTTGAAACATTTTTGCAGTAACTTCATTGTATAACTTATTCTCCATACAATACGAAAAGGCTGGAGCTGGAACAAATATTTCTGCCATTTGTGAAGTGCAAATGACGAAGAAGGAATTATGTTCCAAGTCTTAGTATGTTCCATAATTTAGCGGGGTTGAAAGTTTTTCGCCTTGGCGAACTGAAATTCCAAGTTACGATATCTGTGTTACTTTTGGGTCTTTTTAGCACAGAATGAGAATATTTCTTCAATTATTCTTCATGTAATTCTAACTTGAGAATAAAGATAACCAGAGTGCACACACACACACAAAAAAAAAAGAACTTCTTCAGATTTTTTGCAAATTACCAATGTGTAATACAAGAAGAACATATAACCCCCCTATATATGATTAAATAGGCATATCACCCCTGTGCTTCCAAGAAGGTGCGCCGACTCTCTATGTCGTCGCCGGTCCTCCCTGTACCATCTGAATCAAATATTGGGTTAAACTGCTCTAAAATGTAAAACACAAAGATAATGATATAATTTAAATATTTTTATAAAAAGTTAGGAGGGTAATGAATCTATTTAATTTAATTTAATTAAATTACTATTTTTTTTTTTAAAAAAGTGCTAATCTGTCATTCTCCCAACCTTTTTTTTTTCACCTTTCAGAAAAACAATTAAATTGAGAAAGATAAACCTAAAAGCGATTCAGGCATAGAATAAGAAATCAGAAAATTGGGGAAGAAAAGAAAGTACCTTAGGCCCCCATAATCTATCAGAAAATTGGGGAAGAAAAGAAAGTACCTTAGGCCCCCATAATCTATCACTCGAAGCAACTGTACGCCATCTAGTACAGACCACGCAAGACACTGCTAGGCTGCGGACATCCAGTTTTCCCAATATACTCATCACCACTCCATCACAAAACACCACCAAAGGATCCTGAGAAAACTCCGCCGCCGCCTCCGCCGCTTCGTCGGCGACCATTTCTGCCGTGTCACTAACTCCTTCACCGGACATGAGCCCTTATTCATGCAATAAAGAAAAAAAGGTAGAGAGAGAATGAGAGAGGTAGAGAATGACGAGGATCAAGGATGTATGCTACTACTCTCTGAACCAAATAGAGCAACTTTATTGCACCGCCTTATAGACATCGATGATCGCTGCCAAATGATCGATCGACACGAGTCGGAGAGTCCCCGAATAAGAATCAGGCGGCCTTGGGCATAAACGTGTCAACGGCTCCGTACGAACCTCCGTTCAGAACTGTGGTCGGTCCATAGTTTTGAAATTGGTTGACCATGTTTCGAACGTAAATCGAATCCATAATTTGCTTTTTACTATTCCACAAACGAGTTTGTATACCCCACATGAAAATTGTATACTAACTCCGTTTTTTTATAACCGTAACATCTGAATTTTCACGTTTATCAATGCACAACTTCGATTATTAATATCTTTACTTTTTTACTTTTAAAAATTATAAGAAGTTGATATTTTGAAAATATATTTCGAGATGAATCTAACAAGATCTCACATGACTATATTTTTTTATATGTATAAATCACAAAAGACAGTCAAAAGAGAGTATGTGAACAATGTAATAGTCAATACGTTACAATAATAAAAAAACGGAAAAAGTATAATATATTTATAATGAAAATATGACACATCAATATAATCATAATTGATTTATCGGAAATTGTATATAATATATTTATAATGAAAATATGACACGTCAATATAATCATAATTGATTTATCATAATAGTACATTGGTTGCACTATATAATTTTCCTCACAACTATTATTCGACAGAACTGTGTATTTTTCTAAGTGGAAATTGATGAAAATACCATTTAGGATACCATTTTATTTATATAAATAGTCGATAATTTTTTGTTTCTGTAATAATACGATTTAACTTTTCAAAAAAATAGTGAAAATACATTATTATCTATTATTTCAGGTAGAACAAAGTTACATAAATATTTCGCAATAAGTGTTATATAGTATATTTGTGACTTCATTATTTTTCTGATGTAACATTAATATATATTTTTAACCGTCATGATTTGGATTTAAGAAAAATAAAAGTTAAAAGCCAATTAAAAAGATAAATGTTTCTGAAAAATCATTACTAAACTAAAAAGTCAAAACCTGAAAATTAGTAAGAAAAATCTATTAAATTAGTATTAGAGTTGTTATAAAAAATAAATATTATGAAACTGATAATTTTTTTAAAATGTAGATGCTAATTCAAAAAAATAAGAAATTATTTAATGATCAACGATATATTTGGAAAAATATAAATTAATCTATGAAATAGAAAGTATTTGAAATAATTTTGGATTTTTTATAAATTTTATAATCCATATTATGATTTAAAAGAATAAATTATAATGGTTTTTTCAAGATTTAATTTTTTATAATACAAATCATCATATAAAAATTTATATTGATAAATCAGAAAAATGAAGCCACACGGACATCATATCAGACACTTATTGCCGCATAACGATATGACATGTTGATCTACCTACAGTAATCCAGATAAACAATAATATTATCATAGTAGGTACTAGTATTACCATGATAAATAATAATGTGTTATAATATCATCAATAATGATATATGTGATCAACAATCAATAATTCAATCAATTATTGGATTGAAATATTTAATATAAAGATAATTATGTTGTATAATAAATAATATTAATTTATTGTATAGCATGTAATTCGAAATTTATAAATAGAAATTTCTTTGGTAGAGCTTTGGACATACAATTCATTCTAATAAAAGTTCAATTTCTTTATCTTCTATCATGCTCCTTTATGCTTATATTGTAGTAATATATATTACAATATATATAATATATATTGTGAAGTGATAAAATATCTGATTTTACAACACGTTATCAGCACGAGCTCTACCGATTTAATCCCATTTCGCAGCCGGACTCGATATATTGGTACATCATTATTAAATTCTAAAGGTATGTAATTATCTTTATTTATATTTAATTTATGTAATAATAATATTTAGATATGGTATTAATCTAATATCATTATTGATGATAATTAATATATTTAAGCAAATATAATAATTATGTAAATATCATCAATTTAAATTTATATGCGTAAGGACCTAAGCTCAATCTTATTTTTAAGATAATTCTTGGACTATGGACTAATTATATGTAGGACCTAAATAATAATAAATTTGTGTAAAGTGTAAAAATCTTCACCTATTTTTATTTAAAGAGTTAAAATCTCCATTTATTAGTGAAGAGTTGAATCTTCATCTATATTTTGTAGAGAATTACTAATGGAGGAATACAAAATCCCCATTCATAAGACCACGAAAGATTTTATAATCGAGTAGTGATATTTTTATTTTTAGTAATCGTGTAGTGATGTTTTTATTTTTAGTAGTCATGAAAGATTTTATAATCGAGTAGTGATATTATTATAACTAACTGTATAGATTATAATATATATATATATATGAATTTCCATTCCCCAAACTCTAATTACCAACGGTTAGTTCATTAAATATATAAGAATATATTCACCAATTTTAATGATAATTAACAATAAAAAAAAAAAATTCTCCAACGGTCATAAACGGCCATATTTCAAAATCAAATCTAAAGTATGAACTATACAAACAAATCTAAAATACATGAAGAAACTATTGCAATTCAAACTTGCTATCTAAAGTATGAACTATACAAACAAATCTCAACACAGACTTGTTATCTAAAGTTTGGAATTAAGAACAGAAAATAAATTTCTCAGAAATAATATTTCTAACACTTCATGGCTCCGATACCATTTGGAGTTACACACGGAATTTGAGACATATAAGACAGATGAGACATATAATTAAGAATACAACAAGAAGTGGAAATAACAAGAGATGAATTCTTACTTGAATTATCGAGGTTGAATACAAAATATGAAATATGAAATCTTGAGAACTTCAAAGTGCTTGGAATGGATTACAAGATAGGAAATATTTTGTGCTAGGTATTTCTTTCTCAAAACAACTGATGATTGAAATGAAACTAACTACAATCTATTTATATATATGAGATACAAGTAATTTGAGTTTCCATTTGAATTTGAATTTCATTAGCATCTTCTTTTTGAAAGTGGAGGGGTCCCTTCACAACTTTTGTCGTAATGGGCACATCTTTTGAGCTGGAGTTGAGCTGGAGTTTGTCTTGTTCCTCAAGTGGCATCTACTTTAGTTAGTGGAGAAGTCACTTCAACAATAGTAGACGTCCTTTTGATATTTTAATGTAGTGGACCTTCTTTTGAGCTGTAGTGGACTGTTGAACAAAATATTGGCTTTTGAGGAAAGCCACACCTATGAACGGGTTTAAAAAGTCTTTACCGGCTACCGTTTGAACCGGACTAGCCAAAATATTAATAGTTATTTTGGTAACTCTTCTTGGCTTTTAAGGAAAGCCACACCTATGAACTGTAATACCCGTAATTTCAATTTCTGGTAATTTTATTTTTTTGGCGAAAGTCCGTTTTGACGATTCTCTCGTGACCGTTCCGCCATTCCGGGAATGATTAATTCTGCACTTTTTGTCATCCGAGTTCGTTTCGGTGTCGTTTTGTTGAGTTCCGTGCTTTTTAGCGGTTTTTCCGCACTTGAGTTCGATTCTTGCGAATCTCATCCGAAACTGTTGTTTCGAGTTTCTCGTAAGTTCATTTAATGTTATTATTCATGTTGCGAGCTTCGTCTTGGTGTTTCGATCGTGTAACGTGTATTTCGGACGTTTTGGGCCATTTTCGTAATTTCCCAAAGTTTGGGGTAATTACTTTCCGTTGTCGAATTTCGAGCCTTCGGGTGGTCGAAATTGTGTGTTCTATTAGTGCTCGAATTCGTCTTTGCGAGTACTTCGTAACCGTATCTTCGATTTGTATTCAGGTTCGGGTTTCGGGGTCGTTCGGGCCGTCGGAGTTGGCCCGGGCTGAGTCATGGCCGGGCAGTCTGGGCCCAGGCCGGCACTGGCCGAGTTACGGCCGATAGTGCTCGGCAGTTACGTACGTAAGGCCGGTTACGTACGTAAGGCCCTGGACGGTAACGTACGTAACGGTCCGGCAGATTTGGGGCAGTGAGTTCGGCCATGGCCGGTTACGTACATAAACCATGGCCGGTTACGTACGTAAGGCGGCCGGCAGACAGCCTATTTAAGGCCCTGCAGTCGGGTTTTTCACCATTTTTCTCATTCTTCTCCTTCTTTTCCGCGGCTGGGGGTGTGGTTAACATGGATCCATGTTGTTGAACAACAAATCCACGAAGTTCCAGAGGTTATATCATTGATCAATCATCCCATAACCTCCTCCGATCTACCGAATCAAGGTTAGATTTCTTGAAAATCTAGTTTTGGGGAAATTGGGGTTTTTGTTGGATTTCGTTCGTTTGATCCGTAATAACTTAGATTATTGATTATTAAGGTGTATTATACCTATTTCCTTGTTATTCCATAGTCGGATCGTATCGATTCGTTGTTTTAGTCGAGTTCTTGATCGACGCCTTGAAGGTGTCCGGTAGAATGTCATAGAGGGGTTTTCGGACGTTCTACAATTATTCTTCCTCGTATGATCGTTGATTTCTTAATTATATATTGTTAGGGTCGAGTTTCTTGCGAAGAAACCGTGTTGAACCCTTCCGTTCGTCGTCATCTTCCTTTTCGATAGCATCGAGCGTTTTGAGGCTTCCCGGTTGAGCCGCGTTCGTCGGAATACTTGCGTGCTGATTTCGAGGCAAGTATCTTGTCCATACGTTTCATGTTTCGTAGGCATAATTATTTATAAATGATTTTATGCGAAATCCAATGTTTAATGAACGTAAAAAGGGATCGGTATGTTCTCGATAAATGTTGTCTTTCAACGATAATTCGTGTACTTCGTGAATATATGTGTTCTCGGAATATATGTGTTGGTTTTGTATGTTGAAAGATGCTATGATCTAATTGAGTGAGTTTAATAGACCGTAATCCTTTGCCGTGGATTACGTAATGTTATGTGTACTTGTTCGGTAAGAACGTTATGTGTGTGATATTAGTTGTTATTCCTTTGTGAGGATGTTGTGACGCTTGTTGTTGTTTGGTAATTGTATTTGCTTATGGTTTTGTGACGTTGGTTGTGAGTCTACGTCGACTAAAGTGGCCATTCTAGCGAAGTACCTAGCATTTGTATGCACATTCTAGTATTCGAATTATGGCTTCTCGTGGCGTTGTGGATGATATGTGTATGTTCACCTAGGGACGGTCTGAAGAGGCCTCTAGGGATACGTATTGCCGTGTGTGTGCGTATCGCGAACTAGGGTTAACCACCCAGGGATGTCCGACGGGGCTCTGTGGGGTACGGTGGCCGTGAGTCTCGTACCAATGGTTAACTTTGAAATGTTTTGGTGGAGAACTGTGATTTTTGGCGCATATTTCGTCTGATTAGAATGGCAGTCCAAATGGTATCGTACTGTAACACCCCCAAGATATTCGAGGTGTATTACAGCGCCGTGGACCCCTACATGGGACCCACCAGGCTAATCACAAGAAAACACCACTCGACTAACTGTCTCGGTTAGCAAGGAAATAATTGTTAACAACAAGAACATAAAACAACACGTCCGGTACAACCGGCATAATAAACATCAATCGACAAATACAGTAACTCCAACGAAGACCAATCACAATCCGAAAGGAAAAGCCTAAGTACTCGCGAGTACAATCTATAAGTTTACAATTTGGAAAACATCCACCTCAAAAGAGACAGTAGGAAATAACGAGACTCAATTGCACATGTCAACAACCTTAGCCGACATCCTCGTACCATCCCAGCGCCCGCTCGTCTGGCTGAACATAACCTGAAATCCATAACAAGAATTTCGCCGATAACGGGTCCCCAAAGGGGTTAGCAATTACGCTAGTACAAGTATTCAAGGCAAACCAATCGCTTACACGTTTCATAGTACATGCACCAACATCATTTCAAAAACCAAAACCAGACATGTCTTTTCCGGAAACAAACAGTCAAACAATTTGCCTAGGACCGGGACGAAGCCAGAAATCCCACCCGAGGCCTCTAAGGACCCTCCCGAGCTGGCCACTTTATAAAACAAATCACGCACAAGCATCGCCTAGGACCAGGACGCCACCATGAATCCCACCCGAGGCCTCTAAGGACCCTCCCGAGCTGGCTAGCGAAACAAACTCGTGAATCCAGAGTGAAGTCATAGATTCCCCCGAGGCCCCATCGGACCCTCCCAGGGTGAGCAAAGCACACACAATATACATTACCATTTCACGTTAAGAATAAAGGTTTCCAAAAATACTTGCCTTGAATATTTGACGACGCAACGAACGGAAAGGAAAGTCACCAACAAACGCTAGGAACCAACGAAACCGAACCTAACGATTCGAAGAATACAATCACAACCATTTCTAAATGAATACGGAATTGGAATACACCCGAAAACCCGCATACGATTCATGTATATTCGTATATAAACAACAACGAGGGCGGACCAAAACCAAACCCTCTCGATTCCGTAAAAACCACGAAATATACCATGAATCCGTAGGGAAACTAAGAATACCAACAAGATTAATCATATTCCCAAAACAAGAATAGTATGGTCAAGGTACTTGCCTCGAACAACCACAACGCGGAGAATCGACCGAAGTAGGTTGGCACGAACCGACTACGAACCCGCCGACTCCACCGAACGCCAACTCGCGATAATAAACTACGAAGGATAATAACAACAATGAAATGAATTCCATAACACGACTCAAAGCCGTTGAATTCAAAGAACGAACGACGAATGATCAAGTGTTTTCTCCAAAACGGCCAAGAACACGATTCGTTCCGTCAAAACCCGAAAACGGAATTCCAAGTTGAAATATGGATATACAATCCATAGAATGTGTTTAACGACATCATTTAACCATAATCGATCCATCAAAAACGGATGAAAAACGAGATCGAGGACAAATCCCCCAAAAAGTCGATTCACAGGAAATCAAGAAATATACTTCGATTCGACAAAGAACAATGGATTAAATGATGTTAAACACAATAATACTACCAAGATTAATCATACCCATCATAAATTAATCAATAATACGGAACGAATCGGACAAAAACGCAAAACCCCCCAAATTCACGAAATTAGGGTTCTAAGGAAGATTACCTTGATTCGCTGGATCAAAGGATGATAACGGATGATTGATTGATGATATGAACTCAAGAACTTCATGTATTTGTTGTTAAACAACATGAATCCATGGTAAGATCACCCTCAGCCGCGGAAGAGAAGGAGAAGAAGGAGAAAAATGGCCAAAAACCCGTGTGCAGGGCCATAAATAGTGACAAAGGTGCCGCGACCCACGGAGTGTGCCGCGACAGTGCCCAAAAATGGCTCCCGGTGGTCGGCAAGGTGCCGCGCCCAGCCGGCGTGTGCCGCGGCCGGCAGCGTGTGCCGCGGCACCGGCCGACGGCCGAAAAATGCCACAGAGTGTGCCGCGCCTCGCGGCATGTGCCGCGGCCCACGGTGCGGCCTCGCCGCCAGGAGCCGCCGAACACTACCGGCCGTGACTCGGCCAGGAGCCGCCGAGCACTACCGGCCGTGACTCGGCCAAAGGCCGGCCTGGGATTGCTTGACCATGATCGGGCCGGCCAACTCCGACGGCCCGAACGACCCCGAAACCCGAACCTGAATACGAATCGATGGTACGGTTACGACGTACTCGCAAAGACGAATCTAAGGGCTAAGAGAACACACAATTCCGACCACCCGAAGGCTCAGAATTCAACAACAGAAGTAATTACCCAAAACTTTGGGAAATTACGAAAATAGCCCAAAACGTCCGAAAATCACGATACGCGATCGAAACACCAAACCAAAGCTCGCAACATGAATAATAACATCAAATGAACTTACGAGAAACTCGAAATAACAGTTTCGGACGAGATTCGCAAGAATCGAGCTCAAGTGCGGAAAAGTCGCTAAAAAGCTCGGAACTCAACAAAACGATACCGAAACGAACTCGGATGACAAAAAGTGCAGAATTAATCATTCTCGAAATGACAAAACAGTCATGAGCGAGTCGTCAAAACGGACTCCGGCGAAATTTTTTTTTTACCAAAAATCGAAAATTGCGGATATTACATTCTACCCTCCTTAAAAGAAGTTTCGTCCCGAAACTTAAAACAAGTAGGGAGAAGCAATATCCCGCCAGTAAAACTTAACGAGATACGCAAGGAAACGCGTAACTTACGCCCATCGGCGAAACGTTACAAGCAACGCAAAGGAATATGCGGCGTGAAAACACGCTCCACGACGACCAACACAACGTCGCCGTTAGGGATATAATAAAACCAACAAGTGACAAGCGTCATCAAATAGATAATACAATCAAGTCAATTATCCGAACAATCACAAAACACAACGAACGAAAATCAATACGATTGACCAACTCAATGGTACATCAACCAAAACGCGAGCCAATCGCTGGACAAATACGGAATTCCACCGCCCAAGGGTTGGAAGATCGAAAACGAGACTAATTTCCCGAACTTAAGGGAATTAGGAAGGAGTCTGAATGCTTAACAATCACGAAACGAGATCAATAAAAACCGAACAAACAAACGATCGAGACAACAAAAATCGAACAATCATGTCCGAAACACGAAGGATAATAAAATTCAGACAACAACCTCCAGGTTCACATCTCAACTCGAGACAATATATGATCCGGTGAAAACAACAGGACGTGCATTCACATAAGATCCGCAGGAAAGGAAATAGTAATTGAAAAGTCACAACGACAAACGAGTAATTCCGAAACAATACCACACTCGTTCGATCAACAAAAGCAAGGGGCAGGACAAGCTCAGAAATGTCAACGAACATGATGAGTCGACAAAGTCGAAAACACAAGAGTTCCAAATCCGATCCACTTCGAATAAAAGAACTAATAGAACTAGATGATGTCACTTCCGAACAAGGTTCACAAGAATCGAACCGAACTCGAAAAAGTCACAACGATAACCAGATCGACCCACAACAAGATCACAGTTCGTTCGGACGATGAAACCGAAATACAGAAAAATTTCATAAAGTTTCAACGAACATGAGCGAATCGATAGACTGGAGAAAGAGAAAATACATAAGTCAAAATAGTATGGGTATTACCTCCGACCTCGTCCACGAAATTCACAAAAAAAAAATGGGAGCAAGGTAACAAAACATTAAACAACCGACACATAACGGAACCATCACCGATGCACACGGTCATACCAAACCAAGCTCTAACAGCTCGCATATGCGAAATAACGCAAAAATCACCACGAGGCGACAACATTCAACACAAACATCCCGCCTCTTACAGAAGCTAACACAACAAATGTGTGGAAAACGACTCAACGCTCACACTGCCACTTCGATCATACTCGGGAGCAACATCATAATGAGAACGCGAACATCATACATACATACCCAGCCCTTAAACGGGAATGGATAGGTTTTAATAACGAAAACCTCATTTTGAAAATAATTTTAGAAGAACACCGGTTGATCTTGAGTATCACCTTTAAAAAAAAAATACAAACGTAAAACATCGTTATCGAGACTTTTGAAAACCATTTCGCATTTGATAAAAATGAGGACACTTTCTCTTAGTGGAAACTTTCAGAATATTCGACCCTCGGGTCTAAATAAAAGTGTTCTAAACATTGAAAATATCTCAAACATTTTGGTCCTCGAGGTAGAAAATTTTTGAAATATATTGTGGCACCTTGGATGTACCATAAGAAAATAACTCATTTGAAAAGTACGTCTCGAAATTTATTTTTCTAAGATACTCAAGGTTTTTAAAAATAATTCATTGGGCTAGAATGCCCAAAAATTTCGGGTAATTATACGGAACATTATAGCGCCGTGGGTCCCGTCCTACCAGGCTAAAAACCAATTACAAAAATGCCCAAAAAGGCCGATGACGGTAGTACTTATCAAAACTCACAAAATCATTTGAAAACACCCAACTACCGTCAAAACGATCAAGGCCAAAAACTCGGTTAAAGGAATCAGTTTTCGAAATAAAACTCAGTTTGCAAAATACCGAAAGCCGTTTTGAAAGAACTCACGCAGCGGATAAAATGCGGTTCGAAAATACATCAAGAAGGATTTACACTCCTCGTATAAACCAAATACGAGAGTCTAATAAACACATATCGTGAAATCAAAATCCACAGAAGGATTCCATCATTTAACGACTAATCATACAAATAACTCGTGTCACACGAGGCACAACACAAGGAAGGGAGTTTTACATCCATAGGTCGCACGTAAGTGACGACCGCCCCTCGATACTAATCACGACCAATGATCTCAAACGACGCATCGCGATGCGACTACGTCAGACAAAAATCCGACGAGACAAAACTCAACAAACACAACTTGGCTCGATGACAGGTTTCCCAGGCTAATCTGATTTTAAAATCGTATACTCCAGTTATTCGAAAATAAAACCGATAAGTTAAAAATCATTTTCAAGACCCTTTCAAACACGACAAGGGCTTAACAGCGGTAGCATTTTATAAAATGTCCTAAACACTTTTATACACGACTTTTAAATACCGACACAAGGTTTTATTTGAAAATACAAGGCTGGCTCGCCCAAATTCATGTCACTTTTCAAAAAACCCACAATACGATCAAGTCTAAGAAATTTTCAAGCATGCACGCCATATGTATTATTATTATTAATAGAAACACATTGGTTGTAAATATTAATAATTAGCCAAGTACCATCAATTCCCGAACACACGCATATACGGCGTTCAAAAATCACCAGTTCAACAAGCGCAACTCGGAAATACCAATTCCAAGCATATGTCAAACTATCTCTTCAAGTTTAATAGTATAACTAATGAACACCAATTCGAACACACGTCGAAACCATCTATGTGAGTTTCTCAACAAACTCTGCCATCGATACCTTTCCCGGAACATATCAATTTTCAAAACATTCACACCACACTGCACCCATCGGTGTCCAAACCATCAGTACGTTTGGTTCAACATACATTTAGTATATCGCAATTACCAAACACAGATTCCATCATACAACAAAAGACTAGAGGGTCAAGCCCTCTCACAGTATACCACGGAGCAAATCTCGGATCTTTCGATCACCAACGATCCCACCAACGCTAGGAAGTTTAGCGATGGAAGGCTCGCAAGACGACAAACGGTCAAGCCCAGAACGGCGCACATACTCCAGAGAGATAAAGGACTGCGCAATACTAGAATCAAAAGTACACGAACCGGATGGATCGAAAAATAACTCGACGATAAGTACGAGAGAGGCAATCACAGTTCAAGAAGTGGAAATTCAATACGAGAAAACAAGAGGGTCGAGTAAGGAAAACTTACGAGCACTGGATGTACTGAGATGCCGGCAGCGGTGTGACAATGTGCAAAACAAAACATAACTAGACCCAAATAACCGACAAGCCTAGGTATCCATAAACCTAGAGCTCCGATACTATTTTCTATAACACCCCCAAGATATTCGAGGTGTATTACAGCGCCGTGGACCCCTACATGGGACCCACCAGGCTAATCACAAGAAAACACCACTCGACTAACCGTCTCGGTTAGCAAGGAAACAATTGTTAACAACAAGAACATAAAACAACACGTCCGGTACAACCGGCATAATAAACATCAACCGACAAATGCAGTAACTCCAACGAAGACCAATCACAATCCGAAAGGAAAAGCCTAAGTACTCGCGAGTACAATCTATAAGTTTACAATTTGGAAAACATCCACCTCAAAAGAGACAGTAGGAAATAACGAGACTCAATTGCACATGTCAACAACCTTAGCCGACATCCTCGTACCATCCCAGCGCCCGCTCGTCTGGCTGAACATAACCTGAAATCCATAACAAGAATTTCCCCGACAACGGGTCCCCAAAGGGGTTAGCAATTACGCTAGTACAAGTATTCAAGGCAAACCAATCGCTTACACGTTTCATAGTACATGCACCAACATCATTTCAAAAACCAAAACCAGACATGTCTTTTCCGGAAACAAACAGTCAAACAATTTGCCTAGGACCGGGACGAAGCCACAAATCCCACCCGAGGCCTCTAAGGACCCTCCCGAGCTGGCCACTTTATAAAACAAATCACGCATGTGCATCGCCAGACCAGACGCCACCATGAATCCCACCCGAGGCCTCTAAGGACCCTCCTGAGCTGGCTAGCGAAACAAACTCGTGAATCCAGAGTGAAGTCATAGATTCCCCCGAGGCCCCGTCGGACCCTCCCAGGGTGAGCAAAGCACACACAATATACATTACCATTTCACGTTAAGAATAAAGGTTTCCAAAAATACTTGCCTTGAATAATTGACGACGCAACGAACGGAAAGGAAAGTCACCAACAAACGCCAGGAACCAACGAAACCGAACCTAACGATTCGAAGAATACAATCACAACCATTTCTAAATGAATATGGAATTGGAATACACCCGAAAACCCGCCTATGATTCATGTATATTCGTATATAAACAACAACGAGGGCGGACCACAACCAAACTCTCTCGATTCCGTAAAAACCACGAAATATACCATGAATCCGTAGGGAAACTAAGAATACCAACAAGATTAATCATATTCCCAAAACAAGAATAGTATGGTCAAGGTACTTGCCTCGAACAACCACAACGCGGAGAATCGGCCGAAGTAGGTTGGCACGAACCGACTACGAAGCCACCGACTCCACCGAACGCCAACTCGCGATAATAAACTACGAAGGATAATAACAACAATGAAATGAATTCCATAACACGACTCAAAGCCGTTGAATTCAAAGAACGAACGACGAATGATCAAGTGTTTTCTCCAAAACGGCCAAGAACACGATTCGTTCCGTCAAAACCCGAAAACGGAATTCCAAGTTGAAATATGGATATACAATCCATAGAATGTGTTTAACGACATCATTTAACCATAATTGATCCATCAAAAACGGATGAAAAACGAGATCGAGGACAAATCCCCCAAAAAGTCGATTCGAAGGAAATCAAGAAATATACTTCGATTCGACGAAGAACAATGGATTAAATGATGTTAAACACAATAATACTACCAAGATTAATCATACCCATCATGAATTAATCAATAATACTAACGAACAATCGACAAAACGCAAAACCCCCAAATTCACGAAATTAGGTTCTAAGGAAGATTACCTTGATTCGCCGGATCAAAGGATGATAACGGATGATTGATTGATGATATGAACTCAAGAACTTCATGGATTTGTTGTTAAATAACATGGCTCCATGGTAAGATCACCCCACCGCTAAGAGAAGGAGAAGAAGGAGAAAATGGCCAAAAACCGTGTGCGGGACCATAAATAGTGCACACAGTGCCGCTGCCCAATGGGAGTGTGCCGCGCACAGCCCAAAAATGGCTCCCAGTGGTCGGCAGTGTGCCGCGGCCCGGCCGGCGTGTGCCGCGGCACCCGGTACAGTCGGTTTGGCCGAAAAATGCCACAGAGTGTGCCGCGGCCCACGGTGCGGCCTGCTCGGCCAGGAGCTGCCGAGACTACCGGCTGTGACTCGGCCAGAAGGTGCCGAGCACTACCGGCCGTGACTCGGCCAGTGCCGGCCTGGGCCCAGATTGCCCGGCCATGACTGGGCCGGGGCCAACTCCGACGGCCCGAACGACCCCGAAACCCGAACCTGAATACGAATCGATGGTACGGTTACGACGTACTCGCAAAGACGAATCTAAGGGCTAAGAGAACACCCAATTCCGACCACCCGAAGGCTCGGAATTCAACAACGGAAGTAATTACCCAAAACTTTGGGAAATTACGAAAATGGCCCAAAACATCCGAAAATCACGATACGCGATCGAAACACCAAACCAAAGCTCGCAACATGAATAATAACATCACATGAACTTACGAGAAACTCGAAACAACAGTTTCGGACGAGATTCGCAAGAATCGAGCTCAAGTGCGGAAAAGTCGCTAAAAAGCTCGGAACTCAACAAAACGATACCGAAACGAACTCAGATGACAAAAAGTTCAGAATTAATCATTCTCAAAATGATAAAACGGTCATGAGCGAGTCGTCACAATGGACTCCGGCCAAAAAATAAATTTACCGAAAATCGAAAATTGCGGATATCACACGTACTTAGCTGGAATGGCACCAGTAAATGTGTTGTGTGTGATTTGTCCCTTGACTGTGATAATTTGGTAAGGGTACGTGAGTCTTGTGGTTTCTCTGTGTATTGTAGCCCTGTGGTGTGTTGAGTTCGACCGTATGGTCCAGTTGCAAAGTTGTGTTCTCTGTTGTCGTTCTGTGAGACCGTCGTCATGGTAATGTTTGACACGGTGGACTTTATGTCGGGTTATTCTTGTGAGTATGTGATGTGAATAAGTTGATTCACGGACCCCTGTGCTTGTGGTTGGAATGTTATGATTGGGTCGTGGACCCCGTATTTTGTTATCGGAATCGTATTTTGAAATAAATGATTTTGGGCTGTGTCCCTAAGTGTTCGAAAGGCTTGAGACTTCTTAAACCCCAAATGTTTTCAAAAACTCCCGAGATCGTAAAATGTTTTGTAAGATGTAAAATGGTTTTATTCTTATCTTTCGTGATTCAAACTGTTTTGATCAAGTGAATTATCTCGGGAAGTATATTCACGCTTTCTATGTTCTTGGAGTATGATATGTATGGCTCGTCCTCGTATTTATACTTGCACTAGCAAAACATTGGAGTTTTGCTAACACCCGAGTATTCGGGGGGTGGATGTCTGTTTTGCATCCAGGTACTTGCAGGTTGCTGGGGAGCAATTCATAGGATCGTTGTGAAGGATGATGGACGACGGCGACACTAATCACATGAAGACCAGTGTTGAGTATTTGGTGATGTCTTGTTTTGTCCTTCCGTTGTGTCTATTTTCCCTTATGCGGGAACGCTGATTTATTTTAACCCCTGCGTAGGTATGAGTTACGAGAAAGAGTAATATATGGTTGATGTGTATGTTATGGTAAAAGACCAAATCGGTCTAATGATCCGTTAATTACCCATGTCGGTATGTATTGTATTGTATTGTATCGTGGTGTTTCTGTATTTAGCCTGGTAGATCCTCATGGAGAGGGTTTACGGCACTGTAATATTCCCGAGTGGTTTGGGGGTGTTACAGAATATGGTATCAGAGCTTAGGTTGCGGAAACCTAGGCTGTCGGGTCGAGTTTTGTGTTGTCGGGTCTTGTCTTGTTTTGTCTTGTCAGATTTTATCTGAGTCGTGTCGTCTGAGGTGTCGGTCGTGATTAGTATCGAGGTGCAGCCATCATCTTCGTGCGACTTGTGGGTGTAAGTCTCCCTTCTTTGTGTTTGTGCCTCGTCTGATGCGAGTTACTTGTATGATTATTCGTTAAGTGATTGAATCCTTCTGTGGATTTTGATTTCGTGATGTGTGGGTATCTGACTCTCATCTTTTATTTGTATGAGGGGTAGTGTCGCTGCTAATGTATTTACGAACTGTATTTTATCCGCTGCGTGAGTCCTTTAAAAATGACTTTCAGTATTTTGCAAACTGAGTTCTCATTCGTAAAACCGATTCCCTAAATCGAGTTTTGGCATTTTGGCCTTGAATATTTTATGACGGCTGGATAAAGAATTTTTGTGAGTTTTGGGCATTCTGGCCTATTGAATTTTTGAAAACCTTGAGTATCTTAGAAAATTAAATTTCGAGACGTACTTTTAAAACGAATTATTTTCTTGCGGTGTTTTCAAGGTGCTTTCTAATGCCGCAATACATTTCAAAAATTTTCGAGTTGAGGATCAAAAATATTTTGAGATATTTTCAAATGCATTCTGAAAGTTTTTCGCTAAAAGAAAGTGTCCTCATTTTTTTATTAAACACATGATGGTTTTCAAAGTCTCGACAATAATGTTTGTTCAACTTTTTGGAAGGTGATACTCAAGATCAACTAGTGTTTCCAAAATCATTTTTTTTTCAAAGGTGGTTTTCATTTTTTTAAAACCTTTCGTTCCTGTTTGCGGTGCGGGAATATATGTATAAGGTTCGCACTTTCGTTAGGGTGTTAACCCCCGAGTTGTGATTGAATTGGTGGTGTGAGCGCTGAGTCGTTCGCCACGTAATCATTGTATTAGCCCTCGGTGATAAGTGTGAGGTTAATCTTTAACGTTGTCATTTCGTGGTGATTTACGTGCTATCGCACATGTGCGAGCTGTTAAAGCTTGGGTTTGTACGTTCGTGTAAATGTGTGATTGTTCATGATGTTTTGTGATTATGTGCTGGTTATCGTTCGGGCCGTTGAGATCGTCGAACGATGCCGTGGTTGTTGTGATCTTAGTATGTGTTGATATGTTATGCCAAGTTGGCATCTCCGGTTTGTTGTTTTGTGATGTTATGTTCCATTGTATCAAGCATTTGTATATTCGATATGCCGAGCCGAGGCGTTTCAACCGTGATGTGCCGGGGCATGCACGTGTAAATTGTCCTTCTCTTCGGTAACACATTTCAAGTGTGAACTCGAGGGACACCGAATTCAGTTTTGCGAATTGGTTACCGAGACTTCCGGAGTTCGTGCTTAGCACAGTCATCAGAATCGGCTTTGAGAGGCCTTTGAAGGATGTTTCTGTCGGTTGCTTGTTGTGTTGTCACCTTGATTTCGTGTTGTGAGTTTCGGGAACGACACTTCTTTTAGAAGAGGTCGAATATAACACCCGTATTATTTTTGACTCCTGCATTTTCTCTTTCTCAGTCCTATCGGCTCGCTCGTGTTCGTTGATACTTTTTGAACTTGTTTTGTATTCCGGTTTCGTCGTTCGAACGAGCTGTGATCTTGTTTTGGGTCGATCTGGTTATCGCTGTGACTTTTCCGAGTTCGGCTCGATTCTTGTGAACCTTGTTCGGAAGTAACATTTTTTTTCGGTTCTACTAGTTCTTTTATTCGAAGTGGATCGAATTTTGAACTTCTGTATTTTCGACTCTGTCGACTCATTTAGGTTCGTTAACATTTTCTGAGCTTGCCCTGTCCCTTACTTTTGTTAATCGAACGAGGGTGGTATTGTTTCGGAATTACTCGTTTGTCGTTGTGACTTTTCAATTGCTATTCCCTTTCCTGTAGATCTTATGTTTCGGGTCCTGCAATAAATTTCGGGTTCGGGTTCGGTTATTGTAATTTTAAAATTTCAATAACCGTACTACCCGAAATTAGTGACAATAACCGAACAAAAAATTAAAACCGATTATACCCGAACACAAAATTAAAACCCATGCTAACCGTAGTACCCATAGTTATTTTAATTTAGATGTTTCTACTTTCCATACACTATATAAATTAAAAAAAACCTAACCTAACAAATTTTATTTCGGGTTTTTCGGTTATTTTTGAAAATTTTGAACTGTAAATTTCGGTTCGGTTTTTTCAGTTTTTTGGTAAAATTACTTCGGTTCCTAGAAGTTCGGTTCCTGCAGAAAAAAGTCAGGAACCGAACCCGAATTACATAACATATTTGGAACTTCGGTTCCTTACTTTTTTTTCAAGAAACCGAACTATCCCAGCCCTAGTTACATGAACGGATTTGATAAGTCTTTACCGGCTACCGTTTGAACCGGACTAGCCAAAATATTAATAGTTATTTTGGTAACTCCTCTTGGTTTTTAAGGAAAACCACACCTATAAACGGATTTGATAAGTCTTTACTGGTTACTGTTTGAACCAGACTAGCCAATTACTTCTTTAGACTGCTAAATTGGTAACAGTGAATTTTGAAAAATGAATTTTGAAAACTAGAACTGATCAGGATCAATAAAGAAATCATCATCAGGATCCTGAGCATATTGATTAGAACTAGAACCTTCACTTGAAGCATGAGAAGATTCTGTCTTATTTTTGAGTAATTGAATATAATCTTTTGCAAGTTCTGGACAGTCTTCCAACATTTGAAGGATCTTCATTTGTTGTGAAGACAAACTGGAACTTGAATTTATATCATTACAAATTTTCTTATCCTTAGCTTTTGATTTTGCTATAATAGGATGAGTTGGTTTGGAAGAGATCTTTGAATTTGGAAATGAGGTTTTTTTCCCTGTTGAAAAGAAAATTGAAACGACATCTAAATCACAATACGAGGTTGTGAAATTAGACCACCATTTTATTTTGAATTCTCTAACGATAGAGATAGGATAAGGGGCTGGATGATACTGTTGAAATTGAAAATTCCAGCAAAATATCCAAGGGACTTTGAATTCAGAAAAATAACCAATGAATTTTTCAAACTCAGATCCTTTGGCATTTTGAGTATAAAATTTGAATGCACTATATACACTTGAAGGAAGAATGTCTGTAGTTGGTCCAAATTGAATCCACCATTCACAAAACCAAATGGGGTAAGTTTTGACAAAATTTTTATGGAAAGTAAAAAACCATGAATGATCAAAAGGTCTTTTGAAGAAAGTATAGAACCAAGCTTTTTTGTAGTCAGGATATGAATATCCTTTTGGCGTGAAGTTTCCAGAAAAGTTTTTGTTTGAGAATGGGAAAGTCCATTCATCCGATTTGAAAATCTTTTTAATATTGCATTTTGAAAACCACCTTCCGAGGATTCTTAGGGTCTGGATTATGAACTAATTCAATAGAACCAGAGTCTACCAAAATATATTCATAAAATTTTTGAGTTTTTAAAGAATCTTCAGGGTACCAATGGCAATCCTGAGGAAAGTATCTTTGGATAATACTTTGAAGGGTTTTGAAGTCTAGAGCTGTTGTAAATCTTGTAAGAGTAATATGTTCAACAACTTGTTTAGTAAAGTAGGGGGTATGAATAGATTTTCTTTTTGAATCAACCTTCTTTGGAGTAGCCAGATTATCACTTTTTCGAAGTTCAGGTCCTTGAATGGCTTGTTTGTAAGATAAAGGAGGAAATTTGTTTGAATTTTGAGGAATATTACCTAATACTTGAAACTGGTTATGAGAAATAGGTTTTGAAGTATAATCGTCAGCAGTTTGCATCCTTGCTTTGCTGTTCATCTGAAAAATTTCAAGCTAAATAAAGACTAGCTTGTTTCTCGAGATACTTGAGTCTATGAATAGCAGTAAATAGATTATTAATAAAAATTGGGTGAAAAGTTGGATCAGAAGAGAAACTGTCAGCAAGCGAAGACCAGTATTTGACATGATATTTGGCAAGGGCAATGTGTAATTTGAGGGTTTTAAGACCATTTGAAGGAGGATTAAAAAGAACTTGATTACGAAGGGACTGATAATTATTCATCTGGAGTTTTTCCCTGTAAAAATTCTCTTGTTAAAAAATCTGGAAGTGAATTTGAAGATCCTTTTATATATTCTATTTCAAAATCAAAAACACTTAAGATGGCTTGCCATCTAGCAAATATTTGTTTTGAAACTATATTTTCAACATCTTTTTGTAAAATCTCCTTAGCAGATTTACAATCTATTCTAAGCAGAAAAGTTTTGTTATAAAGGTCATCTTGGAATTTTGAAATACGTAAAACTATAGATGAGATTTCTTTTTTAACCGTTGAATAGTTCTTTTGAGATCCAAGCCAAATCCCTGAATGAAATCTAACAATTTGCTCTTTACTAGAGTTGCCTTGTAAAAGTTTTTGTTTGAGTATTCCCCATACCCGGACTCAGATGCATCGGTTTCAATAATAAGAAATGCATCTGGGTTAGGTATCCCTAAACAAGGAAGGGTTTGAATCTGTTTTTTAATAAGTTGAACAATTTTAGTATGTTCTAATGTCCATGGTTCAGGATTTTTAGTCAATCTTTGATATAAAGGTTTGCAGATAATTCTGAGATTTGGAAAGAAATCTGAGATGTAATTCAGACATCCTAAAAATCTTTGTAACTGTGTCTTATTAGTAATTTCATTAGGAAATTTTGAAGTAAATTCAATGGCTCTGGAAATAGGTTTAATGGTTCCTTGGAATATATCATGACCTAGAAATCTAATTTTGGTTTGAAATAAATTTAGTTTGGATTCTGAAATGGCTAATCCATTTTTAAATACAACTTGTATGAATGTTTTAACATGTTTTATATGTTGATCTATTGATTCAGAAAATATGAGTACATCATCTATATAAACAATTATGAAATTAGTATAGGGGTAAATATAATATTCATAATATTTTGAAATTCAGAAGGAGCATTTTTGAGTCCGAATGGGATAACATTCCATTCATAATGTCCAAAAGGGACAGTAAAAGCAGTTTTGTATTTATCTTTTTCTGCTATTTGAATTTGCCAAAATCCTGATTACAAATCAAATTTTGAAAATATAGTAGCTTTAAAAATTTTATTAATCAGATCTCTTTTGTTTGGAATAGGATACCTAATCCATTGAAGTACTTTATTTAATGATTTGTAATTAATAACGAGTCTAGGAATTCCTCGTTCTTTCTCAGCACTTTTATTAACATAAAAAGCTGGACAACTCCAAGGGGATTTGCTAGGCCTTATTAATTTTTTGTCAAGTAAACTTTGAATTTCGATTTTGCAAGTCTCTAATAATTCTCTGTTCATTTGAATGGGTCTGGCTTTAGTAGGAATATTGGCATCTCTAAAATCCTTTTCATAGGGAAGTTCAACAGTATGTTGTTTTCTTTCCCAAAAAGCATTAGGAACTTCTGAACATATTTTTGATATTATTTCTTTTCTAATAATTTCAATTCTTTGAATAATATCTTTAGTTTTCAACTGTTCTTCAATTATGAGATAAGGTATTTCTTGCTTAAGATAATTAATCTGGGCTTTTTTATTTTTAATTGAATTAACGTTTTTGAAAATAGATGATTCTTGTAATAACGATATATCTTTGATTTTTATTTGATCTATGAATTCAAATAATATGGGATGACCCATAATTTCAGTAGTTATTCCTTTGTGATTAGTAACATAAGGGTATATTGAAGTAAGAAAAGGAGTTCCTAATATCATATCAATATTAAGATATTTGACAAGAATAAATTGAGTCCTAAAACAGTACCCTTGATTACAAATATGAGCTTTAGTTAATTTATATTTTACATTTAGTGGAGTTGAATTAGCACCAACTAATCTTTCTTTAGTTTTTTTAAAGTATTTGGTAGGGATTAATCCCTCTTTGACACAATTTTGATCAGCACCACTATCCATAAGACATATAACATTTGTTTTGAAATTATTAATAACTAAAGTAAGATATACGTAATGTTTCTGAAAAGTCATTTTATTGATAATTTGAATATATTGATCTTCATTAATCAAATCTTCTTATTAATTTGATTTCATCTTTATTAATAGGTAAATGAATACTATCATCATCACTATCTTGACCAATTCTTTTTTCTTAAAAACTGTTTCTTCTGTTTTATCATGATTAATATTTTTAATCATTTCCTCTAAATTGGATATTTTAGAATTTCTTTCCATATCATTGATTTGTATATGTTCCAGTTCCATATTAATTTTTGAAATTTGTCTCTTAAGAAGTTTAATTTCTTCTCGGAGATCCATTGTATTAATTGGTTTGATTCCTTTGGAGGTAGTAGGTATGTTTTTATCAAAGAGCTTTGATAAACTAAAAGGTTCATTGTTAGGTTTATCTTTTGTTAATATTAATGTCTTGATTTTTTGAAGTAATTCTTTCTTGTCTTCTGGATCATGAATTTTATCAGCTAAATCTAATAGGAATTCAGGATTTATATTATTATTAATCATATTGACATAAATATTAGAACTTTGATTGCCATAATCTTCACTATCACTTGAATTATTAATTTGATTATAAAGTTCGTCATCTGATCCATAATATGAATCAGAATCTGAACTACTAGGTTCATTTTCATTAATAAATAAATTAAGTATTTTATCCTTTAGTTCAGGATCATCTTTAAATAATTCATTAATTTTTTTCTTCATAGGACATGTATCAGCTTTGTGACCAAAACGATGACATTTACAACATTGAATTTTTGATGATTCAGATCTAAACTTAGGATAAGGTTTTTTGAATTTTCTTTTAGGTTTATCTATGTGTTCTATTTTTTGTTTAAAATATCTTTTTCGATGTTTTTTAAATCTTTTTTCCTTACTATAATTATTATGTTTCTTTTGGAATAAGTGGAAGGAGCTTGTATCTTTTGCATGCCAAAGGCTTCACAAAAATTACCAAGTTCAATTTTTGAATTATGTTTATCTTTGCCGTATTTGGGTTGTATTTTTAGTTCTGAACATAGATTAAGGGCTTCCTTTTTGATAAAAGCAAACATTTGATCAAAAGTAATTTCATTGAAATTTATAGTTTCATTATTCATTTCATTTTTTAATTTTTGAATAATTCTTTCTCCAAATAATTTGGGAAGTCCTGCTATGAATCTTTCTTTCCAAAAAGATTGGTTGCAATCAGGACGTTTTAAAATATTTGTTAAAAATACATCCTTATACCATCTATAATCAGATAGAGAAGGACATCTAAGATTTGAAAGAACAATTTGAGAAGAATTTAATTCTTCTTTGGGATTTCCCACAAAATACATGGCAATAGTAACTAATAGGAAATCAGCCTTTTCTTGAGTAGTACCATCTTCTAAATCATATTCTGATTTATGATTCATAATGAATTGTTTGTCTTCTAAAGCTAATTGATTATCCCACCAGATTTTTAACCCACCAAGAAACCAGCTTATTAAAAGACTCGCAAAGATTATCATCGCTTAAATTATGAATTTTATAGGCGCTTTAGCCATTCCCATCTCTTGGAGAGTATTTAATATCTCATATTCTGATTTTCCATCAATATTCCATTGATGAATAGATTGACCATCATATTTTGATGTTTGAAATTGAGATCTTTCTTCATATTGAATATCAGGAGGAGTAGGCCTTCTATAATAATTTCTATTAGGACCATAAGATTTTAGTTTATTAATTTCTTCTGACTCAGCACTAGAATCACTTTCGCAGACACAATTAATGTCTGGTTTGGAATTAACAATACTTATTTTTGAATTATTGGATGAGGAGGCAATATTAGATAAACTTTTATCAACTCTTTCTAATAAATGAGTATTAGTAGTATTGTCAAGAAGCTTTGTTTTAGGTAGAATTAATTTTTGATCTATTTTATTAGGTTTGAAATGAGGCTTTGATATCTCATTAGGAAATTTAGGAATAGTTTTTTCTTCAGCATTAATCTGCAATTTGTGCATATGACTAACCTGATTAGAAATAGTTTGTAATATTTGATTTGAAAAATTATTCTATTGATAAACTTTTTTAATATCTTCTTGAGTTATAGGATCATTACCTTCTTTTCCCTTTTTAAAAGGAGAATCAATAACTTCTCCATCTTTAGTGGATATCTTAAGATTTTGTAAAGGAGGATGAATAGAAGTAATGATTTCATTGTTGATTAAAGTCCAATTTTTAAGAAGTGTATTATGAACATTTATTTGTTTTTGAGAAAAACATTTTGAATATTTCTGTCAGAATTAAAGGTTTGAAAGTATTCTAACAAAGGAATACTTTCATGAATTTTGACATATAATCCATCCATTCTTTCAAAAATTTTTTAGTTAGTTCAGGATATTCATCCCTAAATTTTTGATACCATTCTCTCTGCTTATTATTTTTAGGGTCATAATAATGTTCATTAATGAATTTATGATCAACGCTAAAAAATAAACTTTTAGTTTTAGGTTTGATACTAGTTATGACATCTATTTGAGATATAGTAGGAGAATTAGGAGGTGAATATTCAGTATTTTGGAATTCTGGGAGAGGAGTTTTGAATTTAATATTAGGTTCAGGAATCTTTAATTTGTAAGGTTTAAATTTATTAGAAGAAGTAGAACTTTCTCCTTTATAAATTTTTACTGAGTCGAATTTTAAAATGATGTTTCCATCTTTGTCTTCAACTATTTGATTAATGTCTTTTTTAATCATATTTCTTGGTATTTCAGGATTTTTGAAAATAAATTCCTTAGGAATAGTTATCTCATTCCATTTTAATGTTTTAGGAGTAAATGTTGAAGAGTAATCATTTCCTATTTGAAGTAGGACAGTTTCATATTTAGAAGTTGGTTTTATATTAAATTTGGGATTTAATTGGGAATTCATTAATCTAAAGCAAACTCTATAAATAATTGCAAAATTTTTGCAGGTTTCTTGAAATTCATCTCCTTGGAGATGTACATCAAGTACTAATGAATCTTCTATTAAAGGATCAAGTAAATCAACTGAAAAATCGGGAGAACAATTGAAATATATTGGACCATTGCAAATATTAGTTTGAATCATGGCTAAGAGAGAAGATTTATATTTTTTTAATCTTTTATCTCTTAATGCAAGATAGATAGGGGCATTAATATCTTTACGAACTAAGGGTTTAACAGCAATCTGTATTAATCCATAATGCAGATATTTGAAACCTTTTTCTAAGTATTTGTGAATACTTGCTAAGGATAATAAAGGAATATTTTGAAATTCTTGTTGAATTGAAATAGTTTCTTCATGTATTTTAACAGAAAATGCAGTTTTGAAATCAAGAGATCCTATTTGATAAATACTTTAAATTTGACTTTCAGGGATTGTCCAGTTTGAATAATTAACAGGGACATGTAATTCTTTGGAGCTAACAACATTATTAGAATTATTATTTTTAGAAAATAATTTTCTAATTGATAATGCCATACTTAGATCTGGATCTGAATATTGGTTTTTGTAAAATAGGTCGTACTTAGATCTGGGTTTGAAAGATTGCTTATTGAAAACTGAGATTATAAGTTTTTACTGGGACTAGAAATTCACTAATCCGGGACCACCACCGGGACCACCAACTCAGGCTGACCAACGAATTTTCCTTGGCTGACCAACGCAAACGTGAATACTAAGAACAGTATGGACTTATGAACTTAGTAAACAATTTGCAATTCAAACTTGCTATCTAAAGTATGAACTATACAAACAAATCTCAACACATAATTGTTATCTTAAGAACAGAAAATAAATATCTCAGAAATAATATTTCTAACACTTTATGGCTCTGATACCATTTAAAATTAAAATGGAAACTCAAATTACTTGTATCTCATATCTATAAATAGATTGTAGTTAGTTTCATTTCAATCATCAGTTGTTTTGAGAAAGAAATACCTAGCACAAAATATTTCCTATCTTGTAATCCATTCCAAGCACTTTGAAGTTCTAAAGATTTCATATTTCATATTTTGTATTCAACCTCGATAATTCAAGTAAGAATTCATCTCTTGTTATTTCCACTTCTTGTTGTATTCTTAATTATATGTCTCATCTGTCTTATATGTAACACCCCGAGATATTCAGAATAATTACAGCGCCGTAACCCTTTAAGTAAGGATTTACAAGGCTAATTTAAAAGAATTGTAAATATAATACAATCGTACAACTGAAGTTCAAATACAGATTTGATTCAACCGATCAAATGAGTTAACTTATACAACCATATCGAAATGACATTATTAAAACAGACGTACTCGAGTACTAAATGAACCAAGAAGACAAATCACAATAACAATAAACATCAACCACATCACTGAGCCATTTCATCGTCCTGTCGGTACTGTGGTTGCTTCCCCGCTCCTCGGCTACCTGAACATCAAAACAATGTCCACCCCCAAAGGGGTTAGCAAAACAATGCTAGTACAAGTATCATAATACATAAATCATCAGTGCATCATAAAACATGCAAAACGGACTTCCGTCACCGGAATCCAACGATGCGAATCCTCACGATTCCATCAACACAGTACAGGGTAATCCAGCGATCCAGCGCCCTTGGTATAGATCCTCATGATGATCCCGTCGGACCAACGCATGGTGGAAAACCCGTCCAGTGATTCAGCGCCCTCAGCATAGATCCCCATGATGATCCCGTCGGACCAACGCATGGTGGACATTCGATCCAGCGCCCTCAGCATAGATCCTCATGATCCCCTCGGATCATTTATACCATAAATCAATCAATTATGCACACATATATGCATTTCAATATGTTCATCAATACGAACAATTAACAACGAATACCACGAGAAATTACAGAAATACATCTCATATTCGACAACATGAACAAAACCATAAGCATGATCAAAGTTTCAATATAAATCGAACTCGACATATGATACTTGCCTCGAAAATGGCAAGAATGGAAATACTCCAACAAATGACACGCGTCCGTATGCCACCGCCCCTCGATCGTCCCCTATGCAAGGCTCGGACCTAAGAAATAATAAAGAATTCCTCTCAAGTCGCATTTAACGTCTAATAATCCGGTTTACAACCGCAAGCTCAAAAATGAATTTCGCTGAACTACTTAGCGCGCTACGTACTATACGTAACGTGCGCTAAGCCCGCCTGCTAACGTACGCAAATGACCAGGTTTAGCGGCGCTAGCCGTGGTATCGACAAATTTCTCTCAATGACCGATCGCCTCGCCGATGATATAACGTACGTTACGTATCCAACGTAGCGCACGTTACTCGTTCCCGATAGCGCACGTTAATATATACATCTTAGCGTGTGCTAATCGTGCATGGCAGTCACTACTGGGTAAAACTTGAGCTAAAGGTGATGAAAACTCATGAAATCCTCAGTGTTAATACATGCCAACTCCGTGCATATCATGCTCATACGGTTTATGAAAGACCTTTATGGATTAAATGACTACGAGACACAAGGATACGTATCATCATTACTACACCATAATTCATCTTGATCTTCAAGAAAATATTCTAAGTTCCGTTCATTCCAAGTCCCAAAATATATGACTCCTTACGTAAAACATACGAACTAGGAAATCTTCATATACTGGTCATGATTGGTTTTGAAGATATATAATATGCTTAGGAGTCCAAAAACTAAAAAGGTTCAATGAATCATACGATGAATAAGTGCCGAAACATCGAAAATATCCTTCTAACACATGATGTTCGACTATTAACGAATCTAACTGACTAGATAAACATGATCAAACGTCCTTTAGAACACTACTAATATTGGTGAAGAATCACCTACCTCAAAGTAGTGAAGAACAAGGAGGAAATCGAAGCAATCCAACGTCGAAGGCTTGAACACCAATCCTCAATGATCTACAATCTTCAACACTGTAATACCCACATTTTTCTTTCTTTCTCTTCTGTTTCGTCCAACCGTATCGACTCGACTGTGTTCGTTGATGCTTCTGACCTGGTGTTGTTTCTCACCTTTGTCATTCGAGCGAGTTCTGATATTGTCCCAAATTGATCTATATATCGTTGTGACCTTTCCAAGTTCGGAAAATTAGTCTCATTTCCGATCTTCCAACCCTCTGTAACACCCCCAAGATATTCGAGGTGTATTACAGCGCCGTGGACCCCTACATGGGACCCACCAGGCTAACACAATAAAACACCACTCGACTAACCATCTCGGTTAGCAAGGAAACAACTATTAACAACAAGAACATAAAACAACACGTCCGGTACAACCGGCATAATAAACATCAACCGACAAATACAGTAACTCCAACGAAGTCCAAACACAATCCGAAAAGAAAAGCCTAACTACTCGCGAGTACAATCTAGAAGTTTACAATTTGGAAAACATCCACATCAAAAGAGACAGTAGGAAATAACAAGACTCAATTGCACATGTCAACAACCTTGGCCAACATCCTCGTACCATCCTGTCTGGCTCAATGAACATAACTCGAAATCCATAACAAGAATTTACCCGACAACGGGTCCCAAAAGGTGTTAGCAATTACGCTAGTACAAGTATTCAAGGCAAACCAATCGCTTACACATTTCATAGTACATGCACCAATATCATTTCGAAAACCAAAACAAGACATGTCTTTTCCTAAATAAACAAATAAACAATTTGCCGTGGGAACAGTGGCTATACCATTGATCCCGCTCCGTGATCCCTAAGGACCCTCCCGAGCCGGCCATATTATAAAACAAATCACGCACACGCATCGCCTTGGGAACAGTGGCTATACCATTGATCCCGCTCCGTGATCCCTAAGGACCCTCCCGAGTCTAGCGAAACAAACTCGTGAATCTGTGGCTATACCATCGATTCCTCCGTGATCCCGTCGGACCCTCCCGAGGTGAGCAATCACACACAATATACATTACTATTTCACGTTAAGCTTAAAGGTTTCCAAAAATACTTGCCTCAATTATTGACGACGCAACGAACGGAAAGGAAAGTCGCCGACGAACGCTAGAACCAATGAAACCGAACCTAACGATTCGAAGAATACAATTACAACCATTTCTAAATGAATATGGAATTGGAATACACCAAAACCCGCCTACGATTCATGTATATTCGTATATAAACAACAACGAGGGCGACCACAACCAAACCCTCTCGATTCCGTAAAAATCACGAAATATACCATGAATCCGTAGGGAAACTAAGAATATCAACAAGATTAATCATATTCATCATGAATTAATCGACAAAACGGAACGAATCGGACAAAAACGCGAAAATCCCCAAATCTACCCAAAAGTAGGGTTCTAAAGATCTAACCTTGATTCATGGATCGAAGGATGTTATAGGATGATTGATCAACGATATAACCTCAAGAACTTCATGGATTTGTTGTTCAACAACATGGTTTCGTCTCCTCCGAAACCCCACTGAACCGAAGAGAAATGAAATGAAAATGACGGAGAAAGTCGCCGTCTGTCATTTTTATATCGGCCGAACTAGCGTGCGCTAGCCTTCCTTACTTAGCGGCGCTTATCGCCAAGATCGCCGAGCACACTCGCCATGGCCCGCACGACCCGGCACCACCGACCAAATCCGCCGACCGTGACTCGACCGCCCGACTCGCTAGCGTGCGCTACGGCCAAGCTCGCGCGCTAGCCGACTGCCCAAAGAGCCACCGGATCGACAACTCGCCCCAGAGCGTACGCTAGTCGGCCGGCGGCGCTACTCGCCGGTTAGCGCGCTACGACCGACAGAAGGCGTGCGCTATCCGCCGATCTCCGACCGAGTCCGTAACCTCGTAATACCCTGTCTGCCCGATAGCAGATGGCCGACTCGACACAGGCGCTTACATCGCTGAAGAAGCACAAGAAGGCCCCGGCCAGAGCGTGCGCTTACGCCGGTTCTCGCCGTTCATGCTCGGCCGTTGTCCAAGACTCGTCCGCTGGGCCCCCGCACCCGTCCGGCCACTGCCACCGCCACGACCCGACGCCTCGATTTCCGAAACGCACGGAACGGACACGACGAAAAGTTCGCGGACGATATCAACGACTCGAGATGAAAACGTAATGCAATAATTAATCATACGCGACCAAGAAAAGGGTAAAGACGACAAATACAGATATGGATACCCGTAACTTTCAAGAAATTACAAAATGGCCCAAAACGCCCGGAAATCACGATACGTGATCGAATAACCAAACCGAAGTTCACAACACGACTAACAAAGTTAAACGGACTTGCGGGACACTCAAAAAGCAGCTTTGACGAGATTCGCAAGAATCGAACTCAAGTGCGGAAAAGTCGCTAAAAACCACAGAACTCAACAAAACAACACCGAAACGAACTCGGATGACAAAAAGTGTAGAATTAATCATTCTCAGAATGACGAAACGGTCATGAGCGAGCCGTCAAAACGGACTCCGGTCGAAAAAAGAAATTTACCGAAAATCGAAAATTGCGGATATTACATGGGCGGTGGAATTCCGTATTTGTTCAGCGATTGGCTCGCGTTTTGATTGATGTACCGTTGGGTTGGTCAATCGTATTGATTTTCGTCCATTGTGTTTTGTGATTGTTCGGATAATTGACTTGATTGTATTATCCATTTGATGATGCTTGTTACTTGTTGGTTTTGTTATATCCCTATCGGCGACGTTGTGTTGGTCGTCGGGGGGAGCGTGTTTTCACGCCGTATATTCCTTTGCGTTGCTTGTAACGTTTCGCCGATGGGCATAAGTTAAGCGTCTCCTTGCGTATCTCGCTGAGTTTTCCTGGCGGGATATTTCTTCTCCCTACTTGTTTTAAGTTTCGTGACGAAACTTCTTTTAAGGAGGGTAGAATGTAATATCCGCAATTTTTGATTTTCGATAAATTTCTTTTTCGGCCGGAGTCCGTTTTGACGACTCGCTCATGACCGTTTCGTCATTTCGAGAATGATTAATTCTGCACTTTTTGTCATCCGAGTTTGTTTCGGTATCGTTTTGTTGAGTTCCGAGCTTTTTAGCGACTTTTCCGCACTTGAGTTCGATTCTTGCGAATCTCGTCCGAAACTGTTGTTTGGAGTTTCTCGTAAGTTCATTTCATGTTATTATTCATGTTGCGAGCTTTGGTTTGGTGTTTCGATCGCGTATCGTGATTTTTGGACGTTTTGGGCCATTTTCGTAATTTCCCAAAGTTTTGGGTAATTACTTCCGTTGTCGAATTCCGAGCCTTCGGGTGGTCGGAATCGTGTGTTCAATTAGCTCTTAGATTCGTCTTTGCGATTACTTCGTAACCGTAACTTCAATTCGTATTCAGGTTCGGGTTTCGGGGTCGTTCGGATCGTCGTTGTGGTTCGGACGTAATTTTCGGTCTGTCTGGAGGGGGCTCGCCTGCACTGCAACACGGCCCCGAAAACGGCGCCGCTGAGCGCCGTGTCTCGCGGCCGGTCGCTGTGGCCGGGTACTGCCGAGACACGGCCGAGACACACGGCGCTGTCGGGCTGCTTGTCGCCGTGTCCTGGCAGCCTATAAATATGGCCGAGCAGTCGTTTTTTTCACTCATTTCATTTCCTATCCTTCCTATCCGCGGCTGGAGTCTTTGGGAAGTCGAAGACATGTTGTTATACTATGAATCCACGAAGTTTTGGAGTTCATAACATCAATTGATCATCACGTAACATCCTTCAATCCAGCGAATCAAGACAAGTTTTCTTAAAATCTAGTTTTGGGGATTTTGTTCGATTTGTCCGCTTAATCCGCTTTAACTCGAATAGTGATGTATTTATGATTGTTAAACAATATTATGTCGAATTCTCTTGTCGTTCCTCGGTTGAATCGCCGAGGATTTGTCGTTTTATTGAGTTTCTTATCGACGCCTTGAAGGTGTCCGATAAAATGTCATAGAGGGGTTTTCGGGCGTTCTACGATTATTCTTCCTCGTATGATCGATGATTTATTGATTATATATTGTTAAGGTCGAATTCTTGTGAAGAACTCGAGTCGGAACCCTTCCGTTCGTCGTTTTCTTCAAGCTTCTCGATCGTGGGTGTATTCTTTTCCTTCGCCGGGGAATCGTAGGTGTTCGAGGTGTCCCGACTGAGCCGTGATTGTAGGAGTGTCCGGTATCGATTATCGAGGCAAGTATCTTGCCCATACATTACGTGTTTTGTGGATATTATGGTTGTTAATCGTCGATATGTGCTAAATAAATATTAATAACCATTTTTCAAAAGAATCGGAATATTTACCATCATGCTTTTTGTAAAGGTGACCCGTGTGTGTCGGGAATTAATGTGCTTAGTTGAATATGTGAGCTAGTGTCGAGTATAGAATCACCTTACTTTCTTGTGATGTCATTGCGTATGATTATGTCGTTGGTAAATGTAAAGTGTAATTCTTTTGTCAAATTATGTGCTTGGTGTAATACCCGAGATTTCTGTTATGTAATTGGAACTTGTGATATTGTAATGATTGTACTTTTGTCCGAGTACTATTCTCCGTATTTCATAATCCGATGTTGTCGAGCGTTTAATTTCCTGTTTGTGATTTAAAGATTGTATTCTGCGCATGTAGCGCACGCTATCGGATACGTTTAGCGTGCGCTAACGTGGATTAATAACGCACGCTACTGAGTGTCAATAGCGCACGCTATGCATGGTCAATTTGATTGAGACGTGCGGTAGGTGAGATCTGGCCGGGGGACCCCTGTCGGATCGTGTCGGATGTACCTGGGCGGCTTTCGGGAAAAGCCGAGTCAACGCCTTAGCGCACGCTACAGGTATATGCGTAGCGCACGCTAAGTGCTGAGTACAGATTAGTCAGCGAGCCGTTAGCGCACGCTACGAGCAGGGTCTAGCGCGCGCTAATAGCCATTTCTTATAAATAGGACAGCATCCTATTCGTGATTTCAGTTCTTTCTTCTCCCATTACCCGAATTCTTACACTTAGAACATAACTTCCTTCATCCTAAACACTTCATATCAACATCCTAGTTCGTGATTGAAGATCCTATATCATTGGAGATTGGTGTTCAAGCTTTCGGTGTTGGATTGCTTCATTTTCCTCCGTGTTCTTCATTACTTTGAGGTAGGTGATTCTTCACCGATGTTAGTAAGGTTCTTAAGGACGTTTGATCATGTTTTGATATCCAGTTAATTCGTTATAATCGGTCATCACATGATAGAAGGATACTTTTGACGTATCGGCACTTTATATCGTATGAACCTTTGAACCATCTCAATATATGGACTCCTAAGCGTTTTCAAATCGATTTATGATCAGTAATCGGACATTACCTAGACTGTTACGTTTTACACATTGGAATCATGCGTTTTGGAACGTAGGACGAACGGAACTTAGATTATTTCTTGAAGATGAAGTATGATGTTGAGATGATTATCCGTATATTTGTATCTCATAATCGTAGAGCTTCCACAAACCTTAGTGGCATGTATGCTTGAGGATGACTTGTTGTATCAACATAGAATTCATGAATTCACCACCTTTCAACCCAGTTTTTCCGTTAGCAGTATTCTGCCATGCAAGGTTAGCGCACGCTAACATATGTGAGTTAACGTGCGCTATCGGGTTCGATCGCACAAAACGCACGTAGCGACGTTATGTATCGCCGATTCGAATCGCTTCCATAGCTAGCGACGCTAGTCTTACACGATAGCGTACACTAATAAAGGCTTAGCGCACGTTACGTAGAGTACGAGCGCACGCTAAGCCCAGTGCATTGTTTTTTTGAGCTTTTCGGCCGTAGACCGAATTGTTAAAGCCATCGTTCGACTTGAGATGATTTGTATATCATTCCTTTTGTTAAGGTTCGAGCTTGTTACGTTGATCGAAGGAGGCGGCCTTTGAGTGTGTCGAGATCATTGAAGTGTTTCGTCCTTGCCATTTTCGAGGCAAGTATCATATGTCGAGTTCGATTTATCATGCTTGTGGTTTTGTTCATATTGTTGAATATGAGATGTATTTCTGAAAATTCTCGTGATATTCGTTGTTATTTGTTCGTATTGATGAACATATTGAAATGCATATGTGTATGCATAGTTGATTGATTTATGGTATAAATGATCCGAGGGGATCATGAGGATCTATGCTGAGGGCGCTGGATCGAATATCCACCATGCGTTGGTCCGACGGGATCATCATGGGAATCTATGCTGAGGGCGCTGGATCGTTGGACGGGTTTTCCACCATGCGTTGGTCCGACGGGATCATCATGGGGATCTATGCTGAGGGCGCTGGATCGCTGGATTACCTTGTATTGTGTTGATGGAATCGTGAGGATTCGCATCGTTGGATTCCGGTGGCGGAAGTCCGTTTTGCATGTTTCCTGATGCATTGATGATTTATTGTATGATGATACTTGTACTAGCATTGTTTTGCTAACCCCTTCGGGGTGGACATTGTTTTGATGTTCAGGTAGCCGAGGAGCGGGGAGGCAACCATGCATCGGCTGTGACGATGAAATGGCTCGGTGATGTGGTTGATGTTATTGTTATTGTGATTTGTCTTCTTGGTTCGCTTAGTACTCGAGTACGTCCGTATTTAATAAGGTCATTTCGATATGGTTGTATAAGTTAACTCATTTGATCGGTTGAATCAAATCAGATTTGAACTTCGCTTGTTCGATTGGATTATTTTTACACTTCTTTTAAATTTAGCCTTGTAAATCCTTATCTAAAGGGTTTACTACGTAATTATTCCGAATTTCTCGGGTGTTACACTGGAGTCACGTGTTTATGGATGAATATGTGAGTTTGTGTGATATTAGTTGTGTCGCTCGGGTCATGAAATCTTGCGCGTCCTTGTGAATCGTATCATTACTTGGTCGTGAGTATATGTCGATGAATCGCCATTCTAGTAAGGTACCTCGACTATATATACTGATTGACCTTCGAGGCTTGTGGTTTGCAAATCGTGATTTTGGAACGTGTGTGTGTTCCTTCCACCGGAGTGTCCGACGGGATGTCCGGGGTCGATACTAAGGGGTACGGCCACTAAGTGGACTTGGGTGCGTGTGTGGATGAACTTCCACCCGGAGTGTCCGATGGGATGTCCGGGGTCGATACTAAGGGGTACGGCCGCTGAAGTGGTTTCCCACCCGGAGTGTCCGACGGATGTCCGGGGTCGATACTAAGGGGTACGGCCGGGTTACTGGGCCAGGTTTTCATCTTGAGGATGACGTTGATGTTTTCGTTAATTGTGATATTGTCCGGAGTATCACAATGCTTTGTGCTTGGGGTCGAGAGACATTATATATCGAGTCTTGGTGCTTGGCTAGAATGGCATATGAATAATGTGTTATGTGTAATGTGTCCTTGTAAGTGAATTGAAGTGGATGATCGGGTCGTGGACCCTGTGTTTTGTGACCGGAATGGTTGGGTCGTGGACCCCGTGTTTTGTTAAACGGATTTGTATTTTGAAAAATGAACTTTGGGGCTGTGACCCTAAATGGCTTTCGAGGAATTAAGAACATTTTCAATTTTTGATGTTTTCAAAACTCCTGAGATTTGGAAATGTTTTCAAAATGCTTACTTGCTTCGTTTCTGCTTTCAAGACTTGAACTATTTTTAACTAAATATTTCTCGGGAAGTCTTTCGTTATATTCTCGGAATGTGTTGTGTATGGCTCGTATTTGCACTTTATACTTGCACTAGCGAAACAGTGGAGTTTTGCTAACCCCCGAGTAATCGGGGGGTGGATATCTGTATTGTGTCCAGGTACATGCAGGTTTTCGGGAGCAAGACACAGGATCGGTGCGAGGGATGATGAAAGACAAATGATACTAATCACACGAAGGCCATTTTTGGGTTCAGTTAGTCGGAGTTCATTGTATTGTCTTTTCCGCTGTCTTATTGTTCGTTGTTGCAAGTATTTTACCCTTGTGTGGGTATGAGTCTGGATGAGTTATGTATTTTGATTTTTAAGTCAGTGACGAAAGACCAAATCGGTCTATTGGTCAGTTATTTTGATTCGTCGGTATGTAATGTAATGTGTTGTTTTGATGTCTAGCCTGGTGGATCCTCACGGAGAGGGTCTGCGGCGTGTAATATTCCCGGTTTGATCTGGGGGTGTTACATTTATGGTATCGGAGCTTAGGTTGAGGAAACCTAGGCTGTCGGGTCGAGTTATGTGTTGTTGAGTCTTGTATTGTCAGATTTTGTCTGACTGAGTCGTGTCGCGACGCGTCGTCTGGGATGTCGGCCGTGATTAGTATCAAGGTGCAGCCATCATCTTCGTGCGATCTGTGGATGTAAGTCTCCCTACTACATGTTGTACCACGAACTATACGAGCCTGTATGATTCTGTGTTATGTAGTAGTATTTGAAGGTGCATCGTGAGTAAGTGACATATATTTGTTAATTCCCGTATTGTGCTAGAATGAAGAATGATATGGCCAAATGTATCCTTGTATGAACTGTTTTTCTTGCAAGAGCAACAACCTTGGAATTTTTAGTTTCGAAGGCTTCCAGGGAGCCACGTAAATTTTTAAAATGTTCTCCAAGGGAGGAATTTTTTTTTGATTTTTTGTATGATGACCTCAAGGTCGAAAATTTTTAGACTTCAAACTACCGATATTTCATTCTCATCTCATACTATAAGTTTTCAAAATTCGAGTTTTTAACTCAAATAAGGTCTTCAAAATATACTCAAGACGTGACTCTCGTTTGTAACTTTTTGGTTTCATGAATGTTATTGATGATGCTCTCGTTGTTGAGCAGTGGTGCCAGTTTTATGATTAAAATAGTAACGTGAATGTTGAGTCCATCGGTATGTATGTGTTGAGATAGTTCTCCTTATTGAGAGGTAAAATTTTCGTTTTTGTAGGATGATTTTCTTTTGATGGTTGCTTATGAGATGTTATAATTATGTGAATCGATGACATTTAGACTCGTATGTTGTTGCTTATTTGTAACCTTCGAGTCTAGTATTACCTCATATATGTTTGCAATCGTGTTGGTGATTAGAGCCCTTGGCACAGGCTTAATACGAGCCTAACGCGCGCTAACATGGCGTGTTTAGCGCACATTAATCTTTGTTGTAACGCGCGCTAATCAACCTGGGCAGAGTCTATGGAACCGCACTATAGCCGTTAGGTCTAACTTTTGCGGCCGATCACCTGTAGTTGTATTCTCTACGTGGTGTCTAGTGATAACAACTGTTGTGCGTGAATGTGTGTTAAGACTTTTCGTATTGCTAGGGATATTTGATTGTGTTTGATGAATTGATAAATTATGTCTGCTGTGTGTGTTCAAAAACACTTTCCTGGAAACTTCACAAAGTTTTGACGGTTCGATTAATCGGCGGCTCCGTGTATACTTTGAAAATTATTTGGAATTGGCAAGCCGGCCTTGGATTCTCAAATAAAACCTCGATGGTATTTGAAAGAGTTGTTTTAAAGTACATGTAGACATTTTGTAAAATATTACCGTCGTTGATGTTTGTGAAGTGTTGGGAGAATTTTCGAAAATGATTTTTAACGTATTGTTGTATTCTCAAATAATTCGAGTGAGTGATTTTCAAAACTCTTTCACACCATAAAAATATTTTATTTCAAAAACCAAAGCGATTTTTATTTTCAAAAAAAAAAAATATAGTGAAAGATGAAAAATCTCACTCGATGTAAAGTTCAAACTCGGATTTGGAAATGTTAGAGTATGTAAGAATGATTTGATGATCTTGCATGGTTAACTTGTTAGTTGTTAACGGTGATGATGATACGTAGAGGCATGATGACTTCAAATGATTTCAAATGAGACGGTTAAAGTATGTTGTTTACAAGTTTTGATGAAACAACCCGAGGTACCAAAAGTACTTTTGAAGTTTATTTTAAATAGCATACAAATCCTAGGATTTTCAAAAGATTTCCTTTAAAAGGATACCTCGTGGATTTTCTTTTCGAGTTGTTATTGGTTACCTTATGTGATATGTCGTGCTGCGTTGGTACTTTAGTATAATATTTTGCGAAGTTGTGCAATCGTATTGAGTGGGAATCCGCTTAGTATGCCGATGGGCAGAGGATACAGTCGTGACCACGATACTAATGGCCATGAAGATCGGATGTGGACCAAGAGGATATGGTCGGGAAGGTTGCTATTCCAGCAGTTCGTTCTCGTTGTTTAGGTTTCGGGACGAAACCTCTTTTAAAGGTGATATGATGTAATACCCACATTTTTCTTTCTTTCTCTTCTGTTTCGTCCAACCGTATCGACTCGACTGTGTTCGTTGATGCTTCTGACCTGGTGTTGTTTCTCACCTTTGTCATTCGAGCGAGTTCTGATATTGTCCCAAATTGATCTATATATCGTTGTGACCTTTCCAAGTTCGGAAAATTAGTCTCGTTTCCGATCTTCCAACCCTTGGGCGGTGGAATTCCGTATTTGTTCAGCGATTGGCTCGCGTTTTGATTGATGTACCGTTGGGTTGGTCAATCGTATTGATTTTCGTCCGTTGTGTTTTGTGATTGTTCGGATAATTGACTTGATTGTATTATCCATTTGATGACGCTTGTTACTTGTTGGTTTTGTTATATCCCTATCGGCGACGTTGTGTTGGTCGTCGGGGAGCGTGTTTTCACGCCGTATATTCCTTTGCGTTGCTTGTAACGTTTCGCCGATGGACATAAGTTACGCGTCTCCTTGCATATATCGCTGAGTTTTCCTGGCGGGATATTGCTTCTCCCTACTTGTTTTAAGTTTCGGGACGAAACTTCTTTTAAGGAGGGTAGAATGTAATATCCGCAATTTTCGATTTTCGGTAAATTTCTTTTTCGGCCGGAGTCCATTTTGACGACTCGCTCATGACCGTTTCGTCATTTCGAGAATGATTAATTCTGCACTTTTTGTCATCCGAGTTCGTTTCGGTATCGTTTTGTTGAGTTCCGAGCTTTTTAGCGACTTTTCCGCACTTGAGTTCGATTCTTGCGAATCTCGTCCGAAACTGTTGTTTCGAGTTTCTCGTAAGTTCATTTAATGTTATTATTCATGTTGCGAGCTTTGGTTTGGTGTTTCGATCGCGTATCGTGATTTTCGGACGTTTTGGGCCATTTTCGTAATTTCCCAAAGTTTTGGGTAATTACTTCCGTTGTCGAATTCCGAGCCTTGGGTGGTCGGAATCATGTGTTCAATTAGCTCTTAGATTCGTCTTTGCGAGTACTTCGTAACTGTAACTTCAATTCGTATTCAGGTTCGGGTTTCGGGGTCGTTCGGATCGTCGTTGTGGTTCGGACGTAATTTTCGGTGCATGCGGAGGGCTCGCCTGCACTGCAACACGGCCAAAACGGGCGCTGCTGAGCGCCGTGTCCTGCGCCGGGTCGGCTGTGGCTGGCAGCTGCCGAGACACGGCCGAGACACACGGCGCTGTCTGGGCCGTTTCTTTGCGCCGTGTCGTGAGCCTATAAATATGGCCGAGCAATGCTTTTTTTTCACTCATTTCATTTCCTATCCTTCTGTCCATGGTGGAGTCTTTGGGAAGTCAAGACATGTTGTTATACTATGAATCCACGAAGTTTTGGAGTTCATAACATCAATTGATCATCACGTAACATCCTTCAATCCAGCGAATCAAGACAAGTTTTCTTAAAATCTAGTTTTGGGGATTTTGTTCGATTTGTCCGTTTAATCCGTTTTAACTCAGAATAGTGATGTATTTATGATTGTTAAACAATATTATGTCGAATTCCTTGCTGTTCCTCGGTTGAATCGCCGAGGATTTGTCGTTTTATTGAGTTTCTTATCGACGCCTTGAAGGTGTCCGATAAAATGTCATAGAGGGGTTTTCGGGCGTTCTACGATTATTCTTCCTCGTATGATCGATGATTTATTGATTATATATTGTTAGGGTCGAATTCTTGTGAAGAACTCGAGTCGGAACCCTTCCGTTCGTCGTTTTCTTCAAGCTTCTCGATCGTGGGTGTATTCTTTTCCTTCGCCGGGGAATCGTAGGTGTTCGAGGTGTCCCGACTGAGCCGTGATTGTAGGAGTGTCCGGTATCGATTATCGAGGCAAGTATCTTGCCCATACATTACGTGTTTTGTGGATATTATGGTTGTTAATCATCGATATGTGCTAAATAAATATTAATAACCATTTTTCAAAAGAATCGGAATATTTACCATCATGCTTTTTGTAAAGGTGACCCGTGTGTGTCGGGAATTAATGTGCTTAGTTGAATATGTGAGCTAGTGTCGAGTATAGAATCACCTTACTTTCTTGTGATGTCATTGCGTATGATTATGTCGTTGGTAAATGTAAAGTGTAATTCTTTTGTCAAATTATGTGCTTGGAGTCAAGTGTTTATGGATGAATATGTGAGTTTGTGTGATATTAGTTGTGTCGTTAGGTGCTGTTGAAATCTTGCGCGTCCTTGTGAATCGTATCATTACTTGGTCGTGAGTATATGTTGGATGAACTGGCCATTCTAGTAAGGTACCTCGACTATATATACTGTGATTGACCTTCGAGGCTTGTGGTTTGCAACTGTGATTTTGGAACGTGTGTGTGTGTTGTTCCTTCCACCCGGAGTGTCCGACGGGATGTCTGGGGGTCGATACTAAGGGGTACGGCCACTGAAGTGGACTTGGGTGCGTGTGTGGATGAACTTCCACCCGGAGTGTCCGACGGGATGTCTGGGGGTCGATACTAAGGGGTACGGCCGCGGAAGTGGTTTCCCACCCGGAGTGTCCGACGGGATGTCTGGGGGTCGATACTAAGGGGTACGGCCGCGGGTTACCAGTTGTAGTTTTCATCTTGAGGATGACGTTGATGTTTTCGTTAATTGTGATATTGTCCGGAGTATCACAATGCTTTGTGCTTGGGGTCGAGAGACATTATATATCGAGTCTTGGTGCTTGGCTAGAATGACATAGGAATAATGTGTTATGTGTAATGTGTCCTTGTAAGTGAATTGAAGTGGATGATCGGGTCGTGGACCCTGTGTTTTGTGACCGGAATGGTTGGGTCGTGGACCCCGTGTTTTGTTAAACGGATTTGTATTTTGAAAAATGAACTTTGGGGCTGTGACCCTAAATGACTTTCGAGGAATTAAGAACATTTTCAATTTTTGATGTTTTCAAAACTCCTGAGATTTGGAAATGTTTTCAAAATGCTTACTTGCTTCGTTTCTGCTTTCAAGACTTGAACTATTTTTAACTAAATATATCTCGGGAAGTCTTTAGTTATATTCTCGGAATGTGTTGTGTATGGCTCGTATTTGCACTTTATACTTGCACTAGCGAAACAGTGGAGTTTTGCTAACCCCAGTGTCGGGGGTGGATATCTGTATTGTGTCCAGGTACATGCAGGTTTTCGGGAGCAAGACACAGGATCGGTGCGAGGGATGATGAAAGACAAATGATACTAATCACACGAAGGCCAGTTTTGGGTTCAGTTAGTCGGAGTTCATTGTATTGTCTTTTCCGCTGTCTTATTGTTCGTTGTTGCAAGTATTTTACCCTTGTGTGGGTATGAGTCTGGATGAGTTATGTATTTTGATTTTTAAGTCAGTGACGAAAGACCAAATCGGTCTATTGGTCCGTTATTTTGATTCATCGGTATGTAATGTAATGTGTTGTTTTGATGTCTAGCCTGGTGGATCCTCACGGAGAGGGTCTGCGGCGTGTAATATTCCCGGTTTGATCTGGGGGTGTTACAAACACGAGCTAGGATGCTGATATGAAGTGTTTAGGATGTAGAGAGTAATACTCTAAGTATAAGGATTCGGATGTGGGAAGAGAAAAGACTGAAAATACGAAAACGATGCTGTCCTATTTATAGAAAATGGTTATTAGCGCGCGCTAGTCCATACTCTTAGCGTGCGCTAACGGCTTCGACTTCATCAGACTCAGCACTTAGCGTGCGCTATTCTCATATCAGTAGCGTGCGCTAAGGCGTTGACTTGGCTTTTCCCGAAAGCCGTCTAGGTTCATCCCGACACAATCCGACCAAGATCCCCGGCCTGATCTCACCTACCACATGTCTCAATCATATTGACCACGTATAGCGTGCGCTAATGTTCCTTTGTAGCGTGCGCTATGGATCCATGTTAGCGTACGCTACACATAGACGATAGCGTGCGCTACATGCGCAGAATCACAATCTTAAATCACATTCATGAAATCATACGCTCAACAACACCGGACTATGAGATACGGAGAATAATACTCAGATTAAAGTGCAACAATTACAATATCACAAGTTCCAAATACATATCAGAAATCTCGGGTATTACATTATATGTCTAAAAAGTCAAAACCTGAAAATTAGTAAGAAAAATCTATTAAATTAGTATTAGAGTTGTTATAAAAAATAAATATTATGAAACTGATAATTTTTTTAAAATGTAGATGCTAATTCAAAAAAATAAGAAATTATTTAATGATCAACGATATATTTGGAAAAATATAAATTAATCTATGAAATAGAAAGTATTTGAACTAATTTTGGATTTTTTTATAAATTTTATAATCCATATTATGATTTAAAAGAATAAATTATAATGGTTTTTTCAAGATTTAATTTTTTATAATACAAATCATCATATAAAAATTTATATTGATAAATCAGAAAAATGAAGCCACACGGACATCATATCAGACACTTATTGCCGCATAACGATATGACATGTTGATCTACCTACAGTAATCCAGATAAACAATAATATTATCATAGTAGGTACTAGTATTACCATGATAAATAATAATGTGTTATAATATCATCAATAATGATATATGTGATCAACAATCAATAATTCAATCAATTATTGGATTGAAATATTTAATATAAAGATAATTATGTTGTATAATAAATAATATTAATTTATTGTATAGCATGTAATCTTGAGCTATAAATAGAGCTCTTTGGTAGAGCTTTGGACATACAATTCATTCTAATAAAAGTTCAATTTCTTTATCTTCTATCATGCTCCTTTATGCTTATATTGTAGTAATATATATTACAATATATATAATATATATTGTGAAGTGATAAAATATCTGATTTTACAACACGTTATCAGCACGAGCTCTACCGATTTAATCCCATTTCGCAGCCGGACTCGATATATTGGTACATCATTATTAAATTCTAAAGGTATGTAATTATCTTTATTTATATTTAATTTATGTAATAATAATATTTAGATATGGTATTAATCTAATATCATTATTGATGATAATTAATATATTTAAACAAATATAATAATTATGTAAATATCATCAATTTAAATTTATATGCGTAAGGACCTAAGCTCAATCTTATTTTTAAGATAATTCTTGGACTATGGACTAATTATATGTAGGACTTAAATAATAATAAATTTGTGTGAAGTGTAAAAATCTTCACATATTTTTATTTGAAGAGTTAAAATCTCCATTTATTAGTGAAGAGTTGAATCTTCATCTATATTTTGTAGAGAATTACTAATGGAGGAATACAAAATCCCCATTCATAAGAACACGAAAGATTTTATAATCGAGTAGTGATATTTTTATTTTTAGTAGTCATGAAAGATTTTATAATCGAGTAGTGATATTATTATAACTAACTGTATAGATTATAATATATATATATATGAATTTCCATTCCCCAAACTCTAATTACCAACGGTTAGTTCATTAAATATATAAGAATATATTCACCAATTTTAATGATAATTAATAATAAAAAAATTCTCCTACGGTCATAAACGGCCATATTTCAAATCAAATCTATAAATACTCATATTATACTCCACACTTATTAATCATCTCCAAAATATCTACCAATTTTTACAAAATGGGTAAATATTTTATGACTTTCCTCACTCTTAATACATTTTTCAATTTCATCATTTGCTACACTCAAGTCGATTGCTTTAGTGAGACATATGTGATCATCATTATGATGGTCACGATTCTTCTTTTAGTTTTTAGTTGGTTTGTTGTGATTAATATTTAAGCATGAATGGTATTTGTATTGAGTAATAATTTCAATTATACTTTTGTTTAGCCGACATCATTAAATGTAATAGCTATGTGTTAATTATATTTCAATTTTATGTTTTGTAATAGATAACCATGTCCAATCTTAAGCTCGATTTCGCTCCCTTGAATCTTAATGGAGACAATTATATGTCTTGGACAAATGATGTGAAGACACATCTCAGGTGCAAAGGACTCGAAAATATTCTAACAAATAATGTGTCAGATGCTACGAAAGAAACGGAGGTAGATGAAAAAGAGCTTTCTATGAATAAAGCAAAAGCATTAAAATGCATGAGGCAACATCTTGATGAGGGATTAAAACTAGAGTACATGAACGTGGATGATCCCAAATTTTATGGGACAATCTTAAGAAATGATTTGGGTATCAAAAGCAAGTGTTATTACCCGCACTAGTTGATGAATGGAACAAGTTAAGATTCCAAGATTTTAAAAGTGTGAGCGAGTATAATTCTGCTATGTTCAGAATTGTATCACAACTAGAGTTTTGTGGTAAAATCATAACAGAAGGTGAAAAACTGGAAAAGACGTATGCTACATTCCATACGTCACATCTAATACTGCAACAACAATACGGAATGCGGGGATATACGGAATACTCTGAATTAATTGCAGTTCTCTTACTTGCTGAAAAGAATAATGATCTGTTGATAAAGAATCACCAGTCTCGTCCTACAGGGGTGATAGCGATTCCTGAAGCAAATGCCACAACTACTAATCAAGGATGTGGCGGTCATGGTTGGTTTAGAGGTCGAGGTCGGGGACGCGGTCGCGGCCACTTTCGTGGTCGAGGTCGAGGTCGTGGCCGTGATTATGGAAATTACTTTAGGCCTCCCAAAAATAAAATGATTAATAAAAATCAACAAGAGAAAGATAAGTATGTCCAAGAAGGTTCATCCAATAAAAATGAAAATTCTTGATTCAGATGTGGGAAAAAGGGACATTGGGCTAAGGCATGTAGAACGCTGTAACACCCCCAATCCACTCAGGGATATTACACGCCGTAGACCCTCTCCTCGAGGATCTACCAGGCTGGTAACAACATTTAACATCTCGACAATGCCTTCAAGGCTAAAATGACTCAGTAGACCGATTTGGTCTTTCAATAAAAATATACAACTCAATTACAAACACATACCCACGCAGGGGTCAAAATACAATAAACTCCCGTACAACGGGGAAAAGATACTGCAGCGGAAAAGAAAATACAACTAGACCAATGCGATATCAACGGATCCTCGTGTGATCAGTATCGTTCATCTTTCATCATCCTTCGTACCGACCCTGTGTTATGCTCCAAAACCTGAATGCAAAAATAGACATCCACCCCCCGAATACTCGGGGGTTAGCAAAACTTTACTGTTTTGCTAGTGCAAGTATAAAATACAAAAACGAGCCATACATATCATACTCCACGAAACATGTTAATCATAAACATACTTCCTGAGGTGATTCACTTAATCAAACGATTAAATCGAAAGATAGGGTAAACCCGATATACATCTTGTGAAAAACATTTTACGACCTCGGGAGTTTTGAATACATTGGGATTTAAGAATTCTCAGGCCTTTCGAAAACATTTAGGGACACAGCCCAAAAGTCATTTTCCCAAAACATAAATTCGATAACAACAAGTGGGGTCCACGACCCGATCATACCATAACAACCTGTTTCCACAGATTATTCGTGTCCCGTGCTAGCAAGCCACGGACCTCAGATGCTCCCGTAGAACAAACCCGAGTGAATAACCCACAGGGAAACTATATCAAATCACATGTCACCGTAACCGCAGTCACGTGACTAAAAGCACATATACTTACATAATCAAACCACAACCATAAGTTATCCCGGCATCGTGCTAATAAGCCACGAACCTCAGAGTCCCCGCGAGACATACCCGATGATAACCCCACAAGTTATCTCGGCATCGGGCTAACAAGCCACGAACCTCGGAGTCCCCGCAAGACATACCCGATTTGGATAACCCTACGGTCACGCCCGACCCATACTAGCAAGTATGGATCCCGGAGATTCAACAATCATACCCGGAGGCACATCACATGCATCAAGCACACAACAATAATCACTTATGAAGCCAAACAACATTAAGCATCACAACCTCCTTTCAAGGAGTAGCAACTAATGTCACACACATTACGTTCTTACCGAACAAGTACACAATAATAATACGTAATCCCCGACAAAGGATTACAGTCTATTAACTCACTCGAAGAGATCATGTTATCTTTCAACATACCAAACCAACACACATATTCTGAGAATACATATTCACGAAGTATACGAATCATCGTTGAAAGACAACATTTATCGAGAATATACCAATCCCTTTTTACGTTCATTAAACATTGGATTTCGCATAAAATCATTTATCAAGAATTATATCAACGAAACATGAAATGTATGAGCAAGATACTTGCCTCGAAATCACGATCGCAACGAGACGACGGATAGGACGCGGTCGAATAGCCCCGGACCCCCGAACAATATCAAAAACGCGATAGCACCACGAGTATTACGAGAATAACACCACACGAATCATCAATCACCAAACGGGATTCAACATCGGAATCCTCGAACACCTATAAACCTCCGGAAGGAACAATAACACATGGTTACGACGAGAATCAAGGCCAAAACAACGGAAATCCCAACAAACTATCGAAGGGAAACTCATTGGGACATTTAATCAAACACTCAATGTTCGATAACTCCCAAGAACACTCGAATCGTCAATCGAGTTAAACAAACTCGATATATGGATATACAAACCATAGAACACGATTAATAACATCATACTACACCAACCGATGTATCAAAATCGGACTAGAATCGAAATCAAGAACAATTTCCCTAAAAAGTCAATTTGAAGAAAAATCAAGAAATATACCTTGATTCGACGAAGAACACGGATTGGACGAAGATATAATCAACAAGGATCTTCCAAAATGCCTTAGAATTGATTAGAATCGTCCAGGAACTCGATTCCCTGTCGCACCCGTCCGATAGCCGCAAGAAAAGTGAGGAAATGAGTAAAAACGGGCTGCCAGGCCTTATATAGCCGGTCACTGCCGGACACTTACGGCCGTAACCGGCAGTGACTTACGGCCGTAACTCGGCCCATACGGCCATACTCGGCAAGCCTTACGGCCAGAATCGCATTCGCCAAAAATCGGGCCCAAGAATCGTCGGCACTTACGGCCGTAATCGCACATATTACGGCGTGAATCGCCTTCGTCCGAAGATGCCCAGCGCCGTATGGCCGTATTCGATCACACTTACAGCCGTAATCGACACACATTACGGCCGTAATCGCACCTTACGGCCGTAATCCGCCAAAGCCAGCCCTGCCGGCCGTGACTACTGGTGGCCACTCCGACGGCCTGACGACCCCGAAACCCGAACCTGAGTAAAAATAAGAGATACGGTTACGAAGTACTCGCAAAGACGAATCCAAGCGCTAAGAGAACACACGATTCCGACCACCCGAAGTGTCGGAATTCGACAACGGAAGTAATTACCCCAAACTTTGGGAAATTACAAAAATGGCCCAAAACGCCCGGAAATCACGATACGTGATCGAAACACCGAACCAAAGCTCGCAACATGAATAATAACATTAAATGAACTTACAAGAAACTCGAAACAACAGTTTCGGACGAGATTCGCAAGAATCGAGCTCAAGTGCGGAAAAGTCGCCAAAAGACACGGAACTCAACAAAACAATATCGAAACGAACTTGGATGACAAAAAGTGCAGAATTAATCATTCTCTAAATGAAGAAACGGTCACGAGCGAGTCGTCAAAATGGACTTCCGCCGAAAAAGAGAAAATTACCGAAATTCGAAATTGCGGATATTACAAACGCCAGGCCATATTTGTAAAATATATAAGGCATCTCTGAAAAATAAATAAAAGGAAGTCAATTTTCATGAACATGAACCTGAGGACGACTCAACTTACCTAGAAGCTGCATATTTTACGGAGGATGCAAACGTGGACACGGACATGGAATAAAATAAATAAATAAATAAATATATATGTGATTTCCATGTTTGTTGCATCTTTATTGTACTTGTTTGTATTCTCTTGTTTGTATTCTCTTGTTTGAAATGTGTATTATCTCATTTGAAGTTTGTATGACGTATTTAATAAATATTATTATATTAAGCTAACTTACCATCTTTTAGTCTTATATTCTTATTCATTAAGGAGTTTGAGTATGGAAGGTATTAGAGACATTTGCATCCCGGACAGTGGCACAACTCATACAATCCTCAAAAATATGAAATATTTTACTGAGGTACAATCTACAAAAGCAGTCATAAATACAATTTCAGGTCCCGCGCACTTGATTGAAGGAACAGGTAATGCTAAATTCATATTACCAAATGGAACAAAATATGTCATTAATAATGCTTTATTTTCTCCAAAATCTAAGAGAAACTTGTTGAGATTTAATGACATATACCGTCAATGATATGATACTGAAACAGTAACTGGAGGTAATATGAAATATATGTACATTACTGCTAATATTTTGGGAAAGAAACAAATACTGGAAAAACTACCACAATTATCTCGTGGATTACATTATACACATATTCATGAAACTGAATGTAATTTGATAATAAAAGAGGATCCCAAAATATTGACATTATGGCATGAACGCCTAGGTCATCATGGCTCCACGATGATGAGGAAAATAATTAATAGTACACATGGTCACCCAATGAAAGGTGTAAAACTCATAAATAATAAATTATGTGAAGCTTGTTCTCTTGGAAAGTTTATAATAAGGCATTCACCAGACAGACTTGAAAAAGAATCACCTACATTTCTCGAAAGAATTCAAGGTGACATATGTGGACCTATTGATCCATCATCAGGACCTTTCAGGTATTTTATGATTTTAATTGATGCATCTAGTAGATGGTCACATGTTTGTTTATTGTCAAGTCGTGATATGGCATTTGCAAGATTCCTTGCACAAATAATTAAACTAAAGGCACAATTTCCTGATTATACTATACGGAATGTGAGACTTGACAATGCTGGTGAATTCACATCACAAGTATTTAATGATTATTGTATGTCAATTGGAATTACAGTCGAACATCCTGTTCTGCATGTGCATACACAAAATGGTTTAGCTGAATCATTAATTAAACGCCTTCAATATATTGCTAGACCACTAATAATGAGAACAAAGCTACCAGTTACTGTTTGGGGTCATGCAATTTTACATGCTGCTTCACTAATAATGTTAAGACCTAGTGCTAATCATAAATATAATCCATATCAACTTGCACTTGGTCAGGAGCCAGATGTTTCCCATCTAAAAATTTTTGGTTGTGCAGTATATGTACCAATAGCTACCCCACAAAGAACAAAAATGGGACCTCAAAGAAGGTTGAGAATATATGTTGGGTATGTAACACCCCCGATATATTCAAGAATATTACAGCATCGTAAATCCTTTACATAAGGATTTACAAGGCTGGAGAATTGAACTGACCTTAACAGGTACAAATAAATGGAAGTAACGGAATTAAGATACAACAGTTATGACAATACTGAAAATACAAATGTTCAACAGCAACTTATTAATACATCACCAAATTCAAATTCATCATAAACGACTACGTACTCGAGTACTTATTGAAATAATCAACAAACAACAGTCAAATACACCCGTCCGGAACATCACTCTGCATCCTCGTCGTCATGCAGCTCCAGCGGTTGTTTTCCCGCTCTCCTGGATCCTGAACATAAACAAAATGTTCACCCCCGAAGGGGTTAGCACAACGATGCTAGTACAAGTACCACAACATATTATTCATATCTCACGAAGAATAAAAACGTAAACGACAAAAAAATACCAACGAGTCTTCTCCTAACTCATAAATGACATACACAACTGATAATCACAACATGATATTCCGACGATCCAGCGTTCACTGTCTAGAACCCACGATGATCCCGTCAGACCAACCCGTGGTGGAAAAACCTGTCCGATGATCCAGCGCACGCTAGCATAGATCCCCCGATGATCCCGTCGGACCAACGCGAGGTGGATATACAACAACGACATACAAGCACGACAATATGTATAACATCAATACATAAAACAAATAAGGTACTTGCCTCGATTCGAAGACAAGAACAATACTTCCACGAAAACGAACACTCGAAGGTCGCCCCCTTCAATCAATCACGTAACGAGCTCGAACCTTAACAAAAGAAATAATATAGAATTTATCTCACGTCGTACGAATGTCTAACAATTCGATTTACGGCCAAAAGCTCATAACATGCAATCTGCCTGAACTTCTTAGCGTACGCTAAGTACTCTGTGTAGCGTGCATTAAGTTTGCTCGATAGCGCACGCAAACAGCAAAGCCCAGTGTACGCTAACTATGCCTGGTCAGTACTTCACTGATCAGACGACTGACTCGTCTGATGGCCTATCGTACGTTACGTACCAAACGTAGTGTACGTTAACTCATGCTCGATAGCGCACGTTAATCTACATAGCTTAGCGTGCGCTAACTGTGCATGGCAGTTTACTAGTGGGCAGTAGACGGATCTCATCATGATCAAACCAAATGAAATCCTTAGTGTTAATTAATGTTACCTCCATGAATATCATGTTCATACGGTTATGAATGATCTTACGGATAACAACAACTTCGGATTCAAGAATATGTATGCTATTATGAAACTATATTCCATTTCAAATACAATTCTTCATGCGATGATTCGGAAGGCTTGACGGTTGATATTAACACCTTTATCTCAATCAGAACTATCATTCTGTAGTTTGATTAATATTCCATCTTAACAAGATAAATCCTTCCGTGATATATCCTTGATATCCGTATAACAATAGTGATGCTAAAGTCAAGTCCATGATTGTTACGAAGACAACTACTAAATTCGGATTTACCAATGATAGAAACTTCCTCTACTTGTGTTGTGTCAAGAATTAACACTTTCCGACTGGCGATCGCCTCGGAGGTCGGGCGACCGAGTCACTGCCGAGCGACCGAGCCACTGCCGAGCAGCCTAGGCAGAACTGCCGACCTCGACCAGGCGACCTAAGCCTTAACCCAGCGGACAAGCTAAATCGGCCAACCGAAGGTCCCAGGACAAGTCCCGGTGCCGAGCGATCGACCTCAGATACGATCGCCTCTCGGCACTCGGCGACCGACTCCTGGCGACCGTCTAGCGAACGATCATCTCTCGGCACTTGCCGACCGACCCTTGGAGACCGACCGTCTCTCGGCACTTGCCGACCGACCCTTGGTGACCGACCAAATGCCGACCGTCAGCAACTGGCCGATGGCGATCTCTGATGACCAGCTAGAGACGACCGCCTCATGTCGATCAGCACCGATGGCCATCCAGTCGGCAAAGGCCGAACCTTAAGACTGGCACCACGTGCAAGGGCCGAGACAAGATCCGCGAATCTCGGACCATTGACCACAGCCTGGCAGAATCTCTCCACCAGCCGACAAGCCGCCGAAAGCTGTCAGTAGGGCCGCATGTGACCATTGATTCCGCCGAAAGCTGTCAGTAGGGCCGCATGTTGACTGACTCCGGACACGTGCTGGCTCCTTATTGGACCACCCAGCTGGCGCCAGCCTCTTCCTTGGACTTTTGTCCGACAGCCCGGGCGATCGCCCCATTATAATATTGGCCGGCAGACGATCGGCACATTATTATAATGGCCGGAAGGCGATCGCCCGTCAGAGGACAGGACCCGGCTGCCCCTATATATACAAGGCTCCCAGCACTTGTCCAAGGACGGAAATTCTTCTGCACTCTCTGGCATTCTCGCATTTCAGCATACATCACAAGAAAAACACATTGCACTTGGCTATCTCCAACTCTTGGCAACAACTTTCATTCGGTCTTACTTCTCCCGGCCTCTCTCATCAGACAGATGATCGGCGGGGACGAAGAACACCGAGCTTCGCTCAAGAGCCGGATTAACAGAGTCTTTTTACACTCATTGTATTTAGATTTCTCTCATTAATACTTGTATCCACGAATATTTGTATTAATATCATCTCGCGAGAGCATTCAAGCCCGGGCCTAACAAACCCGGCAAATCTTGTATTATTTATCTTCTCTCGGAAGTGCTCCCGCAATTGTTGTTTGTTGTCCGTCTTCCAGCAGTATTAATCTTCGGATAAATATTTTGGGCAACAACAATTGGCGCTAGAGGAAGGGGATCCAACCCTCAAATTTTTATACCTACCGTCCCGAAGAACACTCACTGTTCTCGGGGCAGATACTTGAAGTGACACTCACTGCACTTCAAAGAAATCCTTCAGAAATCATGTCTTCCGCCTCCGCGTCGAAGAAAGCCGCTGACCAACCGGCCAGACCCCCTGTTCCGTCCCAGTCCGAGCCGCAGCCGATGGTGGAAGGCAGCCGCCGCGGTCAGAGACGCTCGATCCCGTCCCGGGACGGCGGCCCGAGCCTCTCGCTCGATCAGTTCCGGACCAATGAACAGATCGAAGAGGCCATAGCCGCCCTTCAGGAGCGACGGAGTGCTCTCGACGCACCTCCTGCTATCACCCCCTCGGCCGCCCGCCGGAAGTCCAAGCGGAAGCACAAGGCATTACTGGCCGAGCGATCGCCAGGAGGCTCTCGCCCGCAAGAAGAGGCGCTCGGCGGGGGCACGCTCGTCTTCGATCGCTGGGCGGACTGACTCGCGGCGACCGGGGCAGTCCGGCCCCAGCTACGAGACGACGGAGTTTGAGTCCGTCACCAGGAGCTCGACCTACCCGGCTCCCAGAAGGCAACCTAGCCGTCTGGCTCCCGCTCGCCATATTCCCGAGGTCGGCAGCAGCGGAGTCCGGAGATCGGTACACGATCGCCTCGGCCCCCGCTCCCAAAGCCGATCAGCAAGCAGCCGAGCCACGGCGATTGCCGCATTGCAACGTCAGCTCGACGACGTGAAGGCGCTCCTGCAATCCGGGGCAGGCGCCATGAAGACGATCGCCGAGCCAAGCGAGCCGCTCGCGATCGACATCGAGCTCGCCCCCGTGCAGCACAGGATCGCTCCCCCGCAAACACCCATGTACGAGGGGCGATCGGACCCCCAGACGCACCTAAGGAAGTTCAACATCTACATGACCGGGTGTGGGGCATCGGACGCGACCCGGTGCCGAATGTTCCCTATGACACTAGACGACCTCACCCACCGGTGGTACACCTCATTGCCACCTCGGTCCATTGGCTCCTTTAACGAGATGGCGCACGTCTTCACGGAACACTTCGCCACCAGAGTCGTCCGGCCTGAAGGTCGCCTTCGCATGATGCGAATCAAGCAGGGAGAAGAAGAGTCCGACTCGGACTACATCGACCGGGTAGACGGGATCATCCTCAACGGCGAGCCCATAAGCGATGAGACCGCCCTCTACGCGGTCCTAGGAGGATTTCAGGGTTTTTCGCCTATGTTCAGGCATCTCACGAAGAACCAACCTACAACCTACGCAGCCTTCCGGGCTAGAGCCGCAGATTTTCTGGCCAGGCAAAGGTTCCTTCTTAGCCTGTGAGCAGCGCGATCGGCGCCCGGATGACGATATCCCGCCCGATCGCCGATATCGACCTACGAATAAAGCGATCGGCAGCCGAGCGACGATCGACAAGTCTTCCGGCCCAATCGCCGATCATCACGCTACATCATCAGCAACCCGGAGGGCACGATCGCCGTCTACAGTCCAGCATTTAACATGAGGAACTAAGGCTCGCGATCGCCTCCACCGCACATCATAAAGCCATGGCCCTGGCAGTCGATGGAACCGACTGCTTCGGCCACGCAAGGTCCCTTTCGGCCGAGATCGCCTGCCCTTCGTTTAAATATGAGGTCGGCGTAGTCTAAGGCCTCTCCAACATTAATCAGTGGACATATGCCACAACCCCCGTCTCAACGTACACCGTCGAGGTCGGCCATCTCCATGGCTGGCCGAGGTGGAAGCAGAGCTAACAAGCCGCGGGCGTGGAGTTGATTCATCCGACGCTGCCCCGCGCAAGGACTCCTCTAGACCGAGACCGCACGCCCTTCGTTTAAATACGAGGCGAGGCGCAGCCTAACAGAGGACCCTCATAATAAAGTGAGTCACGAGACACTCAATGTCTTCGCGCACCAAGACACGGTCATGGAGTCGGTCCATCAATCTCCGCGACTGTGCACGATTCCTCAAACAAGCGAAACCACCAAGTTTCCGAGGGGATCGGCCAATGTTGTTTTTTGCAGGTACAAGACCGAAAGATAGCTAGCCAATCGACCATGATAGCCCAAGTCCGAATCCTAAGTCAGCTCAGCAAGATCGCCCGTCCTCTTCCTTACACGATCGCCAACAAGAACCACCTCGCCCCATGTCTTCAACATAGGAGCAAGCTGGGGGGCAATTGTTGTGTCAAGAATTAACACTTTCCGACCGGCGATCGCCTCGGAGGTCGGGCGACCGAGTCACTGCCGAGCGACCGAGCCACTGCCGAGCAGCCTAGGCAGAACTGCCGACCTCGACCAGGCGACCTAAGCCTTAACCCAGGGGACAAGCTAAATCGGCCAACCGAAGGTCCCAGGACAAGTCCCGGTGCCGAGCGATCGACCTCAGATACGATCGCTTCTCGGCACTCGGCGACCGACTCCTGGCGACCGTCTAGCGAACGATCATCTCTCGGCACTTGCCGACCGACCCTTGAAGACTGACCGTCTCTCGGCACTTGCCGACCGACCCTTGGTGACCGACCAAATGCCGACCCTCAGCAACTGGCCGATGGCGATCTCTGATGACCAGCTAGAGACGACCGCCTCATGTCGATCAGCACCGATGGCCATCCAGTCGGCAAAGGCCGAACCTTAAGACTGGCACCACGTGCAAGGGCCGAGACAAGATTCGCGAATCTCGGGCCATTGACCACAGCCTGGCAAAATCTCTCCACCAGCCGACAAGCCGCCGAAAGCTGTCAGTAGGGCCGCATGTGACCATTGATTCCGCCGAAAGTCACAAGAGGCCGCATGTTGACCGACTGACGCGCGGCCTTGGCTCCTTATTGACCACCCACCGGGCGCCACTATTCTCGACTTTTGTCCGACAATGCGATTGCCCCATTATAATATTGGGCACAGACGATCGCACATTATTATAATGGCGGAAGGCGATCGCCGTCAGAGGACAGGACCCGGCTGCCCCTATATATACAAGGCTCCCAGCACTTGTCCAAGGACGGAAATTCTTCTGCACTCTCTGGCATTCTCGCATTTCAGCATACATCACAAGCAAAACACATTGCACTTGGCTATCTACAACTCTTGGCAACAGCTTTCATTCGCCTACTTCTCCCTACTCTCTCATCGATGCACGATCGGCGGGGACGAAGAACACCGAGCTTCGCTCAAGAGCCGGATTAACAGAGTCTTTTTACACTCATTGTATTTAGATTTCTCTAATTAATACTTGTATCCACGAATGTTTGTATTAATATCATCTCGCGAGAGCATTCAAGCCCGGGCCTAACAAACCCGGCAAATCTTGTATTATTTATCTTCTCTCGGAAGTGCTCCCGCAATTATTGTTTGTTGTCCGTCTTCCAGCAGTATTAATCTTCGGATAAATATTTTGGGCAACAACAACTTGTTCAATGAAATAAGATTCAAATCATGAGATTTATAATCAAGGTACTAAGGCATATTCATCTCAATATTCCAAACATGATGTGCTTTGGATAATTCATCCAAGAAGATCGATACTTGATAACATGATCATCTTCTTCTCCATAACACGAATCTAGAGTTGAAGATAGAATCAACATACCTTAATATGATGAAATCACTGAACCACAAGGTAGAATCCGACGCCGGTTGGTTATATGCCACTTCAAGGTGTTACTTCTCTTCAATGATCACTCACAAGTGATAACCAATATTCAAGGATCAATAAGATGTATTCTAAGTGTGTTAGAAGGATTATTATAGCTCTCTGGCCTCTCAAGAATGAAGAATAGACGAAGGAAATGTAAGCCAAAACGGGTTGTTGTCTCATTTATAATATTCTGCACTTTAGCTAATTAGCGCACGCTACAATACATACTTAGCACGCGCTAATAAGCGTTGACTCCAAATCTGTCCAGGTTCGTCCGCGGGAATTTTATCCGGACCCATGTCCCGGCTGGCGCATGTGCTAGCCGCCTACCTCAATAATTCATTGTCTAGCGCATGCAACTCCTACATACGTAGCGTGCGCTAGTAATAGCCGATAGCGCGCGTTAAGCTACATTCTTAGCGTGCGCTATCACGAGTTTGCATGAGAAAATTTGCATGTTGTTATACTTAAGTACAAGGATGCCAATGCAAGAAATATCATACTCCAATAATCAAAACCACAAATCCGAATAATACAGGGTTTGAATACAGATGAAATACACAGTAATAAATCCGGATATTACATACTCTCCTACTAAAAAGGAGTTTCGTCCCGAAACTCAAGACAAAAATAACTCGGGATATCTAGATTTCATACCATCTTCCGTTTCCCACGTGGCTTCTTCCATTCCGTGACGTGACCATTGAACTTTGACCAAAACGATTGGTTTGTTCCTCAACTGCTTAACTCGACTCTCGAGTATCTTGACCGGTCTTTCTTCAAATGTCCCATCTTGAGCAACTTCGATCTCGCCGAAATCAATGATATGACTAGGATCTGGTATATACCTCCGTAACTGGGATACGTGGAACACGTTATGAACATGGCTCAACGACGGCGGCAATGCTAATCTGTATGTCAACTCTCCAACTCTCTCAAGGATCTCAAATGGTCCGATATATCTCGGACTCAACTTTCCTTTCCTTCCGAAACGAAGTATTTCCCGAGTAGGAGAAACCTTTAAAAGTACGTGGTCTCCCGTACTGAACTCCAAAGGGCGACGACGTACGTCTGCATAAAATTTCTGGCGACTCTGGGCGGTCAACAGTCTATCACGAATTAAAGCTATCTTCTCTCGAGTCTGCACGATCAACTCTGGTTCTGTTCCGATCAAGTCTGATGAATCGTCCCAGCATAGGGGCGATCTCCATCTCCTCCCGTACAATGCCTTGAATGGTGCCATCTTAATGGAAGCATGCCAACTATTGTTGTAGGTAAATTCAATCAACGGTAGATGAACTTCCCAATCAGTTGACCAATCTAAGGCACAAGCCCTCAGCATATCTTCCACCGTTTGAATAGTCCTCTCGGATTGTCCATCAGTCTGTGGGTGATAAGCTGTGCTGAAATTCAATTCGGTTCCCAAGGCCTTATGAACTGCTTTCCAAAAGTGAGATACAAAATGGCCGTCTCGATTAGAAATAATGGTCTTCGGCGTACCATGCAATCGAACTATCTCCGAAATAAATACTCGTGCCAACCTCTCTGGTCCCCACGTGTCCTTAATGCCTAGAAAATGAGCTGATTTGGTTAAACGATCAACTATCACCCAAATCATGTTCATTCCGGTCTTGGTTCTCGGCATACTAGTGATAAAGTCCATTGATATCTCCTCCCACTTCCACTCAGGAATCGGGAGCGGCTTCAACATCCCGGCAGGCCGTTGATGTTCGATTTTAACCTGCTGATAAGTCAAGCATTTCGAAACATAGTCCGCTACATCTTTCTTCATGTTGCCCCACCAGAAATTCTGCTTCAAGTCCTTATACATCTTACTGGTGCCTGGGTGGATAGAATAGGGCGAACTGTGAGCTTCCTTCATAATTGTCTGTTTCAGAACATCGACATCAGATACGCAGAGTCGGTTCTGAAATCTCAAAACTCCATCATCATGGATTACGAATCCGGGGGCCTTCCCCTTGATCACTTCATCACGTAACCGAATCATCAGAGGATCATCTGCCTGTCTAGATTTGATTTCTTCGGTTAATGAC